>VDFB02047230.1:409745434-409757767 GCA_007258455.2 Sequoia sempervirens | reverse complement strand
ACCCCCAAGAGTTGAACTCAAAAAATATCATTTGTTGCTTGTAGAATAATATGATATTTCTCATTTTAAATTAAAATTAATATACAACCTAAGTGGACCAAATACTTATTGATAACTATAAATCTTTGATATCTCTACCTTTTATATTCAACACATATGAACTAATAGTTGAACACAAAAAATCTATTTGTTGTTATAAAAACAACACATAATGATTTAAAATACAACTTATATTGAACAAAAATGGACCAATAGTTGAACACAAACTTTTTGAAAATCCTTCACATTTAATGGGAAAATACATGTTATTTATTATGCTCACCTTTTATATTTGTGATAGGAAAAACTATTAATATAAAATTATCCAATGCTTGTACTGATGGAACTTCAAATTTTATTCCTAATGTTTCACTCATGCCCTGCCTTATGTCACTAGTCTTTCATGGTGTTGGAAAATTTCTTAGGGTTGGGGTTTTACCTTTGTCATCTTAAACCCTTGTGTTTACCTAATTCCTTGGTCAAGATCTATTTCGCTATTACCTTTTTTGAAGGGTTTTAAAAATATCTTATGCCCCATCATTCCATCTAGGCCTAGTCCCTTTGGTCTTAATATTTTATTTCCTTTGCGGGTTTCATTTTCCTAAGTCCTGGTTGGCCCTATGCTGAATGGTTTTAAAAAAATTTATGTCATTGTTTTCCATTCACCTAGTAATGTCCCCTTGCCCTTTAATGAATGTTTTATTTTTTAGAAGGATGAAATTCATGCTGTCGTCGATCAAAATGCCTTCAAGATCAGTGATTGCATGCCATCTTGTGATCGAGAATTGTAGGATGGCGATATCGTGGGTAGGAAACATGTGTCCCATCTGGGGGATCAAATTTGCATGATTGTTCATCAATTGTCCTTTGGTCTGAGCCATTCCCTGCCATCCCGCGATGGTGCTTTGGTTGATTGCAAAATCACGACCGGGTGCCATGTGGACTGTACAAGGTGGGGCCCGAGGAAACTTTTGTGTGATATATTTTAAATGTTTCATTACTTCCAAAGCAAAATATTTAAAATGAAATATTTGACCGTCGATCAAAATTCCTTCAAGATCAACGGTTGCCCGCCATCCTGTGATCGCGCGGGAGGGCAACATGTGTCCCATCTAGGGGATCAAATTTGCACGACTGTTCATCAACTATCCTTTGATCTGAGTTGTTCCTCGCCATCCCACGATGGTTCTTTGGTTGATTGTGAAATCACGGGCGGGTGCCATGTGGATTGTACAAGGTGGGGCTCAAGGAACTTTTTGTGCGATATATTTTAAATGCTTCCAAAGAAAATTATTTAAAATTAAATATTTGACAAGGCCGGGGGGAAATTCATTAAAAATGAGCAAAAGCGGAGAAATTAGGGCAACTAGTCAAGTCAGGAGCAGGCTACGCAGCATACAAAATGGTATGCCCATCCATGGCCTGCCAGTAGCCTGCCTTCTGTGCAAAAAATAACCTAATTCGTAACCCTCACATTTTTTATTTTCAAGCCCACATATAGCGGTTAAACTTTTATATATGTTTTGTTTAATATATATTAAAAATATTTTATAAATTATTTATAAAATATTTATAATATAAAATATTTTTGTAATATATTAAACAAATATATATAAACTCTAATATTTTTTATTAGTGATTTTAATGGTATATTAAAAAAAATCATATTTTGATAGTTGGATACATTCAAAATATTTTTAATATATTTCTAATTTAAAAAATATATTGTTTAATTTTTTAAATATATATTTTTTTTTCAAAAATATTTTTTTATTTTTTTTAAAATATATTATACATATAAAATTGCATAATCAATAATAGATAATAGATTTTGGTGAATATATCTAGGTATGTTAATTAAAAAACTTACTAACATCATTAAAAGGTAAGTTTTTAATTATAAAAATTTATCATTAGAATTATTTAACATTTGAAATAGAAAATTTTAATATTATATTATAATAGTTTATAATTTACTTATATAGTATTTTGGATAATAGAAACAATTTTGATTGATTTAATATTTTCTAATTTCATTATTGAATTTAAATCTTATAAATATAATTATATATCTTTAATCAATATTATAATTTAAAAATAATAATCAATATTAAACATCTTAGATTTTAGTATAACTTAAATATTAAAAAATTTAATGTATAAGTTTATAAAATATAATATATATTTTTTAAATAAAGATTTAAAGATTATTATATATGTATATTTAAAGATCCATAGAATTGTCTTTTTAATTATGAAATTAATATGATTAATTTCATTTATAATTTTATGTTATCTTATCTTTTTAACAATTTTTTGGTATCCTACCCCAATCTAAATCCCAACCCTACTATTAACCCCAATCTTAAGCCTAACAATAACCCTAAGTGAACACTTATCCTAATTGAACCTTAACCCTAATTTAGCCCAAACCCTAACCTTAACCCTAACCCTAATTAAACTCTAGCCCTAATTGAACCCCAACCCTAACCTAAACCCTATTTGTTCCTAACCCTAGTATCTCACAAATACAGGCTCGAGACCTTGCCAACTCTGGTAAACCTTATTGGATAGTGATAAAATCTACCTTATCTTTCATTAAGGTAGAAATTTTTTGTTATACAATATGCCCCTTGAAAATTGGAGATAGGCACTGCAAAAAGAAGGTAAACACTAACGAAAATGGTCAGTGGTATTGTGGAAGATGTGATAAAACTTTCCCAGAATGTGATTATAATTATATACTTCAATGCAAAGTGCAAGACCATACTTCATTCACTTGGATTACAACTTTTCAAGAAGTGGCAGAAGAAATTATGGGTGTAACAACAAAAGAATTGAACATTTTGAAGCATGAAAAACAAGATGATGTTAAGTTTTCACACATTATACAGCTATCCTTTTCCAGACATATATTTAAACTTCAAGGAAAAGACTTATAAACACAACAAAATGATTAAATGTACTAAGTAAAATAACAAATTTTGATTATTCATCTGAGAGCAAAGCTTTATTAGACTCAATTGCAAAGCTATAGGTTTCATAACATTCAAATGCTTGAATGTATATAATATTAACAATGTATTCAAACATTTGAAAAAAAAAATAGTGGATATATCTAAGTTAGTTAATGCCATTTTGTCATGATATACTTCTTTGATGCTGTCAATACTAAATCTAATGATTGATGAACATTTCTGCTTTTAAATTTATTGTTCTTGGTTGATTGTTGTTATAGAAAATTTGGTATGATTTCAAATTTCAATGTGTACCCTTATAAATGGGAATTTAGATAAACAATGACACAAACACAATAATGAACTCAAATTGATTGTTTTCCAAATTCATATATTCACAAAAAATGTAAGCACTTTTTTCAAGTCAATAGGCACCCGACAAGATAACTCTCTACAGAAAGTTTTACATATATATTACACCATTATAGGTATTAGTTAATTAAATTCATTAACTATATTTTATTTGTATTTTATATTGAATTGTTAAAAGATGTAAAATATTAATACTAAATATAGGAAATGGTTAAAAATTACATATTTTTCAAAAAAAAATATAGTGTGTAATTTAAAATACAAATTATATAATTCTTATAATATTTATATTATTATTTATTGAATATTTTATAGAATTTAAACTAAAAAATTAGCCTCCCCCTCTCTACATATATCTCCCTCTTCCCCATCTTCTATCTCTCCCTCCTCTACATATCTCTCTCCCTTTCTCCCTCCCTCTCTCTATCTCTCCCCATCTCTCCCCGATCTCTTGCTCCCTCCCTATACCCCTATCTATCTTCATATCTCAATCTATTTGTCCCTTTATCTCTCCCATATATCTCTATATCTATGTCTTTCTCTTCCCATTTATCTATCTCCTCTCTTTCTCTTCATCTCCCTATTCTACTCCATCCCTCCATCTCTACTATCTCTTCTCTACTCTATTCTCTCTATATCTCCTTATATCTCTATCTTGCCATCTCTCTCTCTCTCTATATATATATCCCCCTCTATCTCCTATCTCTCTCTATATTTATTTCTCCCTCTATCTCTCTCTATATCTCTATCTATTTTTATCCCTTTTCCTCTCATTCTATATTCATCTCTACCTCTATCTATTAATTATAAATATTTTAAAATCAATTAAGTATTTCAATCTAAAATTTTAATATTTGACATTACAAATAAAATTAAACTAAATTTAAATTTTAAAATCCATAAAATATTTACATTATCTATTTAGTTTTACTAATTATCTAATACATAATTAAATTAAATTAAATTAAATATTCATTTTATATTAATTAAACAATTATTAATTAGAATTTTAGAATAAATTAAGAAATAAGATCTATATAAAATCAATTTTCTATTTTTTTCTGTGTCCAAATCATTTCATTTTCTAAAATTATACTAAATTATAGATACATAATTAAACACAAAACTTTATTCTATTCTAATCCTAACCCTAGTTAAACCCTAACCCTATTTGGACTCTAACCCTTACCCTAATTGAATATTAAATCTAATTGTAATTGACAACTAAGCATAATTGAATTCTACCCCTAACCCTAACCCTAACTCTAAGTAAACCCTAAACCTAACTCTAATCAAACCCTAACCCAAACCTACTTAATTGATTCATAATCCCAACCCTAACCCAAACCCTAACTGAACTTTAAGACTAACCTTAATTAAGTATTAACCCTAATTGAACATTTATTGAACACTAGTCCTAATTGTACCATAACCCTAACTTTGAACTATAGTTGAACACTAATCCTAACCCTAACACTAATTATTATCCTAATTGAATCTTAACCCCAACCCTAACCTTAACCTTGACCCTATTTGAACTCTTATTGAATTCATAACCTTAATTAAACCCCAACCTCATCCTCAATCCTAACCAAATTGAACATTCATTGAACCCTAAACCTAACCCTAAGTGAACACTAATCCTAATTGAACTCTAAATTTTTAGTTGAAAATATTAAAGTGCCTTAGATTTTCCCATTCATCATCATTTATCATTCAATTCCTAATAGAACTCCAAAAATTTATACTTTTATAATATTTTAATACACACCTAATATTAAGGGTTTAGAGTTTAAGGGTTAAGGGTTTAGGGTTAAGGGGAGAGAGATAGAGGGAGTGAGTGAGTGACCCATTTACATATTATTCTTTTATTCTTTGTCAGTTAAATATTTAGCTACCCATTTACCGTTAGCATAAATGACCCAAGAACTTAATAGAATGGACTACTCATATAATACCTTGCATTATGGAGCTCAATCGGGATATATTACTACTACTTCTATCAAATCCTTTGTAAAATAATTGTAAACTTATGACTCCATTTAAGATGAATTGATTTTATTGAATCAAAGCAAAAAACATAGGACACAATTGAACAACAAATTCTCAAAAAGAATGACAACATCATTAACATTCTCTCATTCAAATTCACTCAAATCCACATAAGGAGAGAAAATATATTAGAATTATACGTTTATTCATGCTTATAAGTCATATCTGCATACAATTTAAGATAATTTGCATATATTCATCCAAAACTCAAAACAGACTATCTATTCTATTCTGTCTACTTGGGGTTTTAACAACCAATGGCACCATAGATATCACTTCCTCATCAGAGGACAAATATCTTTCTACCCATATATTCAACTCAAAACCTAGCTAGAGCTTTTATTAGTTCTCTCCCTACAAATGAGCCTTGAATTCCCTTTTATATGACAAGGGAGCAACAAGTTTCGGGCTCAAATGTAATTTCACCACAAATTTTTATTTGAACAAAATATCCATTGCATTTGACTTTCATTTCAAAACTTCCCACACGTTGAATTTGCAAAACATAGTGGTGCATGAACTTGGGAAAGCTAAAAGAAAAGGGAACACAAATTGTCATCAAAATCCCCTTGTCGCTATCCATGCAAAAAAACCAGGCAACCAAATTTCCACGAAGGCACCACAACAACTTATTTACCTGCCACCCTACCCTTACCAACACTCAGACCCCAGTATACATGCCTGCTTCTAGTTGTTGCCCAATATGGTAGACCCTCAACCTCCTCTTCTTTCTTGTCCTTTCCCAATATAGTTCTAGTCCGTCCGCTTGGGGTTTTAATAGCCAATGGCACCATAGATATCACTTCCTCATCAGAGGGAAGACCATGATTGAAGCGAGGTAAATACCAATAGTAGTCAGAGTTGGTCTCAATTACATCATCAGAAGTGTTTCTCGTAAGTTCAATGGGTGAGTGTTAGCATCTAGATGAGGAGCCACGCCCATACCTTATTTTCCTACCGACACTAGTAATAGAGCACACCGCTGACTGCTTCCCTTTGTCATCTACCAGTTGAGCAGAAATGTCCTGGAATTACAACCTTCTACTACATCTAGTGGACACAAGCCTGGGCTTGTCAACCAAAGCACCTTCCTAAATAGTAGGACCGAGATTTTGTGAGCTCAAACGAACATACCTCCTTATTGACTTACTCATTTTCTCTTCTCAGACAAGCACTCAAACTTGATTAGACTCAGCCCACAAAATGTTCTAACTGCTACAAGAATGACACTATTAGCAATTAATTCCTTTGTATTTATTGTGCGAGGTAATGGAAACCTTCATCAATGCTTAGTAAAAATACATGTGCAAACATGGCAATTTGGCGACGTATGTATTGTCACCGTTTAACTAGAGCTACTTGAGAATCCAAAGATCACCCTTCATGATTGCCAACAATATCTTCACACAGATTGAGATCGATGTGACTACACAAGCAAGGAATAATTCATTAATGTTTCACTAGTTGTACGATAAAATGACCACCAGGTGCCATTTTCCAACTTTGAATACTACTCACTAATCTCCTAAAGAGTTGGCAGATCAAATGGTTTATCTCGAGCTAACTTGGTTTAACATCCAATGAAGCATCTTTCACCTTCCTCATGACCAAAAACATTAATCCATCTTGGAAACCAACTACCATGTTGGCAGGTCCTATGCACTTTGCAAACTAAACGGCTGGAGCTACGCATCACAATCTCATTGACCTCGTAGCTTTTAACCTTCATCTTCCTCCTATGAGCTAGTAGGGAACAACAAAGATTTACATTATCTTTTGATCTTGGTTGTCGATCTAAAACCATGGGTTATGAGCTCAATAGTGGAGATTGGGCCCCACATTCCATACATGACACACATCTGCCTTTTGCTGACCTCACACCAAATAACAGGGCGACACCTTAGGTCTGTGAGTTGGCAGGGTATGATCGATATCTTCTCCCATATCTTCGAATCTGGAAAACCTACACATTGAATGGTTAGTATTTAATGAAAGGATTTGGCTAAGCTGTCGGCAACATGACCATCGGGGTTAATGGCTTAGGCTTACATCACCGGATTAAAATTAAAACCCAACTTTGATTTTAATACTTTATTTCCTTTGTAGGGTTTTATTTTCGGAGTCTCAGTTGGCCCCATGTTTCATCTTTTAAAAAACAACTTATGTTGTTGTTTGTCATCCACCTAGTAATGCCCACTTCTCCTTTTAATGAATTTTTTATTTTGTAAGAGTTGATTTAGTGCTTCCGTTGATCTATTTCTTGTAGATATCAACGGTGCCCGCCATCCCGTGATCAGGAATTGAAGGATCACGAAATCACAGGCGGGCGCCATGTGTCCTATCCAGGGGATCAAATTTGCACTATTGCTGACCAACTGCCATTTGATCTAAGCCATTCCCCACCATCCTGCAATGGTGCTTGGGTTGATTGAAATCATGGGTGGGCACAATGTGTCTCATCCGATGAAGCCGAAAGAGTAAAGGAAACACTAGCTAACTTTAAATGTATTAAGGGGCGGATTACTAAAGTGTTCTCAAGAAACACATGTTCTAAATTGACAGATATGTTATAATCTCACTGGAAAAGCTACTTGAAGGTTAATGACATGGCTAGTGATTGTGTTAAAGGAACAAGATCATTGATGCTCAGGATCAACGATTGCCCGCCATCACACAATTAGAAGTTTCAAGATTGCGATATAGCGGGCAATCTCCACGTGGAATTCCTTCATAGTGTATGGGAAGGTGGGCCCCTTATCACCATGTTGGAAATTATGTCAACTTGTTTTGAAGGTGGTCATCGATGATTTGATCAAGTTGAAGAATTGACGGCTTGAATTTAAATCTACATCAAATATGGTTAGAGTCATTCGTGCAGTGCGAAATTGAGCTTTAATGGTGGATGAGACACTTGTTGGTGTAATTTGATCAACAATAAAATCAATTTTCCTGCATGGTCTGTATCATAAAGCATTCAACTATTTCATAGAGCAGTTTCAGACTTCTAGGTAGAATTGTGAGTTTCTACAGCCAGAATTTGGGAGTTCTGTGAACAAAGCCATGAGTTTATTTTCTGTGCCTCCCAGTCATTTTGCATTTGAATTTGGGAAATGATTAGCTGGATGTGCTGTGAGCTTGTTGATGAATGTGTTAGGGCTATAGTTTAATTATAGTTGTGATAAATTGCATTGTTTTGTCCTATAATTTTCTATCTCTGGTTAGTCCTAGCTATCTGAATTATAACGTTGTAAAGAAGCCCTAGTTTGTCTAAGATGGCACCGCCCAAGCAACATTTTGGCCAGACTAAATATTTGAAATGAAACTTGTATGATGATTTCTTGGATCAATTCCCCTTATTAACAAATGATAGGAGGAAGGGGTTGGTCCCAATGCAAGGGAAAATCCTGGGGGAAGGGTTAGTGTATAATTGCTCCAACATTGCCAATGCTAGGGTTCACCTCACTGGCTTGGAATTGTTTAGATTGTGGTATGGACAGAGGAATTTTTCTCACCCTTTTTCAAATGGATGGATGTATGATATGGGGAAGCTGGTGGTACCAAATGTATTCCTTGATGTAGACCTGCTTAGGATAGTGGCTGCAAGATATGACCCTGTTACATGGATAATTAGGGACAATGATGGAAAGGTTCTATTGAGCATTAATAGAGAAGAGGTCCAACATATTTTTAATTTGAGTGAATCAAGCAAAGACTTGGTTCCTATCAACCTTGACGAAATAAAGCAGGAGTATGCAAAGCTGAAATATTTTTTTAGAGCAAGGTTGCTTCCACCTCATCTGGCTAAGGCAGGTGGTTCAAAATTTCATATCAGCCCTAGTGACCAGGAACCTTTCAAATTAAATTTTTTTGCAAACCATTTCCTGGCCACTTTCTATTTTTTGTCAAATTTTGGGTTTTAGTCTTGGTATGGTAATGCTCATTTCTTATATGTTCATGGGGGTGCAAAAACAACACCCTAACTTCTTTTAGACCTATGACTTCACATCTTTCTTGGCTGAGAGGATGCATGAAGGGCTATCAAAGCTGCAAAACAATGATACCGACACTCAATTATTTTGGTATTCTATGCTAATGCATCTATTTTTGTTTAAGAATGCTGACTTTTTCTCTGAGAGGATGAAATTAAGGCATTTAGTTGATGGAGAAATATTGCCAGTACAGATATGGGCTGCAGATTTATCTTGTAATAATGAAAGCACTAGTTATGTGCAATATGATAATTTTTTTGCTTCCAGATTAGGGGCTAGATTAATGGTGAATATACCTAGGATCCTTGAGGAATTACATGATTTCCTCAGGCCAAAGGAGACGAAGCCAGAATTGAAGGTTTACCATAACTGGGGTGACATTATCCCATACCCAGTCAACACTGTCTTGAGAGTATATGGTTTTCAGGGAGCCCCTCATATACTACCATACAAATGTGCAACCAAGAGTGGGATTTGCAGAAGTTATGTGGCAGATAGGTTGTATTCATGAGGATAACCTCACTGGAAGGGGTAAGGGAATATTTTTCCCAGATTATACAGTGGTGTCTGATTTTGTATTTTCAAAGGGAGGCTGGACAAATTTTGATAATTTCTTTAATCATTACCATTTGAGGTGTGGACCAAAGCGGCAACATGATCCTGAGGGTTTCTTTGCTATTTTTAGACAAAGAATAAAAGCTGGAAAATTTGTGCATGAGTTCAATTTCCTTGAAGACTTGATTAGAAATGAATTTGATTTGAATAGATAGGAGTTGAACAAGGAGAAATGGATAGCTTATGGTAAGCTACTAGATGTTGTGCATGAAATGGATTTGAAATATGATCCACTATTGGAGTTCAGTCCCCACCATAAGAAAATTGATTTTCTGATGGGAAACTTCAAGGAAATTATGGGCACATTGAGGACAAAAAAGGTAAATTTGGGGAGTGAGATGCGGGTGTACCTGAGCAGGTGTAATTACTTGAAGCGGGCCGGCTTTTAACAACCTGTGAAGGTGGCCCTGCGAGGGAAAAAGGATATTAGTAGCGGTGATGAAGAGTGAAGGTGGAAAAGGAGAAAGCGGATTATGAAGTGCCTCCACAGCCAGTGCAAATTCCAAAGTGCTGGAAATCAAAATTGTGCAGAATCATCAGCTGAAGGAACATCCCTAGATCGCGCCATCCAAACCAGAAATACAAGGGGCTTGAGAATTGGTGATCAACTATATATATAGGAGGATCAGTGGATGAGTTATTGTTATTGATCAAGACATGTGGGATGGTATGCCTTCCCCTCTAGGCCAACTGGATGGTTTTATCACGGTTGAATATATGAAAGATGCAAAAGTCAGCCTGAGATGCAAGAATGGAGGCATGCAAGGTTCTGAATAGCAAATAATTTGGCAAAACTCCTATATTCTGGTGGTATGGGAGGATGAAATTTGAAGGTATCAAGATAAATGTAGGTAGAGAAGAGAACTAAAGCCTGATAGGTTAGACCAGGAGAATGACGAGGAGGTAAAAGCTAAATTAATGGAAGAATTCAAGAACATCACTCCTGAAGAAGGAAGAAAACTAGTGAGTCGGGCTAGTGTATTAATTATGCCTGAACGGGACATTGCAGATGCAATAGCCTTTAATGCTATTATGAAGTCTAAGAATCTCTTTTAAGACTCTAAAGAAGAGGTCAAGGTAGCATTACAAAACTCTGCTTTTAGTGAGGAATATGAAACTCTGGCAATTTGGGCATTGGCCCCACAAGGGAGAAAACTAGATGTTTTTGATATTAATCCAAATTTCAAGGGAGGATTGATAATAAAGAGAGCTTCAGAGACCTCAACCACTGAGGCCATTAATTTGACTATGAATGTGGCCAAATTGGCCCAAAAGACTACTGAAAGAGAGGAAGCTGAAAGGAAGAGCTTAATGAAAAAATATAACCTTTTGATTGAGGAGAACAACAAGATGCAAAAAAAAAATGTTGATTTGCAAACTAAAGTGGAGAGGTTTAGGTATAAGCAGATTGGGGAGACATCAAGTGCTCTAGGAACTAGTACATTACCTTCCACAACAGGGTCAGTGCCTCCTTCTTCTCTAATTGTTTCCACACTTGGATATCCCAGTCAAAATCTTGTCCTCACCCTTTCTTTAGAGGAAGTTGAAGAAGAAACAGAATGCTCTATCGATCCTACAAAGAAGTAGCTCTTACAAAAAATTGATGCATTGTAGGCATCATTAAACAAAAGTGAGGAGGAATCTCTCTTAGAGAAAAAGGAAATTGTTACAACTATTTTGAGGCATTTAAATGAAAAGGTTGATATAAAATTGCTATCTATACATTCTTTATAGTCTTTGTTGTTAGCAACAATAAAGAATATTGATAGGGATAAGAAAGTAGCGATACCAATAATTGAAAATTGGATCCCTAGGGCTAGCGATCTAGATATCATATATAAGGCCTCAAGGTTTGATATAAATAATAGGCCCCAATCATTAAAGTCTACTCATGTGTTAGTAAAATCATTGCAAGGTTTTCAGACCTTACTAGATGACTTGAGTAGGAAGATTAGGGAGCTGGTGAAGAATTTCAATGATTGGGGTAACACATTGTTACCTGATATAATTGATGAGCAGGGGAAAATCAAGTCATTTCAATAATGTTAGGTGCAAGCAAGGCTATCAATGATCAAATCAATTCAATTTGTGATGAGTCAGACTATGATTTGTTGGTGAGTTGTATGGACAAAATCATTAGTACCAACTCATTTTTGGAATCTTTTGAAAGGGATGCAAATCAGGTAGCGGTAAAATACACACCTTATAATACCAAGGTGGATGAGGTAATTAATTTTGACTAGTTGACTGATGATGAGTACCATAATTGGGTAACTAAATATTTGAATGAGGAGTAAATGGAGTGAACT
>VDFB02047230.1:409585228-409745334 GCA_007258455.2 Sequoia sempervirens | reverse complement strand
ATAACGAAGAACCTTGTGAGGCACCTTTTTGTTAGTAAATCTATTCAATATCTACCGATATGACATTATGGGCAGTCTGTTGTAAATTCATGTTGTTTATGATATATAATATGATCATTGGGACATGCATCTATTGCTTGATACTCCATTCTGATATCTTTCATAATGGCACATAAATCTCGGTATGAGTGAGGTAAAATATTTGATGGTGGTAACAAAAATTTACTAATCAATCTACAACAAAAAATAATTTGTTCATATAAAGAATATTAATCGCATATTACTTCATCCTTATTTACTAGTGATGAACTAACAACAACAAAATAGATGAAAAAGATGACATATGGCGATATAACTTAACATCCGGGTGATTGTTATGTTTGATAAAACCATTCAACCTTTCAAGTTCAACAGCAACAATATAGCAGAGAGAAGAGTTGTTTCGGAGCCTTCATAAAGGGGCTTGTATGCCTTCTCAAGTATAGGTAAATATGAACATCATCAAACTCATCTTGATCATCATGATCAGCTCTGCCACTAAATGTGTCATGGATCAATGTAGTCATACCATCATCTTCAACTATGTTTTCTGGTGCATGATCATCTCTTCCTTAGGATCATTAACTTCATCTTCGGAGCATTCATAGCTCCATGTTCGGGTCTCACAGTAAAACCACATTCTCCTCGGGCCGATAATCCATAGCATCTCAGCCTCTAGGGTGCTCCAGACACCTTTATAATAATGATTGACACAAATAAACCATGATCATGATCAAGTGATTATATATATATATAAAATGTTAAAATGATATAAACATTTACAAATTCAATCAATATAAACACATATAATAAACAACTTACCAATGGACGATAAGCATGCCCCCCTTCAACGTGACCATGTTGCCTACAATGTTTCTCAGCTATTGTGATTAAAAATTATCTTGTCTTTAAGCCCTTGTAATTATTGCAAAGATAATAACATTTCCCATCACCCTTTCTTTTCAATCTAGCCCACAATCTATCAAGTGTCTCTTCATTTTGTTCTGGACTAATATTATCTAACATGATTTTTCTTTACCAAGCTTGACTATTTAGATCTTCAAAAAATATCAAACTCACACTCCAATCATTTTTATTCATAGACAGGTAACATAATCTAATAATTATGATATTTTACACTAAGAAAATTTGGCATGCAACCACCCTTGCAAAAGAGAAGATAGTTTGAAGTTAATGACCCCCAAAAACACTTTAAAATGCTAATTCCAAAACTTATTAAATTCTGATTTTACTATGATTTTACAACCACTAAGACTCCTAAAATCATAATATTGAACTTGATCACAAACTTCCTACAACAATGGAGGTAGCGAGCCTAGTAAGAGCAAGTGACCCATTCCTAAGGAGCAACAAGTCAGAATCATCATTGCTAATGTCAATATGGATTTATCCTTTTAGTTAAAGATGCAATGTGTCACTTCTTATGGCGATCTTATCCCTAGGGCCCTCAACATTGAGAGCCCTAATAAAAAATAAGAGAAGCATTGGTAAGAGCATGATTAGGGTACAAACCCTAGGCCTCCATAGAAACATAAACAATAACTATAGCTGATTAGTGAGGTTGCAATACCAGAAAGATTGAGACATTGTAGGTAATAACAAAATCTTGCAATATAAAGATTGTAGCCAATAACAAGCACACTATGTAGCTTAGTGACATTTGTAAATAAATCTATGGTAAGAAGAATGACAGTCACTTGAGATGTGACAGTCAAAAAGAGGCTAATGGTAGTGACAAGATAATAAAGCTCAAACCTTGCATAGTAAAGTGGAGATTTTAACAGTGAGTTTCCTTACCCCCTTGCTGACCTTTTAAGGGTTTTTAAATACTTTTGGTAGTGTTAGACAAGGAAAATGCAATTAGGGAATGACTGTCCAAATGAAGTAACAGTGGTAATCATAGGTTCAATGTTTCTTCTTAGCCATTAATGTATAATGGAGGTAGTGGATTGCATGTTTGAGCAGTGTTTTGAGACTCATCAAAGATGGAGAATAGTGAATAATACATTGTGGACTGTGAAGTAGTGTCAATAAGGTTGAAGGATCTTAAGAACTACAATACCATGAAACAATGAGTCCCTTGTAGTAAGTAGGCAGTCTATAGGGCATAGTTTGATTTTATAGAAGGATGCTCATGAAAGGAATCTTCAAGTGATAGTGAGTGAGCTGTTTGAGATTGCAGCTGAGGGTGCAATACCCAGTCTTAAAGGAAGTTAGCAAAGCAAAATGTGCAAGAAAATCAAATCATACAAACAAACAATTTTACAATGTTATCTTCCATAATGCCTTGAGTTTGAAGACAAAAATCTCATTGTATCTTCATGATGAAAGTGGTGACCTTAATGGTCAATCACTGGCAACCATGATTTTAAAATATGCTATTGTGCTTATGGAGGCAACATTTTAAGCAAGGCAGTGAGTGGTGGTTTGGAACAATGGCAGGTATGAAGGACTTGCTTTATATGCATACTATGCAGTCTAGCTTAAGACAACGTTCTTAGAAGAGATTGAAGGTGGATTATGGAACTCAAGGGTTACCATGAAAAGGATTAAAGCAAAGACTGAGATCTATTTAAAAGCCACGGTCATGAAGATATTAAAGATGTCACATGCAAAACCCTAGTAGCTAGAGTAATGAATACAATGCCAAAGAGGATAGTGTGCTAGGGCAGATTTAGAAGATCTCACATTATCTAATTATAGGGAAATACATCATTTATTTATTTTTTTAATTAAAAGAAATCATTCTAAACCCTATATAGGATACATTGATATTTCAAAAGCCTCTGAAGAAATTTGAGATTATGCAAATATATGTCAAGTAACATTCATAAGGTTTAGAAAATATTGATCACTCTCTAGAATTTCCCATTAAACATGGGTTGTGCTTGAATGCACTACATAATTGATATAACACAACCACTCTGCATATCAACCAGAGTTATAGGCTCTTTATTGTAGCAAGAGGTAATCACTCTTCGATCATGCTATAATTACATCCTAACCTGTTAAACTTGAGACAACCTGAATGCACCCAATGATGATTGACACCTATATTATACAACCTGAATTAACTACATTATATGAGTGCCTCCATTTCTATCACAACATAGCCACATTAAACTTGGGTCACACATGAATGCATCCTGTATTTGTTATAGCACAACTGTGCCACATGACCAATAGAGTTATGGATCACATAATTACAGTCACAAGAATTTGTTCCTTGGTTGTGATCTTATGGTGATTCCACACAAAAAACGGACATGAAATTCTCAAAACCCTTAACCTCTAAAAATGAAATATGATGAGATGTTGCTTTAAAATATGATTTTCAAACCTGGAACTACAAATCTGACTTCACAATTGAATTCTACAAAAAGACAATGACTACCCTTAACCTGGTGATATCTTCTTGAATTTTTTCTAATTTTTTCCAAGAAAATCTTTCTTAGTTCTCCACAAACTATCTCAAGTAGAGAAAAACACTGTTGCAATAAATCAGGCGTGAACTCACTTTTCTTTATGTCGGCCACAATTTGATTTTTTTTCTATTTTTCATGTTTGTCAAAAATTCAACAAAAATGATAGCCAACATTTTGACGAACCCCAGGTTCGTCAAAATTTCACCAAACATCGGGGATAAATTTTCAAAAAATTGAAAATTACACATCAAATTTTACAAGCACCCGACGAACGTCAAATTTTATATATTTCATTGGATAGTTTCATCAGATTTTGCAGTCGAATGAGTTAGTGGTAGATGTCAGTTGTCATTGGAATCTTCCAGAAAAAGTCAAATTTTTAACTTTTTCAGCAACAACAATCTTCAACTCAAAGATCTGGTACGCAACACTCCGCACAAAACAAGGCCATTGGTATCCCTTGGAATACCAGATGGGAAACCTCCATCGGGATAGGGAACAACCTAAAAAATTAACTTCAACAATATATCATCATAATACTTATGGTATCTAATATCTAGGGATTCATTACCTCTCAAGCTCTAGGTTCGGGAACCCTTCTTCACCTTTCTTCAATTGATACTCTTGGAAGGAAGTTAATACCTAATGCATACACTTTTTTTAAATTCCTTGAATTACTTTCCAACTATACTTGAGCTTGGTATAATCTTCTGATATCTAGAGGATGTGTGCATTCCTCTACATTTTCTTTGTTTCATACTTAACCATAGTGTTTCTACATTGTATAATTTCATCAATGAATTCCTAGTTTAGTGACTGAACAAGATCTTTGTTTACTCTTTCAATCCATTCCTTTAAAGATTTTACTTCCTTACTCTCTTGTCCTAGCATTCGGGGATCATAATCTTGTCATGCTAGCATCTCAATGAAATCTTGATCTTTTTCAATCAATTTATTGCATCTCTCGGTGACTTTCTCAAATCCTTCTATACATTGTACCAAAGTGTCACCTTTTGAATTTAATTGTTTCTTCCATTTTTCACATGTTGGAACTTATTTTTCTAGGATTATCTTCTCTCTTATGAATTCTTGAACATCTATCTAAATGAGAGCTTCTAAGCTTCGCCTCACAACATCAATTTTCTCCTAGAAAAATCTGCATTCTCCTTCCAATATTTTATACTTTTTAAACCAAGAGTATGTCTCTTTATACTTCCCAATCACATTTGTGATTAGCTCTTCTCCTTTCCTTTCCTAATACTCAATCCATTCTTCAAATACATTCATTTTGTGGTGAAAATGTTGTGATGGAATCCACCTATTCCTATGGCATGAGTACTATATTTTGAGGAAACTTAGTCTGTGCCTAACTAGATTGGGCTAATGATTTTATAAAATTCTCTAGGTTGGAAATCCCTTCTTTCAGCTCTCTTTTCTTTTGTTTACTTTTTTGCAACCTGGCAACAGTTGTGTCCAAATTCATCTTCATTTCTTCTAGTTCATGTCCCTAGGATGAATGTCTGACATTAATACTTGTCACCATGTACTCCCTAGGTGTTATTTCATGTTTTCTTTTATCCACTACCAGAGTAGCTATATAGAGTGTTCTTCCCCCATCTTCATTCTTCTGCATAACATGTTTTTTCTTTGCTTTCTGCCTAGGTTTGAGAGTCTCCACTTCTTGCATTAAGCTTTGAGATCTAGAGGTACTAATTCTACTTACAATGGGGAAGCTAATTATTTGATCAACCAATTAGGTGTATCTTCATTATATTCTACCTCTATATCATTTCTCTATTCTTGATTTTGAGTATGCTCAAGAACTTCTCCTCTTACATTTTCAACTTTATCTGTCACATCCTCCAAAATTGGAACATCTTCAACATTCACTGGCATGGATTCTGGATTACCAAGATTCAACACTGTCTTTTCATCTCCAAGACTTATATTTTCCTATACAAGCAGGTGTTCAATATTAGTTCCTAGGTCATCACCTTCTTCATATCTTGTCACATCAGGATTCTCTTCATCTTCTACCCCATCACCTAAGGTTTATGAAGGTTCTCTATTTTCAATTTTAACCTAGTCTTCTTTTGACTTTTCAGAAACCTACGGTTGTTCACCATCATTTTGATCATTCCCTGGTGGAGGCTAGGAATCAATTGTATCTTGAATAGAAATATCATCAGTGGGATCCTATCTTGTAATCTCCCCTATTTCCTTTTCAACAAGAATTTTAGGGTTCCCCACCTCTGGGGCAAGTGTTCCTCTTATGAATTCTTTTTCTTCAACATTCATAGGAATTGACCCTTTCTTTGAAATCTCTTCCACCACTGGTTGTACCATGGGCTTATATTTAGACTTATTTTCCTTTACTCGTTGCCACATAGCACCCAATTCTCCATTTTTTCCTTTATTTGGTCTTCATCTAGCTCAAAACTCTCATCTAGGGCCACAAGAGTCTTTCCCAATGTCTATTTTACTATAGTCGTATTGACTAAAGGGGGATAAGTAAATAATGCTACAAATCTCTAGGATGCAGACCTTTTCTATGTACAAGTATTATTAGTCATTCTTGCCTCTTCATAAGTCATAGGTCAAGTCTTTGGTTTTACCATGGAAGAAGATGTCACTCTAGGCTTCACTATTATTCGAACCTTACCTAGTATGGTTTCTTTATGTTGATTAGTTGATTTCAATGAAACACTTTGGCTTGAAGCATCAATGGTTTTCTCTTCAATATGCACAGTTGTAGCTACTCTATCAGCTTTTCTCTTTTTCTTAGTAGCCTCCTCTTGATTAGGCTCATTTTTTTCTATTTTTTAATTCTTTGTATCAATTGAGTATGTGGGCATTATCCTAGCTTTTCTCAAAGCTTTACAAAAATATTCTATTCATCATTGAGTCTACATTAAAACTAGTTTAGAAAATTCCTCAATAGATATTATTTCTCTACTTTCATCATCTGGATCCGAAATAGGTTCATCATAGACCCTGGTTTCATTATAAGTTAGATTCAGTACTTCTCCATCATCTTCTGTCAATTGATCTAGAATATTATGGATCTTAAGAATCCATGTTGATCGTAATAACAATAAGCTATCCCCTTGGAAATATTCCCTTCCGGCTCATAATTAATTCTTTGTAGTGGGAAGAACTCTAGCTTGTACATCCTTAACTCTTCTGCACACAAATCAACTACTTTAAATGCATTGCATTTGTAGTTTCCTATTCCAATGGGAAATTTGAGAGAACTTCTCTTATGTGTCATGCTGTATAGAGCATGAGACAACTTTAGCTATCTTAGCAATTCCAATAGTACCATTTTGTCTATAGGGTACATGGGAAACATGAAGAGGTATCCTTCAAACCCTTCCACCTCGATGTAGGTGAAAGTGGGAAACTAAATGTACCAACCTCCAACCTATTTAATATTTATTTATACTTCTAGAGACAACCTTTTACCTTTGTTTCCTTCAATTATTCTAACCAAATTCATGGAAAAAACATCATTGAATCTCTGATAATGCTCCCTATATTCATGAATAGTAATTTGGGGTAAATGAGCATATATCAGACTATTTCCTACTTCTCTGCCTAGGGTACTAACTCTATTTAACCCTTGCTTATTTTTCCTAAAGGAGTAGTAATAGATCACATATGAGGACATGGAAAAAAATCTCGACTTTGGAAATTCCTTTATTTGATCATGTAACCTATCGCTGATAAAACCTCCCCAATGCATTTGCACAGGGCCTTCCATTAATTTAGCTATGATTACAAACATTCATGATTCGAACTTACTGGCATCTCACAATCCAGCTATCCTACTTAGCATTATTATAATATCTTGAACATCTAGGTTGAACATAGATCTTAGAATTGGCTTAGTTTGTTTTGTAATTTCCTCCTGACACCATTCAGTACTCATAATTCTTTTGTTTTCCTCTTTATAACTTAGGTAGGTTTTAGCCTTTATCTTTATATCTATAGGGTTCATCTAAGGAAATGTGAGAAGCCCAAATGTATATACAATTCCTTTCTCAGAGAGATCTGCGTAGATTCTTCCCTCCTTCTCAACAACTCTCTTGTTTGGGTTGTAGTAATTTAAACATTCCATAACCAGTTCAGGGGCCTCCATTGTTGGCAGAAACCCTCCTAAGTGTAACCCACTTGCTATAACATTCTTTGTATATTGAGAGGAATTTTCTTGCTGGGCTCGTGTAATGAATTCAACATCAGAGAACCATCCTAAATGGGTATCATTAGCTATCCCACCAATTGGCACAACTTGTGAAGCATAATATTTGAATTCATTTTTTGGCCTTGCTTTGGAAGTACTCATTTTCACTAGCGTGTTCTGCATTTTTTACATATGTGCCTTGTGTGCGAGTTAGGGTTAAATTTAACCTATCATCTTTAACAATTCATAAAAACTTTCAATTGACCATTCAATTAAATTTACATTAGAATAATCAACATTTCAGTTATTAAGGGAAAAACCTTTATCTAAAGACTTTCATGCATAAAATGATTAACAATTTTTTTTTATTCAAGACATACCTAGTTTTGTTGATGATAAAAATATTTTTTAGAATACAACTTTGAAACCCTCGATAGTTGTGTTCTTGGTTTCAAGAGATTTAACTTTCCTTGCGTGCCACAATATCAGTCTTGTTCATTCAATTTCCTTTATAAATTTGTAGTATGACATGAGGTAGAGTGTTATAAAAGCACCTGCATGCTTGAAGTGGTGCCAAGTACATGTGTATAGTTCAAAACCTTCATTAATTACCTATTACAATGCATTAATTTCTTTGAATAAAGGTGTGATCATGGCATATTAGGGTTCAATTTATGAACACCTTGGTTTCTGCATAGGCCCACCAATAGAGAAGAAGACGATGCAAAAAGCTTACGTGGCACTCTTGTGTCACTTTTATTTTTATGATGCAAAGGCCTTTTCGATACATGCTCATTGATGATCAGTGAGATTGAAAACCGTTGGTACCTATTGATGCCAAAAATTGGCAAGGTAACAACCTTTATGGGAAACTCAGCTAATGGTGGGACCAATTGTGCTAAACTAACTAACCTCCAGGTTTTTTAAGAAGCCAACTTCTTCTGTAATTGGGGTTTTGGAATGGTAAAAGGAAGCAGATATAAAAAATAAAGGTCTAACTAAGGCGATGCGCCAATATTTAGATATAAGGCATGGTAAATCTATATTTTGAATACAATTTAAGGGCCCATTCAACAATCTGCTATGTCCTAAAATAATAGAATTTAGAAATTGAAGCCTGAACAATTCATTCAATGACATGAAATAATTCTCATACACATTTACTAAAAAGAGTAGTCAAAGACATGATCTAAACTAACAAACTTGCATTAAATTCATAGAAGTTCTACAAATAAACAATTCAGGACAATAATAGCACAATATTAATGTTTTATCAAATAGCTTAAGAAAAATAGAAAGTCCGAACAGTGGAACAGTTTGAGAGTCTCATAAAATAATCTAAAAGAAATATTAAAGCCCTGGTGTCTTTCCCTAGTTTTTTGTATCTTTCAAACTCATTTTCAGAAGAAGGAACCAATATATATAGCTAGCAATCTCACCACTTGGCAGTCCAGTAACAAAAAAGATTCTATATCTTGAGCAATGATGGTAGGATAAATGATTCTCCTTGACCATTGTAACAGAAAAGATTCAAGCCATAGCACGTAGTTGCTCCCTAGCTAGATGCATCCCCTGCAAATGATGGCAATGGTCCTAGAAAAACCCTATGCAACTAAGTGTCATTTACCTATGAAGGTAGTTAAGACATACAACATGTCGCAACTTGTTACTTGCTCCATCCTTAATTTTGATAAATTCCTCATGAAAGGGACACGTGTAGTAGGTCAGAGCCTGCTCATTGATTCCTCCTCTTTGCATTGAGAGACTGTGCAGTGAAGCCATGTGGAGGCATTCTTTACTATCGACCCTGATTGTGGGTTTTGTCAAAAGTGTATGTGAATGAAAGATACGTGGCACGTAGATAGGGCTTGACTCAAAAGTGAAGGGAAGCATCCTTGAAATGTCCATGGTGATGACATGTGGAAGCATGGCACAAGTCAGTAGAAGAGCGAAGGAAGCAATCATTTGCGAGGAGTTCCTAGTGGACATGTGGTAGCAGCTGACAGAGTTTAGCAAAAAGAGGCTGGATTGAGAAGAAAAGGGTAGCATTTCAAACATATAAGGCACAGGCCAACACTTAGCAAAACAAAACCACCCAAAGGGAGCTCAAGGAATTTATATTCACAACTTTTGGTGACTACCAGGGGAATTTCACCTGTCGAACAAGGAACCCAAAATTTTCTCTAGCTTCCATAACAGAGCCCCCATCCATAGGGTGACAAAGTCAAAGCTTAGAAAGAGCTTCCTATAGAGGTAGCCAGTCGGCCTCAGATGGTGTCGATATGTCATGGAGATTCTCTTGAGCTCCACTCAGATTGAGCATTTATTTATAAGGTAGTGTCATAGGTAAACCAACCTCGGGCTCAAATTGGAAGAGTAGTCATACAATCAGATGAGTGACACCTTCAATATCTGTTGTGGTAGGGGGTTGGTTGAAGCTCTAGCAATTTGATGTGTCATGCTTCTTCTCTTCAATCTTTTCCACAATCTTCTCTAATATGGCCACTAACTCATCTACAAGAAATAGGAAGGGCAAGCCCATCTCAGTTAGTGGGGAGAAATTTTCCCACATGCTATCCATAGTCTAGCTCAAAGTGGTTGCATATGCATTAGCACAAAGATAGCTGAATGGAAGTGGATGAATTTGTTCACCATTTTGGTAGAATCCTTTTGATCCTTGATCCCTTCCTTTTCTAAGTATTCATCTGAGACCATGTATAGCTTACTTAGCAAACTTTTTTCCTCAGAAAGCCTTTCTGCAATAAATTGCAGGAACTGCTCAATTGCTCCACGAACCTCCTTCCTCAAGCTTGTCACCAGTGACATAAATTGGAGTGTCACTATAGTGTTAGGTAGAAACCCTTGACATTTTCCCAGTATGAAACATATAGCTATTGAGCCGCTAGAATGAGGTCTGACTGGGCAGTAGGGGCCTGTGAAATATTCCTTACAAGGGAAATCTCTGCATCTTTCAAGTTGATACTCTATCAGCTTCACAATATTTTTGTTTGCAGACACAAGTTGTTCCAAAAAATTCCTCCATTCGGTGAACCTTGGAGTTGCTTTTCCAATTGGGCCCTTTGGTTCTCAAAGTTTACATCCTTCTATTGCTTTTTTTGCTCAAATTGAGCATGTTGTCGTTCAAAACTCCTCACTCTTCTACTGCACTACCTGCTCCACCAAAGCTAACTTCCTCTGAAATTATTGGTTCCTCCACTATAGTGCGTCGACCAGGGTGGGGTCAATGGATTGGAACTTTGCAATTTCCTCTTGGAGTTTGTTTTGCTCTATCTCTACTACTTGCACTTTCTTCGATAAGCATTTAATTTTTTCTTCCATCGCCTTTTCTTTCACCAGTATGAACTCAACCATATCCTTCACAAGTTTTAGCTCCTCTTCCTTCTATTTTAGTTCATGACCAGACTTGAGGAAGTCAGTCGTCACCACCTGCTATGTTTCTTCCATGAGCTCAACTTTATGCTATGGTTGGGCTATGCTCAAATTGAGTCCCATGGTGAACATGTTGTAATCATTAGGATGCATATCCCCTTATGGTTTGATGATGTTCGGATACATGGTTGCGAAATGGATCAATTTCTAAGCTTCATTGTAAATAGTATACACCTTTGGCTCTACCGACTGCTTGTTATCCTTGGCCTTTCACTTCTGGATTCTAAGAGCTCATGCTTCCTTTGTAACAATGCCCTCCACCATAAATTGGGCTGGCGAATAAACTACCCCTCGAATGAAAGTTGTGCCAGGAGGTAGGGTGAAAGGGAATGTGAGGGTAGTCATTCTAGGCATCTTCTTCTTTTGGAGATTGAATATCTATGGGGAGAAATGAGGTACATGCCAAAGCTCAGTTTGTGACCCAACAGGAGGACTCATCAGGTGTTGTAGCAATAGTGGAGTCATGATGAACTCCATTTGTTGGGTGGACTGAATTGGGCTATCTATAGTGGTAGAAAGAGGGGTATCAATGGTGGCCATGCTTGCAGAAAGAGAGGCAAGAGTAGATTGGGCAAAAGTGGATAGTGTAAGGGTTCATGGAGGCGTCAAGATAAATGGCCTCACCTGAGAGAATGGGGAGAAACCTTTCATGACCATTGTAGCAAAGGTGGAAAAGGAAGGAATGACACTTGTAGTGTGGGTGACATAGAGATAGTAGGGGACACTAAAGATTGTGAAGTAGAAGAAGGAGCTAATGTTACCTACTAACTGGATCATTATGGTTCTTGGCTCGCCATGACCTCCTAGCTTGTTGTGGGTTCTTGTGAACTCTTCCCAATAATTTCTTATGTGTGCTGCCATTTGGCGAGTGGGAGTCATCCACCTCTATAGTTTCTAACTGTTGAGTCATTTTTTTCCTTGTTGTGGTCTAGGTGAGTGTCCACAAGGCTCTCGATATGTTCATCCACACATTTGAAGCAACCTTGATAGGTTGCTCTGTAGCCTTCCTTTTTAGCTGAGCAGAGGCTAACGACACATCTGCTTCGTTCTCTTTTCCCTTCCCCATATGCATTTTGGGCTCCTCATCCGAGTCATCATCCTTATCAGTGCTCAAGTTTAAATCTATGTGTGCCTCATTCCATAACTTATAAAATTGTTCATCTAATTCCATGCTTCCATACTGGGCCTTGGGTTGTTTGATCTCTTAGTGATACACCCAGAAATCTCTAATTCTTTCCTCGCTAAATCCTTTTGTTTTTGATAACTTGTTTTGAAGGTCGGCTCCCATTTTGCACTTCTCATCATACTTCACCACAACAAAATAGAACTTATTGCATGGTGGCCTACTGTCATTTGTAGGAATGTGAATCAAGTCAACCAATAGATAATCCAAATCTTTTAGCGTGTTCTTCCTCTTTTCCTAGTAAGGCTGAGGACTGTGAATTACCTTGAAAAACTCATTTGGTAGGTCATTTTTAGGATTGTAATTCTATTTATCACAAATCATTACCCACCCCAGATGATCCAACTTATCTTCCAGCAGTTGGTGCATCTTCTTTTTGTTCATGACCACTATTTTAAAGCTTAGTGGGAAGATGAAAAATCCTTTCTTCTTTGTCGGTCCTTCGCAAAAGGTGTAGTCGATGATGGATACTTGTCGGAACATTTCAAGGGCTAGCACCATATTTGTAACACATGTCAAAAGGAGAAATGGTTCTCCAATGAAATTCACTATGAGAAACCAGTCACATTTGGGAGTGAAGTTTTGCATATACCCTCTCTGCTCCCTAGTGAGTCGGTCAATACCATCCTCTCCTTTCAAATCTTACAAAATTGGAGTCAAGAAATAATCTGAAAATGCATAATAATCATAAGTAGAGGAGAGGAGAGGAGTCCATACAGAAAAATGCCTTCTTTTACCCAATCCATTAAACATAGCCAACTTCACATGCTTCTTGAAAAAATTAGGGTTCTGATGTAAAAAAATATGGGAAAGGAAGGAAGGAAACCTGAACTTCCATTGCGTTTGGTAGTCCCTTATTTTCCTTATCATCTCATCAATGAGGAATTGTGCAAAATCATACCAGAAATAGGAATGTTACCTATAGAACTGAAGCCCCAGACCCAAATGAAACTCCTGCACATCCTTGTCGGTGTCCAAGCTGCAAACAAATGCCAACATTGAGAAGGTCTCTTGCATGTTCATTGGGAAGGCATTGTAAGGCATATGGATCTTTGGTGGATTTTGTTTATCTTCTTTAGGCCTTTGGGTTTATTTGTTATAAAAATACAGAGCCTTTTTTATGGTTCTCCATATTTCCTCTCCCTTTGCTAGGTTGAATGGCTCTATCTCTTCCACTCTGAGGCTTTGGTCAGGAATGCATAGCATATTACAGATAGCTCTCGGGAAAATATTAAATTTCAACTCTTAGCCTTTGATAGTGTTGGTGCTCAAGTTGAAATGTTCGATGGCTGCATCAACTAGTTCTAGGAAATAGTGCACATAAATGGGACCATATATTATGGGAGCCTCCTAAACCATGGCTTCAATGCCAAAGTATCTGGGTTGTTGAATTTCTTCATCCTTTCACAAGCTACCTCCCTAAAATACTTAGGGTTCTTTGTGAGAATGGGATCATGAATATTATCCTTGTCCTCCTTGATTAGGCTCTGGTTTCTATAACTTTTGGGCTTGAACAGGACCCGTGTGTTTACCCATTATGGCATATTTGGTATCCTAGGCGAAGCATAAGAGATGTCTTCAAAGACATAGACAGCTGATGTTGCACACATAGCATCAAACAAGCTCTGTGTTGCCTCTTCCTACACCTCTACTTGTTCCTCTGTTTGAGAACTTTCTGCCATTTTCCTTTTTTTGGAGACTTCTACTTAGCTCAAATTTTCTACAATTTACCTTGGCTCTGATTGCACTAAAAAATTATTTTTCTCTAGGTAGCGTGTTTGAAAAGCTTTCAAAATGTTAGCCTTTTGCATGCTATACTTAGTTATTTCCTTCTTGGGGTGGCCAAAAACGCTTACCTTCTAGCATTAAATTTGGCATGTACCACCAGTTATTTGCTAATGTGAAATGAATTACTTGTCATTTTGAAATAACAAGAACTCATAATGACCTTTGCTAATGATGTCCTTCGGCATGATTTTCTAGGAACTTGAGTTAGCAATTTGAAGGTAGCTTAGGAATACGTATGTCGTGGAAATTAATATCCCAAATGGAATGATTAAGACAAATATGCAATAAGTGCTTGAAAAGGTACAAGTTCTACTTTGGAGTTCAAAAAATGCTTGCAACACAACACCTCAACATTCAACCATATGTACTACCACCGAAGACTTCCACCAGCTTATACTAATTAGTTAGCTCCTATTAATCCTTACACACAACAAATCATACCTAGCAGATGCAACTAGGTGGGAAATTCGAGTGAGCCTTAGTGCAATTTTATAGATAGTACTTGATTAACATCATGTTTATGGTATGCAAATTACCATGCTTATCTTGGTCATTTCTATAAATAGGCACTTAGGAAATAGAAAAATCACACTTAGCAATCTTAATAGAATTAGTAATAGGAAATTGGCTTAGCATTTGGCATTACCAGTTGCGTAGAATTTGCATAGAGCTTATTGCCATGAATACCCCAATTAGACTAGTATGCAAGAAATTCTAGTTGGCTTTTCTTGGTAAAATTTCAATTAGGTGCCTCAAAAGAATGACCAAGAATAAGCATTCTTTGGCCGTTATAGCAATAAAGTAGGTTCTAGGGAGGGACTGCATTGACTATGAGGAAAAGTATAGAGTTAACTATAATGTATGCTCTCACTTTGTCACATCCATGCTCGACATTCAAGTTCCCAAGCTGTTGGTTCTTCATCTGGTGCTTGAGATATTTCTGAAGTACTTGGGCGGCCTCGAGGAGGTGGTGGCAAATGTTGCGTTTGTTATAGGCTTGCCAACGACGAGTGACCTCTGGTAGTACATTGAAGAAGATGCAATGGTACCATGGGTGTTGTTGTTGAGTGGTTTCCACATCCCATCACAAGAAGAACATAATTAAAGGGTCACCTGTGTATGCCACTTCCAGTTTCACCTGTACAATGTGGTGCCTTTCTATGATATCGACTAGTACACTGACTTTCAGAACTTGGTGTTCACTTTTCCACTTGCCATTACTCCTACGGATGTTGTTTCTGGTCCTAATGCTACCCCTATTGATGAAGTGATTCTAGACATTTCCATTGATGCCTCCATTGCTACTGCTCATGCCCACAACTAAAAATTTATTTTTATGCTTTGAGAACTAATACTTGTTATTCCATTTTTTGTACACATGCCTGGAAAAGGATTTATTGTAGCTATATGTAAAGAAGATATAGAATGTATATAGATATATACTCTAAAAGTGTGGCCTCTAAGCCATTTTGACAATGTACTTATCAAATTATATAAATATAATGAAGATATGGCTTATATTACAATTTTGTCTCCCTTTTTCCTGTGGTTCTACAATGTGGGTTTGCTTTTTCTTTTCCTGCATATGTGTGTTCACTTTAATTCCACATATGGGTGTCATTCCTCTACTTCATGGGTTTCTTTTATCTCTCTACACTTTGGAATAATGGGTTCCATTTGTTTTTGCTTCCTTGCACTGTAGAATTTAATTATTGAAAGACCAGTCAACAAAAAACATGAAAGAAAAGTAATTATATTATTCACATATTTACACTAGAAGAATAATTTTGAAGCTTAATTGAATAATTTTAGGTGGATTTTGTTCACAAGAATCCCAATTCCTCTTGTTCCATGGTTTCTAATTCAAATACATTATGTTGTTTGCATTGAATTATTTTGAAAGGGCCTTCCCAGAGGCTATCAATCTTTCCGTGTTGACTTGACTTTGCAACCCTTTCATTGAATTTTAGCACTAGGTTCCCACATTTTAGACCTTGGTCCAAAGATTTCTTGTTGAACCATATTTTAACCACCTGCTGGCAGTTGGACATGGCTATTAGGGCCTTTTCCCTTTTTTCCTTCACTTCCATCAACTTGGCCAGTCGTACCTCCATGGCACCATTTTTCTCTACCTCAAGAGATTTGAGCAATTGTAATGTCAAAATATCCATGGAAATACATAATAGTGCTTCTATTCAATACACTAGCTCATATGGTGAAGTCTTGAGGACTTGCTTAGGACTTACGCGGTCGGCCCACAACGCTGCCCAAATTTTTTTATGCCATTCTCGTTGGTGCTTTGAACTAATTTTTTTGATGAGTCAAACTAAATTCTTGTTATTCGACTCTGCCAGGCCATCACCTTGCGGGAAGTAATTTGACGATGTCTTCAAGAATATGTCATACACAAGTGTGAATTGGCATACCTGAGAGGCTAGGAAATCCTTGGCATTTTCAGAGATGATGGTTTTGGGCGAGCCAAATATCATCACTAGTTCCTCAAGGAAGTCCACTATCTCTACCTCTATCACATTCTTTAGGGGCATCACTTCGGTCCACTTGGTAAAGTAGTTTGTGGCCATTAGAATCCGTTTGTGTCTGGTGCTAGAGGTAGGATGATCATTCCAATGAAATCAAGGCCCCATTATGTGAAAGGCTCATCAACCACTATCGTATTGAGAGGTATTAAGGAATTTTTTCTTCTCCCTGCGAAGAATTGGAATTCCTTGCAAGTTTTTACTAGGGAGTATGAGTTGTTAAACAACGTAGGCCAAAAGTACCCAACACACATGATTTTGATGGCAGTGGTCTTTGTAGAAAAATTCCCACCTGCGGGATTACTATGGAAAGTGTCAAGAATCCTCTTTGCTTGCTTTGTGGTGACACATCACAATAGAATGTTGTTGAAGCTCCTCTTGAAAAGGACCCCTTCGATGAGCACATATCTGCTATTTTGTAGTTAGTAGAATCTTCTCTTTTGAGAAGGAAGGCTGGGCAGACATTTTCTTGTGTGCATGAATCTTACTCTGTCTGCTAGCCAGTAGCCTTCAAATTCAAACTCATTCATTAGAAATAGCTCTAATTGCTCTTCCTCGGCTATCATTTCCTTGTCGTGTGCCAAATATTCATACAATATTCTTCCTTGGATGGTCTTTGTAGGCTTGACCTCAATGTCATATTCAAGGATCATAGTGATCCAATTAGCCCTCTTTTTGATGATTTATCCTTCCACGATGTACTCACACACACTAAAATGCATGACAACAATCACCTTATTGTAGGATATTAGGTGTTGGAACTTCTTGAGTCCCTTGACTATTGCAAAGGCTTGCCTCTTGATGAAGTTGTAGTTCATCTCATATTCCTTTAGGGTCTAGGGGTGAAATACGGTTGGATGTTCTCCCTTGCCTTCATCATCCTTTTGAGTTAAGACAGTAGCAATGCTTGACTTGCTACTGAATACATACATTATGAAGTCCTTCAATAGGTCTGGATTGACCAACATAGGGGTTGAAGGAATAACATCTTTAACCTTCTTGAAGGCTTCTCTAGCTTCTTTAGTCCATTTAAATAACTGTTCCTTTTTCAACATTAGGGTGATCAGTCTGATTATCCCTACAAAATATAAAATGAATTTGCTCACAAAATTTACCCTCCCCAAGAAAGATTGGACTCCCTTTTTGTTGACTGGTAGGGTAAGTTCTTTGATTGCTTTCACCTACTCGGGATCAATTGCAATTCTTCTTTGGACTCTACGTGTCCCAATAGCTTGCCTTGTGGCACTCCGAAGACACATTTTTTTGGTTTCAAGGATACCCTGAACTCCTAGATTTTTTTGAAAACCATCTCAACGTGATTGAAATGATCATCCTTATGTTTGGAGAAAATCGTCAGATCATCCAAATAGATTAGGATAATCTTATTAATCAATTCGTTAAAAGCGATATCCATGGCCCACTAGAAAGTGGCTCCTGCATTTGAAAGCCCAAAAGGTATTTTAGCATATATGAATGTTCCCCACTTGGTAGTGAATTTTGTTTTGTGTTGGTCCTCTTCTTTGATCTAGATCTAATTGTAACTAGAGAATCCATCTAGCAAAGAAAACATTTCTGAACCTACCACTATTTGCAAGATTGACTCCATAGAAGGTAGCAGATAATGGTCCTTTAGGGATGCTCTGTTCAGGTCCCGAAAGTCAACACATAAGAAAATTTCTCCATTCTTCTTTCAGACTGGAACCAAGTTGGATACCCATGTGTTGTGTTTGATCGAGAAGACAAAATGAGATTGAATTAGCTTTGTCAATTCTTGCACCATCATGTCTTTGATCTTTGGATTCACTAGCCTCTTCTTTTAGCGGACTAGTTTTCCTCCTTCCGTCAGCTCGAGTGTATGTTGGATGATGTCGGGGTCATATCCCTTGAGGTCATAATATGACCAAGCCACTACTCCTTCATACTTCTCACAAAAGTTAATGATCCTTTAATTATTATCATGATGTGGAACATCTTTCCTAACTTTGAGCTTCATTCCATCTCTGACCTAGAGCTCCACATAGTCATTTTTATCTGCTAAAAAATTCCTTTTATCATTTCTTGTGTTATCATAATCAAATAGGTTTTTTGAGAGTGACCAGCCCCTTCATAAGCTTATTAGACCTTAGCTAAATGATTTGTTTGTCATAGTCTTCAACAATCTTCAGTTAGAGTTGGTCAGTGAATTCTCCCGACTGTTGGATGAATGAAATGATGTGTTCATCACTGTCAAATACCTGCCAGCTCTAATCATTATCTAGAATCATCAATCAGACTATCACTCATAGAGAGTGTTTTTTATGCATTAGGTTAGAGGTAGGTTCAAATTGAGATCTGATTGCAGCCATGCGATCTGCATCAGCAATTTGTTCTCTAGGTACTGTCTGAATGTTGAAGGCTTCAAAACCTTCTATTAGGTCCCAAACTCTATGTCTGTAGGATCTCATGTGGAAATTATTGGCTGCGGAAATCCCTCGGACTTGGTTGACCACTAGTTTAGAATCTTCAAACACCATTAATTGCTTAATTCCCATCCACTCAGCAAGGCTTGGACCTTGCACCAGGCCTTCATATTTAGCTTCATTGTTTGAACAAGTGAGCTAGAAGCAGAAAGACTGAAGTGTATTTTCATTGTGTGGGGATGTCAAACATATATCGGCCCCTACACCCACTTTGCATCTTGCTCCATCAAAGTGTAGTGTCCATAGCTCTAAAGGTTGGTTACTTTCAGGTTCCTTCATGACCTTCATAAGCACTTGATCTTCATCATAGATGACATAGGTGCCCAGCTTGGTAGCATGATAGTTTCTGAAAGGGTCAGCATCTATATATTCACTCAAGAGAACTTCCTCTTTATCGGTCTGATCTCTGGTCACCTTTTCATCTTCTAACAACTCAGTGCAATATCTCTCTTCCTTAGTGAAAGAGGTATGAGAAACCTCAAAGTTGATCATAGCTTCATCGGCCACATGTTCTGAATGCAGAGCTTCAGACACTATTTTCATTTTAGATCCATGCTTGGTCCTTAGGATCAATTGCGACCAGTCTAGAGAAAGATACCCTCCTATCTTTGAAGTGAATTCTTAGGATAGGAAGAGATCGAACATAGGGGGGACATCTATGATCACAGTGTCTTGCAGAACTGTGACACTAGGGCAAGAGAACAAAGTCAAGGAGAGGTCTTTGATGACACCTAAGGTTTTGACTTTATTCCCATCAAGCTGCATAAGCCCCCTATTTAAAGGCTCATAGCTAAGTCCTAGGGCTTTAGCTATCTTCTTGGGAATGACTATAGTGCTAGCACCAGAATCAATCATGGCATTGTGCAATAATTTCTCTCCCACAATGAGGGTTAGGAAGAAGGGTTTTAGTTTCAGCTTATCTTTGACCTCAGTAGGGGCTTCCTTTGTGATATTCATGAGAAATTTGGTAGTAGGTGATTGATCAATAGCCATTCCTTTAAGCAATTTCTCTATTAGCTCAATGATTAGATCCTCCTAGAGAGCTTTCTATAGCAATTTCTTCTATTCTGGAAAAGCTAAGATATCCCAAAGAGACACATTAGCAGATGATTTTTTCAATTATTCCATCACATTGAATGGTGGTGGATTCAAAGGCTTCTACTCCTTATCTCTTTTTATAACAATTTCCCTTTATAGTGGACCTTGTTGTGCCACTATCGAGGTACTAGGCATCTAGTTAGAAGCACTTTTGTGTTGCAAACAGACTGGTTGTGGAATGACTGATTCGCCTGTGAATCTCCTCTTTGAGCGAGTATTATAATCAGATTGCACTTGCGGGTTTTTGATTTGGATGCATCATTTGCGAACACTTCCTCTTCTTCTTCCATCCATGAGAAGAGCACATGATTAGGATCAATATCTATTTCTTGCTCTAGGGACATCCCTTGCATTTGTGCAATAAGCACCACATTTTCCATTTGCGGAGAGAGATATACATAACATCCATGGTCCAACATCACGCCTTGACTACGCTGCTTCACCACCTTTTGTTGTAGTTTGTCACGCGAGCAGTTTCAGGGCATATATGAGTCACCACAAGGGAAGCACCATGGGTTGGTTTCATCGACTAAATTGTGTTACCTCATTTTTAGCTCTCTACTTGAGCTTTGGTTGATGCTCTACAATAGAGAAGGAACAGGTACTATTTGATTAGTTGTTGCACCTATGAACTGGTGCAAGTGCCTCCTTGAAACTAGTTTTGTTGGTAAGAAGACCTTCTGCCTTGATAATTCTGATAAGGTGGCTTTGGAGGTGCGGCCTGGTTTTGCTTGATGATAGTTATTTCATTAGTGACAGTCTACAACATTTCCTTGAACTTGCTCATCTCTTCCTTCAAAGAGTCAGATGTAGAAGCAACATCTTGTGGCACATGGATTGGGGAGGTGTGGACACACTGGCAGGCAGCATTTCCTGGGTAGAAGCTGATACTTTAGGGAATATAGTGGGCCGAGGCGGCAACTTATCAACATCTACCAGATTGTTCTCTAGTTTGACTGCGACATTGTATGTGTCTGGTAGTGTGGTTCTGCCAAGAGACTAGATCATCATCAAAATGTTGGGGTTGATATATTTTAGGTTAAACATGAATGCCAGGTCAGCTGGTGGGCAGATAGCAACCTTGATTCTTTGCCAAGTTATGTGGAATCGGGTGTTGAAATCAATCATGGCTTCATATGGGGCCCATTTTATTATTGACAACTGATGATATTGTGAAGACCTGCCTCCATCATTTGAGAATATTTCATAGAAAGGGTCTCCAAGTTGGTCCTAGGTACTAATAGTATTATCATATAGTGTGCAGTACTAATCTAGTGCCTTACCTCTGAAAGAGGCCGCAAGCAATCTTAGTGCTACATTTTGGTCTGTAACTATGTGCACCAAACACATGTCTGCCACATCTTGTAGATGTTTGGCTAGTGTTCTTGATCCATCTTTGATGAACTTAGGTATAGCTTTTAGAGCAAAGACTAGGATAGGGGCCCAAATGATGAGTGCTATTGGTGCTACAAGAGGACTTCCAACATCCCATGCCACATATTTTTTATTAGTAGCAGGAAACATGGCTAGCAGAAGGGGTGGAGGAAGTAGAACATTCACTAATTAGGTCACGGCTTGTACTGTTCCTAGTGATGACACTAACAACACAAGGTTATTCGCTATTTGGGACCTAGTAATAGGTCGATGGCTCATAAACCCTCTTTGAATTTAGATTCATTTAAGCAATCCCACTGGGTGTTCCAGAAAAAGAAACCGTTGATGCCAAAAATTGGCAAGGTAATAGCCTTTACAGGAAACTCAGTTAATGGGGGGACCAAATGCGCTAAATTGAGTGACCTCCAGGTTTTTAAAGAAGTCAACTTCTTCTATAATTAGGGTTTTGGAATGGGAAAAGGAAGTAGATATAAAAAATAAAGGTCTAATTAAGGCGATGCACGAAGATTTAGATATAAGGCATGATAAATCTATCTTTTGAATACAATTTAAGGGCCCGTTCAACAATCTGCTATGTCCTAGAATAACAGAATCTAGAAATAGAAGCCTAAACAATTCATTCAATGACATAAAATAATTCTCATACACATTTACTAAAAAGAAGAGTAAAAGAAATGATCTAAACCAACAAACTTGCATTAAAATCAGAGAAGTTCTGAAAATAAACAATTCAAGACAATAATTGCATAGTATTAATGTTTTATCAAATAGCTTAATAAAAATAGAAAGATCAAAAAATGGCACAGTCTAAGAGTCTCATACAATAATCTAAAAGAAATATTAAAGGCATGGTGTTTTTCCCTAATTTTTTTGTATCTTCTGAACTCATTTTCAGAAGAAGGAAGCAGTATAGATAGATAGCAATCCCACCACTTGGTGAATCAGTAACAAAAAAGATTTTGTTTCTCGAGCAATGATAGTAGCAGCAATGATGGTAGTAGCAATGATTCCCCTTGACCATTGTAACAGAAAAGATTTGTCCCATAGCACATAGTCACTCCCCAACTAGATGCATCCCCTACAAATGATGGCAGTGGTCCTGTTAGAACTGTGAAAATTTAAAATTTCACAATCAATTGCATCCATGAGTTTCCAAAATAAGTCCTCATCATAAGCGTAAAATTCCCTCCTCATAACGTCTTGCTTATATTTTTTCATGTGGTCCATTTGAATCCATCTAGTCTTTGATATTTCATTGTATTATCCATATCAGCAAGACGGAGTAAGGGTCTCCCCGACCTATGATATTTTTTCACTAATGTATACTTGCTGCAGATTATTGATAGGACATATCTTTTGTTTCAGCGATAGAAGAATCCTATCAGCAAGAGAATTGTTATTAGTGTGAGTCATAACAAACTCATATATGTCTTACTGACCAGTGCATGGAATGATGTATCAGCCAAACAAAAGACTATCGGAGTAATGTCTTACTGACAAGGCGCAAAGGGGTTTCATCAAAAGGCTATCGGGAGGAAGTCACATAGTCTTGCCGACTCAAATGTCACACCGATAAAGATATGCATCGGAAAGAGAAAGGGTCATCGGCATGAGTTTCACTAAAATTTGAAAGTTACACCGATAGAATACTTCAGGGGGAGTCTCACTGAATAGAGTAATCTGAAGGAACGAGTTTGGCGAGACATTTGGCATCAGTATGAGTCTTTTCAAAGATTCATAGTCTTGCCGATGGAATTTATTTCATCGGTAAGATTAATTTCATCAGTGAGAAACTTGAAGGTCATGCCGAAATGTGGTTTTATCGGCGAGAGTGTGTTTATGTCTCAGTGACCAAAAGGATATTACAGGGGCATATCGGTAAGACACAGGGTATTCTATGAAACCTCTTCCCAACTTAGAATTGTCTTAGCAACCGAAAAATACACTAAAGAGCACATCTCGGTAAGATGAAGTGTCATCTATGGGACGTCTCCCCAACAACAGAGGTCACAATGAAACATGAAGGATGCAGGTTGACTGTCAGCGAGACATTGGCCTTCGATGTGACTACGAGATGTCTCAGTGAGTGTTTCGTGCATGTTAAATGAAACCCGAATACCGTTGGCTGACATTTGGAATGTGAAGCGATGTGTCTTTTCAAACACAAATGTATAAATATCCATTTTCGATTGTAGAAGAAGACATAATTAGATAGCAGAATATAGTAGAACACAATGTTTCACAAATATGAGACTATGATGCATGTTTTGAAACTATGGAGATATCAATGAGAATCATCTAATGTGCTGGTGTATTTCTGGTGTCAATTGTTTGTTGTGATCTTTAAAAGTATTATTTAAGTTGTCTCCAAGATTGATGCTTCTGGTTATTTAAATTGACATAACAAGTTTATGTTTGGTTTATCAGTGCACATTTGTTCTATCTGTGTGATTCGTTGATTGGTTCTTTCAAGGAAGGATTAAATCCTTTTAATTAATCATAGTAATCAAGGAAATTTATCTGGATCAGTAAGAAGAACTTAATAATCACAGTCTTGCATGTTTATACAAGTTATAAACAAAACACATGCCAAATAATTTGAATTTCCTCCAAAAAAAAGTCACTCATTTAAGATTTCATTTGACTCTGCATATCCAATAAGGCACTAGTCTCTGCTCTCTTTCATTACTTAATTTCATTCATATTTTTACATCTGTTAACAAAACATATTAGGTTTTAGTTTTAATATTATATACAATTTATACCAAATTTAATTTTATTTGTCCACTTCCATCTGCCATCATGGACAAATCATTGCAAGAGAGAAAATCAAAAGCCAAGTCTGCTTCATTCATATAGGTACACCCGCCTAGGTCTAGCAGCACCTGAAGAGTAGAAGGTTTAAAACATCTGACCTTGTCTGTTACCCTAAAACATACCAAGAGATTGGCAGCCTCTTGAGGTTTTTTGCTTGCATTTTTGAGAGCTAACAAATTGGCGACTCTGCTAGGGAATTAACTCATAATCCACACCTTAATCATAGATTTAGAAACTTTAAATAGACTCCGCTGGGAATAACAAGTAACAATATTTTCTCACTTTCAAGAAAGTGAGTGGTGACTCTGATAAAACATTACAACATGAATGGAAGAAGATCTCAATACAGGGGAGGTCATACTAGGGCTCCTGCTAGCAGCAGTAAGTGGACACACAAAGATGATAGGGTTGATAAGGGTAAAAGGATAAGTGATGACATGTGCATGACAAACAAAGACAAATCATCAATACCACATGGTGAAACATATGACCATTTTGATACATGGAGATAATTCAAGTGCAGAACCTTGTACCCCAGAAGATCAAAGAAATCCTTTTTACGATCCTCAGAAATAGGTAGACTGGCATGCTAAATTTGAAGTTGAATGACTCAGATGTCAACACGAATATGATCAAAAAATGGAGGGTAACCAAAATGAGTCGACTGATCATGAAACTCCTCAAGAATATTATGAATCTATAACATATGAATGAGTAAAAGCACGGTTTGAATCTCAAAGAAAGGAAAGAGAAGAATAGGAGAAAGCCCAGATGATACAAGCAATGAGAGAATTCAAATTGTAGAAAGCTCATAACATTACTTAGGTAGTTGGTTGCTCCCCAATGTACCACCTCATAAGCAGGGTAATCATGGTGCAAGGCCTTCTAATCCACCAAGGGTCCCTCACCATCAAGTAGGGAATCAATACAGATAGCCAAATCATCCACCTCATATTCCCACACAATATACAAATGTACAACCACCTCCTGGTCAGCATCATGTGCCACATCATAATACACAATATAATAATCTGATGTACCAATGTCAGTATCCACCTAACCCTCCCCCTCACTAGTATACGACAATGATCAGACAATTTTATTTAGCAGGGTTTCAATTATACCCTTACCCTATGGATGGAAGTTGGAGAGGTTTGGTGCCTAAGTTTATAGGGAGTATTGCAATTTCTGCTGAAGATCATTTAAGGAGTTTCAATGCATTCATTCAAGATTTGGATGTACCTTATGAAGATTTACATATGAGGCTATTCATGATGTCGCTTATTGAAGAAGCTAGAGAATGGTTCAACAGCCTAACAACAGCCTCTATTGATTCTCTGCAAATATTTTAGGACCGATTCCTCGAGCAATATGGGAATCAAAGTGTATCTGATGCTGCTCTTCATGAATCGATGTGAATTTAGAAAAATTAGAATGACTCAATTTATGATTTCAACCAAAGATTCAATAAACTGCAGAATAAAATACCTCCTGGATCAAAATTGCCAGACTTTGTGGCATTGAGTGTTTATTTGAATGTGTTTGATCCTAAAACAGGGTATGAATTGAGAAATAGGTTCCCAAGAGACTTGGCTAAGGCCCAGAAGACAGCATTAACAATTGAAAATAATAGAAGGGCTACTGGGATAATTGATAAAAGAGACAATCATAGGGCTCCTCAACAAACCAATAATTATCAATACAAACAAGAGAACACATATAGAAATGAAAGGCCTAGGTTACATGACATGCCCTATAATACAAATTGGAAAGATGGAAAACCTATAACAGATAGGCCTAGAAACAAAGAGACTCCTGATCCATTAAGGAAGAAGGGAACTTATATGGTGAGTAAAAATTATTTTTGTGAAGTTTGTGATAAGCCACATTCACCAGATTATTGTGTTGTAGCCCAAAAAATGCAAGAATGTTGATGGGAAATGATGGAGAAGATCACATAATATATCTAACTTCAAATAATTTTCACCGTGTTGAGGAGAGGTAATCATCTTCAGAGGAAGATGGATATGAATACGATGTTTCAAATCAAAGGTACAATGTCCACATGGCTGAACAACAGGTTCTTTCTGACTCTGGGGATGATTATGCAGAACAACATTCTGATGAGATGCCTACTTAGGACAGCATAATGAAACTCATTGAAGAGGAGATAAAGAGATTAACTGTTGGTGTAGTTGAAGAAGAAAAGAGTAAGTACTGGTTGAGAAATAGGACAGTGAATGAGAAGGAAGGTGTCCCTAGGAGAATCTTTATGAAGGATACAAAAGTGACACAAGGAGCTTCGAAGAAAACAGAAAAAACAAAATGATAAAAGTGAACAAAAGTCTGTCCAAAAGGAGGAAGTAAAGGAATTACATAAAGAAATACAAAATACTGATCAGCCAAGTAAAACAGAAAAAGAAGAGAACAAAGGAGAAACATCAAAACAAAAGAAAATGATTAAGGTTGAGGGTTCTTCTTTTGACTTCACTCAGGCTTTATCTCAGGTAAAAAAATTTACGCCACTACTTGAGATGATGAAAATTAAGGAATATAGGGACAATGTAGTTAAATTGATAACACATGGTAATTATGAAAGTAAGAGGGCCACTAAAATTATTAATCAACAAGAGAAAGTAAATATCCCAGAAGTGCGCCTTAGTAATTTGGTGTTAAATCCTCCACTAGTTGATCATTTTTTCACTACATTACTAATAAATAACAAATTGTTGAGGAACTGCATGATAGACTCTAGCGCTGCCATGAATATTATGCCAGTAGGAGTAATGAAACAACTTTGTATGTGGGTGGATACTACTAGAGGGAAGTTCTATGCAATGGATAACTGACTTGTTCCTATGGTGGGTATAATGAGGGATGTTGAAGTCAAGCTTTCTGCTTATCCTTAGGTGGCTTGTAACATTGATATAATAGTAATTGACACTCCTCAGTTTGGGATGCTTCTATCAAGACAATGGACGGTAGCAGTTGGTGGAAATATCCAGTTTGATTTGTCTTATGCAACAATTCTAGTGAATGGTCAGGAAGTGAAGTTGTACAAAGATCCAAGGATGAACCAGGTTGTTGAATGTGTACCCCAAGATCAAATCAATTGTTTATGTGATGTTGATCTTGGGAGTTTTAAGATAGAACCATCCCAGCCAGAATTAACCAATAGTGATCCAATTGAAAAGCATGTGGCACAAAACTGCAATGAAGTGTGGAAAATGTATTTTGATGGAGCATACAACCAAGAAGGTAATGGAGCTGGGATTGTGCTTGTTTCGCCTGAAGGTATTACATTCATGTATTCATTCTTGTTAACATTTGAATGTACAAACAATGTGGCAGAATAAGAAGCTTTAATAACAGGTTTGAATATAGCTATGAAACATAAAATCAAGTTGTTGGCTATCCTAAGGGATTCTGAGTTGGTTGCTTCACAAATTAAGTCCAAGTATGCAGAAAAACATAAAAGACTGAAACAATACAGGAATGTTGTATGGGACACAATTGAGTTGTTTGATGCCTTCTCAATTGAGTGGATTGATAGGTCAAAGAATGTAATGGAAGATTTTTTAGCAAATGTAGCACTAAAAAGAGATGACATTACATTGGTTGGAGTATCACAAATTGAGTTCAAGACGAGACCTGTAGTCCCTGATAACATATATAGTTTGCAGGTCTTCAATGATGATACTGACCTTTTGAAATTCCTCCACTGTATAGATCAATATGAAGCATAGGAGATTGATTTTGACACTTTTGTTGAAAAAGTGGATGGGAAGAAAATAGTATTTGGGAAGGAGATCTTACAGCTTAAAAGAAATAAGCTTCCTAAGGGCTTAGTGGCATTGGAGAGGGTGTATGTCGGAAATGATCGATCCCTCATAATGCAAGCACCAGTAAATAGGGGGGATATTGAAGAGATTAACTTGGGGACTGAGATGACACCAAGAAAGGTGTACATAGGGAAGAAGATAAGCCCTACAATTAGAAGAATGCTGATAGAGTTGCTGAGAAAATATAAACATGTGTTTGCTTGGCCTTATGAAGATCTAAAAGTATATAGGGAAGATCTGTTTCAGCATGAAATACCATTGAATCCAGATGCTAGGCCATTCAAACAAAAGAAAAGACCCATCAATCCAACATTGGAGCCTAAAATGCAAGAAGAATTGGCAAAGCTCAGAGATGGGGGAATCATTAAACCAATCAAACATTCAACGTGGGTCTCAAACTTAGTCCCTGTGAGCAAGAAAAATGGAGATATTAGGCTATGTGTAGATTTCAGAAATCTAAGCATAGCATCCCTCAAAGATAATTATCCTCTACCCAATATGGAGGCTATATTGCATAAGGTAACATGGTGCGAACTGTTGTCTATGATGGATGGGTTTTCAGGGTATAACCAAGTCAAGGTCAAAGAATCTGAGCAATATAAGATGGCATTTACAACTCCTTGGGGGACATATGTATACATAAGAATTCCATTTGGTCTTACTAATGAAGGAGCAACCTTCCAAAGAGCTATGGATGTAGCATTTGTAGATTTTATCAATGCTATCATGGTGGTGTATCAGGATGACCTAACTGCTTACTCAAAGAAGGCTAAGGATCATGTTCAACATCTGGAGAAGGTATTTATTAAATCCTTAGAGTATTGTATCAGCTTGAACCCTAGGAAGTGTCATTTTGCAGTCACAAAGGGTAAACTCTTGGGACAGATTGTTTCAAAATAAGGTATTAAGATAGATCCTGAGAGGGTTGAGGCCATTGATAAAGTTCTTGTCCCTAAAACTGTTAAGACTATACAGTCATTCTTTGGAAAAATTAATTTTTTTAGGAGATTTGTTTCTAACTTTGTTGAGATCATTAAACCCATATCAAAGATGTTGAAGAAAGGAAAAAAGGTAGAGTGGACTGAAAAAGCCTTGGAAGCTTTTATATCCATAAAAAGGGCCATCAAGGAAGCTCCTGTCCTCAAATCTTCAGATTTTGCAAAACCTTTTCAAATATTTTCATTCGCTTCAATGCACACCATTGATGTTGTTATGTTACAGAAAAATGGGGAAGGTCATGAGCAGCCTGTGTCTTTCTTTAGTAAGTCATTACAGGGGTTTGAATTAAAATATGATATAATGGAAAAATAGGCATTTGCATTTGTAAAAGCTATAAAATCTTTTAGGCCATATATTGTTGGAGCAAAGGTGGTTGCTTATGTCCCTCATGCAGCTGTCAAAGATATTCTAACACAATCTAAAGTAACAGGAAAAAAATGCAGATGGATAACAAAATCCAAGAGTTTGACATGGAAATACAAATTAGTAAACTAGTAAGAGGTCAAGGCTTGGCTAAGTTAATGGCAGACCTGAATATTGAAGCAAATCAAATTTGTAGTGTAGAAGAAGAGACTACAATTTTGAGCATTGAGCATACTCCATGGTATACAGATATCATGCATTACCTTAAATACATGAAGTGTCTAGAGGAATTGAGTGACAGCCAGAAAAGAACTTTGAAGTTGCAGGCATCTAAGTATGTCTTAATGGATGGAGATCTGTTTTGGAAGAATAGGGATGGTATACTATTGTTATGTCTAGATGAATCACAAGCCAGGCATGTCTTAAGTGAAATGCATGAAGGGGTTTGTGGAGGACATTACTCAACAAATAAAACTGCGCATAAAATTCTCAAGAGAGGTTATTACTGGCCAAAGGTTTTTAATGACTCTTTTACACATGTAAGAAAATGTGAGGCCTGCCAGAAATTCTCTAGAAAACTGAAGTATCAAGGAGATTTTCCACTTTGACTCTTACAGGCTGATGCCCCTTTTCATTGATGGGGAATTGATTTCATTGGAGAAATACAAGAAAAATCGAGTGGAGTACATAGATGGATACTGGTGGCCATTGATTATTTTACCAAATGGGTAGAAGCAATCCCAACTAAACAAGCTACAAGTAAAGTTGTAACAAATTTTCTAATGGACAACATCATTACCAGATTTGGTACACCAATAAGATTGATCACTGACAATGGGATGTGTTTCAGATCACATGAATTCAAAAAAAAAATTAGCACATATGGGATTACCATTTCTTATGTAGCCCCTTACCATCCACAGGCTAATGGTCAAGTAGAATCTAGCAATAAGAGTCTTCTGAAGATTATAAGGAGGATCTTAGGTCAGAACAAGAAAGCTTGGGATTCAAAATTAAAACTGGTTGTTTGGGCTGATAGGATTACAGTAAAAAAGGCAATTGGAAAATCTCCATTTGAATTGGTGTATGGGACACAAGCTAGGATGCCTTTGCAGAATTTGTTACTAGTCTATAAGTTTGTCCTTCAAGAAGATTTGGATATTCCAGAACCTATGGAGGAAAGAATGGAGCAACTAGCTAAACTTGATGAAATAAGGAGAGTTTCCCAAAACCAAAACATGAAGTTACAGACACAAATGAAGTATCTATTTGATAAAAAGGTGAAGGATAGAAAATTTGGAGAAAGTGATTTGGTATTGATGTGGAACGCAAGGTGCCAGGAGAAGGGCAGGCATGGGAAGTTTGAAGCCTTGTGGCTAGGACCTTTTGTGGTTATTGGAAAGAAAGGTGAAGATTCATACTATCTACAAAATATGGCTGGTGAAGATCAGGAATTTCCTGTACATGGGAAATTTTTGAAGCATTTTTTCTCTTGAACAATGCAGAGGATTAAGGGTTGCCAGTGCATGGACAATCCTTGCCAATCCTCTCAAAATTCTATCTTCCATGCACAATAGTTTATGAAATAGAAGGAATAGGACTTGCCAGTACATGGACAATCCTAATTTTCCTTCCTTCAAAATAGATTTTTCCATGTATAGTAGTGTAAGGTCACTTTCATTTCCATTCATTCCATCTTTCTCACTTGATCCATCACCTTGAGTTTGGTCTACTCATCCAGAAATTTGGATCCTTGCAATAATCTCACAATCATTCATCCCTAGATGGAGCCACTGTTAGAACTGTGAAATTTTGAAATTTCACAATCAATTGCATTCATGAGTCTCCAAAATAAGTCCTCATCATAAGCATAAAATTCCCTCCTCATAACTTCTTGCTTATATTTTGTCATGTGGTCCATTTGAATCCATCTAGTCTTTGATATTTCATTGTATTACCCATATCGGCAAGACGGAGTAAGGGTCTCCCCGACCTATGATATTTTTTCACTAATGTATACTTGCTGCAGATTATCGACAGGACACATCTTTTGTTTCGGCGATAGAAGAATCCTATCGGCAAGAGAATTGTTATCGGTGTGAGTCATAACGAACTCATATATGTCTTACCGACTAGCGCATGGAATGATGTATCGGCCAAACAAAATACTATCGGAGTAATGTCTTATCGAAAGCATTGGGTCTTGCTGACAAGGTGCAAAGGGATTTCATCAAAAGGCTATCGGGAGGAAGTCACGTAGTCTTGTTGACTCAAATGTCACACCGATAAAGATATGCATTGGCAAGAGAAAGGGTCATCGGCATGAGTTTCATCGAAATTTGAAAGTTACTCCGATAAAATACTTCGGGGGGAGTCTCACTTAATAGAGTAATCTGGAGGAACGGGTTTGGCGAGACATTTGGCATCGGTATGAGTCTTTTCAAAGATTCATAGTCTTGCCGATGGAATTTATTTCATCGGTAAGATTAATTTCATCGGTGAGAAACTTGAAGGTCACGCCAAAATGTGGTTTTATCGGCGAGAGTGTGTTTATGTCTTAGCGACCAGAAGGATACTACGGGGGCATATCGGTAAGACATAGGGTGTTCTATGAAACCTCTTCCTGACTCAGAATTGTCTTCGCGCCCAAAAAATACACTAAAGAGCACATCTTGGTAAGATGAAGTATCATCTATTGGACATCTCCCTGAAAAGAGAGGTCACAACAAAACACGAAGGATTCAAGATGACTGTCAACGAGACATTGGCCTTCGGTGTGACTATGGGATGTCTTGACGAGTGTTTGGTGCATGTTAAATGAAACTCGAATACTATTGGCTGACATTTGGAATGTGAAGCGATGTGTCTTTTCAGACACAAATGTATAAATATCCATTTTCAATTTTAGAAGAAGACATAATTAGATAGCAGAATATAGTAGAACACAATGTTTCACAAATATGAGACTATGATGCATGTTTTGAAACTATGGAGATATCAATGACAATCATCTAATGTGCTGGTGTATTTCTGGTGTCAATTGTTTGTTGTGCTCTTTAAAAGTATTATTCAAGTTGTCTCCAAGATTGATGTTGTCTGGTTATTTAAATTGACATAACAAGTTTATGTTTGGTTTATCAGTGCACATTTGTTGTATCTGTGTGATTGGTTGATCAGTTCTTTCAAGGAAGGATTAAATCATTTTGATTAATCACAGTAATCAAAGAAATTTATCTAGATCAGTAAGAAGAACTTAATAATCACAGTCTTGCATGTTTATACAAGTTATAAACAAAACACATGCCACATAATTTGAATGTCCTCCAGAAAAAATTCACTCATTTAGGATTTCATTTGACTTCGCATATCCAATAAGGCACTAGTCTCTGCTCTCTTTCATTACTTAGTTTCATTCATATTTTTACATCTGTTAACTAAACATATTAGGTTTTAGTTTTAATATTGTATACAATTTATACCAAATTTAATTTTATTTGTCCACTTCCATCTGCCATCATGGACAAATCACTGCAAGAGAGAAAATCAAAAGCCAAGTCTGCTTCATTCATATAGGTACACCCACCTAGGTCTAGTAGCACCTGAAGAGTAGAAGGTCTAAAACATCTAACCTTGTCTGTTACCCTAAAACGTACCAAGAGATTGGAAGCCTCTTGAGGTTTTCTGCCTACATTTTTTAGAGCTAACAGGTCCTAGAAAAACCATGCATGGACAAGTGTCATTTACCTATGAAATCAGTTAATACAGGTGGCAACATGTCACAACTTGTTACTTGCTCCATCCTTCCTTTTGATAAAGTTATAGTGAAAGGGACACATGGCAGCAGGTCGGAGCCCGCTCATTGATTTCTTCTCTTTACGTTGAGAGACTATGCAGTGAAGACACATGCAAGTGTTCTTTACTATCAATTCCGACTGTGGGGTCTTCTGAAATTCTATGCAAATGAAAGCTATGAGGCATGAAGAAGGGGCTTGACTCTAAAGTGAAGGGAAGCATCCTTCAAGTGTCCATGGTGATGACACATCGAAGCTTGCTGAGAGCCGGTAGAATGTTAAACAGGAGCAAGACAACTAAGAGGGGGGGTGAATTAGTTGTCACACAAATTCAAACTTAAAACTTTATCACTTATTAGATCTTCAACCACACTATTATATTATTAAATATAAGCATGAAACACAAATAATATAAAGTAAATCAACACAATGAATAACAAATTTTTATGTGGAAAACCCAATAAGGGAAAAACCACGGTGAGGGTTAACTCACACTATATAGTATTTTCAAAAGAGGCTCACTACCTATAAAGGACTCACTGTCCAAAAAAGAGGCTCACTGCCTATTCAGAATTATATAAAAAATAGAATAAGGCTTTATAGCCCAAAATTGAACTGGAAAGATGCACCTATCATGTGCTGATACAATTTCAGAGATGCTCACAACTGCTACCTTTCTGATCACACTTGCTTGCTATTTCTTTTGTCACAAACTTACTTTCTTACCACATACTTTCACACACATACCACACAACACACAAACACTTTCACACACATACCACCACACTAATACTCATACTCAAAAAATGTTTTCCATATACTTATATATATATATCCGATCTCCATCACAACCAATTAGGTCGGCCAGATTAGATGCAATTTATTTATAAAAGATATCAATTGTTGGCTCCACCAAGTATTTTCAAAATGCAATTTGATTGTTATCCTATTACATTATGTTAGTTTAGACCAAAAATAGATCGCACATAAATTTTCATATCATATCAAAATTATCTTAACAAGTTAGCTAGGAATAGTCTTCAATGCAACCAACAAAATAATGTCACTTCATTGTACAAGCACAAGAACACAAAATAACCTGATCATGCATTCCTTTAACATCCATTAGTAGTTTCCCAAAACTGCATCCAAAAACTGATAACCATGGAGAAGTGTGGACTAGAATACTGAAGAGGCACCACAAAACACTAAATCAACCACCAAAGGAGATATGTCAGTTATATGCATCAGTTTACGAGTATTGTACCAAACTACCAACATGGTGACATCAATGACAACATATAGATAACTTATTCATTTTCCCAACAATCTCCCCCTTTGTCATTGATGACAACATGTAAACAAAAATTCTCCTTTCCTCAAAAACTTTGCACTATCTCCAACACTTTCATTCCAACACACTCCCCCTTTGACATCAATGGCAAAGGGCTCCAAAAACAAGTGTAAACATGGTGACATTAAAACTTTAAAAGATTTCCAAAAACTTCAAAAACTTCCAACAATCCAAAACATTTAAGAAAATAGGAATTAAGTGAAGATGACACTCTTCACCTAGAACACCTTCTTATACCTTTCTTTGAGAACTGGATACAACTTCTTCTAGTTAAAACAATAGCCTCCAATTTTGTGCATGTACTTTCCAATAATCCCAACAGAGTAAAAGAGGGTGACCAACCAACAATAGAACATTTTTTCTCAACATGTTCAGCATCAACAAGAATTCCAGAAAGATGCTCTAACCGGATTTCAACAATTTCTTTAAGGAGCTAGAAGGTCTTTATCACATCATCTCTCTGTCTTTGTGTAATAATTAATTCATCCTATAGTTCACCAACTCTTATCCTTTTCTTCCCTTCTTTATCTTCAATTATATCAAAATTCTTTCCAATGTCATTCACCTCAGCTTAAATTGCTTCATTTCTACTTCTAAAATTATCTACACCTACAGGCCACTAAAGACAATACTTGTAAACATCTAAAATTTCTTTAACACACTTCTTTGTTTCCACAATCAATCCAAACAATCTCTGCATAGAATTTTTAAATCTTTCAACCAAGATTCCCATCTTATGTCCTTCCAAACCTTCAAGAAACATCTTTTCTTCAATGATCTCAGTCATATTTTCTGGCAATAAATTAGAAACAACAAATACTTCAATACCTTTCCAAAGTAGATAATCTACTAGTGCATCATCAATTTTCAATTTGTCAATAGGAAAGGCAACATTCCATAGTTCACCAATCTTCTTCATTTTTCCTTTAACTATCATAGACTGGATGTCAATAGGATCAAGGGATTTAGTACCAGTCAGAGATTATTTTTCCTTCTCATCTAAAACATCAATGATGTCTTCAATCATATCTTTTCTCTTTTTCGATTCCAGAGGGAAATCACTGACAACAATCCCCATTTTTTCTTTTTTCTGGAGGAAGAGCCCACTTCAAATTGACTTGATACAGATATACTAGAGAAAGGGTTTGCTCACAAAGATGAGAAATATGACCCACATATATTTTCATTATCTTCCAAAGACTTTAGATGACTGTAAATTTTCTTTCCAATAGGGATACTAGATTCCCACATCACATTATCCTTTCCCAATAGAGAATTCAGAAAGTAAAACACCAGACATACCAACAAGGATCTGAAACAAAATGGATAATTCTAAACCAATGAAATTCAAACATTTTCAAGCAAATTCTCAAGTAACAAGCTACATAAATCAAACTGTCTATTCTCCTTAACCATCATGTGGGCAATATGTACGACAATAGACGAAGTTGAGCTTTCACAGTTTTTGAAATAAATTTTGTATGAGATACCATATGCAACATACCTAACAACTGAGTCAACAAGTGTATCAATCAACAATGCTCTCTAATCTCTACCAATGCCAGTTAGCCATACCACATCTTTATACTTCACAGTTTTCTTTCCAGGAAGTTCTCCAACACTGCATAATCCAATGATCACTTCAATTTCTTCCTTCAAGATCAAGTAGGGTTTTTCCAAAACAATGCTTCTATCCTTGAAATAGTTCAACAAGAAAAAGATAACCTCCTTATCTGTAATCCACAGAAATTCACTCCACAAATCCATTCCTGGGGTTTTTATATTCTATAATTTAGCTTTGCTCAAATCTAGTTCAATTTATTTCATTTTCCTATGATCATATTCTTCTACTTTGACCCTTTTCAGCTTTAGATAGGTAACACCACATGAACCACTATCCATCTTTGCTTTCTTGAAATTTACCAGAACTTCTTCAATTTTCTCTTTCCTTTTGCAATCAAAGAGAAAGGTTTCTAGATTACCTGAATCAATCTTTGAATTCCCTTTAGAAAGACTTCAAACATGCCTCAATATTTCTTCAGAGCACCTTCCAAAGACTTCGAATGCACAATTAACCAAAAAGCATCACAAATTTTTACTTATCCACCATCGATTTTTCCCTAAGCGCATAAAATGTTGCAAACACAAAAAGTTGCTAAACACACACTTCACTCAACATAGAAAAACCTAATTCATTTTGCAAATCCTTATATCAACATATTTTTCTCTGGTTCCTTTTCCAAAACCTCTAAATAAACATTCTTCGCATTTCAGCCACATGCCAGCCTCTAACACACCATTCTTCTAGGGGGTTTTTATGATCTTTTGATAATGCTCCCCCTAAGACCATGCCAGGTCTATATTCTGAATAAGTCATCTATACTGAATGAGGGTGTAGACACATCAAAAGTCTCATATTTTTCTTCTTCTTCATTCTTCTTCCATACCTTATCTATTTCTTCCTTCATCTCTTCTTTATCAATCTTCTTCATTGGTTCACCCTTTTCTTCCAGAGCAGTTTTCTTTTCTTTCTTATTCCTACAATTTTTAGATACATGTCCAATTTTGTTGCAGTTATAATAGATCACACCTTTCTAATTAGACTATCCTCCATTATTCCTCAATCTACACTAATTTGCTTTGTGCCCAAATTTATTACAAGCATAGCAATAGCCATTAAAAAATTGATTTATCCTACCTTCATTAAACCTATTTCTCATTAACTGAATGATCATACTCACTTGAGATCTACATTCTGTAGCCTTATGTCCAAACTTCTCACACTCAAAAAAATTTCTAGAAAGAGAACTAGAAAATTAGTTCACCCTGCTCCTTCATTCAGTTTCTCTATGACCATATTTGTTACAAGAAAAGAAAACACCACCAAAAGAGGGGTACCTTTGTGCATTAGGTTGTCTTACAGGCGGTCTTCTTGCAAAATTCCTTCTCTACTTCCTCTTGCCTTGATTCTTCTTCATATATTTAGAACTTTCACCAGTATCAACTCCTAAGCCACCTTTGTCCTTACATGGTTTTTGTCTTGCAAGCAGTTCTTCAATTTTATTGGAGCTAGATCTGAAACTATTTTCATAGATTTTAGCCCTCCCAAGTTCCACTCTTAAGTTTACTATCTCCCGGTCGAGTCTAGAACATTCCTCAAACTTGTTCTACACCATTGTATTCAGGAATTCTTCAATCCTCTTCTTTTCTTCTAAAGTCACTTTCAATCCAATTATCTCTTGTTTCAATTGTTCACCTACTTCTCTATGTCTTTCCTTAAATTTCTTCAACTGTTCCTTCAATTTCTGAACACATTCATTTTTTTCATCAAGATTCTCTTACAGATCTTTGTTTTCTCTTTCCACTTTATCAAGATCTTCAAGAGAAATCTGGAGTTCTACCTAATCATCAATTCAACCAGCCTTCAGGATCTTCCTCAAGTCATTAAGCTCTACACAAGGAACCACAAGCTCTGATACCAATTGTTAAGCAGGCACAATACAACTGAGAGCGGGGGGTGAATCAATTGTCACACAAATTCAAACTTAAAACTTTATCACTTATTAGATCTTCAACCACACTATTCTATTATTAAATATAAGCATGAAACATAGATAACAAAAAGTAAATCAACACAATGAACATTAGATTTTTACGTGGAAAACCCAATAAGGGAAAAACCACGGTGAGGTTTAACTCACACTATATAGTATTTTCAAAAGAGGCTCACTACCAAAAGAACTCTCTATCCAAGTACAAAGGCTCACTGCCTACAAAGAACCCACTATCCAACAAAGAGGCTCACTGCCTATTCAAAACTATACAAAAATAGAATAAGGATTTACAACCCAAAATTGAACTAGAAAGATGCACCTATCATGTGCTGATACAATTCTGGAGATGCTCACAACTAATTCCTTTCTGATCACACTCACTCGCTATTTCTTCTATCACAAACTTACTTTCTTACCACATACTTTTGCACACATACCACACAACACACACACACTTTTTGACACATACCACCACACTGATACTCATACTCAAAAACTATTCACCATATACTTATATATATCCGATCTCCATCACAAGCACCAATTAGGTCGGCCAGATTATATGCAATTTATTTATAAAAGATATCAACTGTCGGCTCCACCAAGTATTTTCTAAATGCAATTTGACCATTATCCAATTACATTATGTTGGCTTAGACCAAAAATAGATCGCACATAAATTTTCATATCATATCAAAATTATCTTAAAAAGTTGACCAGGAATAGTCTTCAACGCAACCAATAGAATAATTTCACTTCATTGTATGAGCACGAGAACACAAAATGACCTGATCATGCATGCCTTTAACATCCATTAGTAGTTTCCCAAAATCACAATAAAAAATTGACAACCGCAGAGAAGTGCAGACTAGAATACCTGAGAGGCACCACAAAATATTGGATCAACCACTAGAGGAGATAAGTCAATTATATACACCGGTTTAAGAGTACCAGACCAAACTACCAACATGGTGACATCAATGAAAACATATAGATAACTTATTCATTTTTCCAACATAGAAGAGCAAAGGAAGCAATCACTGGGAGGAGCATCTAGCAAACACATGGTGAAAGTTGATGGAGTTTAGCAGAAAGAGGCTCGATTGAGAAGTGAAGGGTAGCATTTCAAACATATGAGGCATAGGCCAACACTTAGTAAAACAAAACCACCTGAAGGGAGCTCGAGGAAATTACCAAGAACTAAGACACTTACCTCCAAGCTTATGAAAATTGGGATCAGAGAGAAGAAATGGGAATCGAGTTCAACGAATATCAAAATTGATTCAATCATTTTGCAATAGAACCTCTGGTTTCTGACCTCCAGCTAAAGAAAAATAAAAGCAACCATCGAGCTAGCTGATGAAGAAAAGAACATGAACATCAAGATGATTCATCTGGGTGAAGACTTACCGGGAAAGAATTAGGACCAATCAAAGACACAACATCTTTGACACAACTACAAAAACTCTGGGACTCCAAGTCTAGTAAATTAATAGAACTTCATAAAAAGACCATGACATCGAATAAGGGAAAGAACAAGGACTTAAGCAAAGACCAAGCAAATTGAAATGAAACTTGCATTTTACCGATTCCCCCCAAAAAATGACACACCAAAGTTAGCATAAGCAAAGGAAAGAAAAAAGGAAACAAAGAAAAAAGGGGGTCCACATTTTTCCAAGCAGAAAAATGGGGCGTGTTGTGAGACCACACAACAACTATCAACCAATAAAACTAAACAAAACAACAAAAAATCAATTCTAGACCTAACAACCATGCTTCAAATTTTTTTATTCTTATAATTATAAATAGTCAGGGCTTCCTTGTGACATTCTTACTTCAATTTAGCTAGAATACAAGATTAATCATTAGTAAGCTCATGTGCATGCAACTGATTTATCCGCTACAGTAAACTTAGAGTATAGCTATTATTTGCATTTACCTACATAATTTGGAAATTCCTTTTTAATCCAACTATGGATAAAGCCTTGCTACCAGCCAAGTGTCTATAACCTCGACAATATTATTGTTGTAATTTCCCCAAACATAGCTCTACTTCCAGTCAAGCGTTCATAGCCTCGATAGAGATATTTGGATGGATGGTGCAGGAGCACCTAATATTCAATTTTTTCTCAAATAATACATTTTTGAAATTTTTGGAGTCCTTTTGGTCTTAGGGGGTTAATAAGGTCTTTAATGACCATGATTAATGTTGTAATGTCATTTTCAATCCACTTTGGGTGCAGGTTTTTAGTTTGTTGCAGTTTTCAAAAAATTGTCAAAGTTGTTATTTTGGGTGTCATGCATTTTAGCAACTTGGCAAAAATGATGAAAAATCATTAATGGAAATTGGAAACATATTGTAACTGAAAAAATGGATTCTAAAAGGCATCTTGGAGCCTGGAATGGTCGAATTTTGAACAATGGAAGTGATTTTAGGTGTTTATGCAAGAATTTGAATAAGATTTTCCAATGTTTTTATAGTTCCAACAAGTTTTTTATACTTGGTACAGCCTGTACGGCCTCGTTTGTGCAATGAAACCTTTTTCATTTAAATTAATTTTTTTCTACTTTATTTTGGCTTTGATTTGAGGTATTTTCATGGCGAAATGAGAAATTTACAGTGATTTTGGTGAAAACTGTCCAAACCCTAGCTAGGTCTGGCAGCAAGCACTAAAAATGTAATAACTTTTTTTTCAACCTGTCCAAAATTCCTAAAATTTTGTCCAAAATTTTGTATTGATCTATATTTTGATTTGACTTTGGTTTTATGTCTTCAAATGCACACGTTTGGGAGTAATCTTCACCAGTCCGCTTCAATAAAGCACAAAAAAGGGTTTCTAATTCTATAACAGTCGATTTTTTACCTATTCCATACAAAGTAACCCTAGCCCATTTTCAGATGTGTGTAGTAAGAGGGAAAAGGGTATTCAAAACAGGTCTTACATTTTTAATACTAGGTATACAATGAAATTTATGACCAAAAAACCCAAATTGTTGCCCCCATGTTTTGGGTTTTCTGAGGAAGTTGTCAAGAATGAACAAGAATGCACATTTTTTCCATTTGGATTGAAACCCTGTTTGTGATGTGTTTAGTTTGTCTTTTCTCTACATCAAAGGAAGTCTCTCTTTAGGAATACATCTAAATCCCAGGGTAAATTTTGTAAAGTTGTTGATTTAGGTAGCACTAATAACTATTAAACAAGTGTAGGACAATTGAGAGGGGGTGAATCAGTTGTCACAAAATTCAAACTTAAAAAATTCAACACTTATCAATTCCACAACCACACTATTCTATTATTAAGAAAGAGTATGAAACACAAATAAAAAAAAGTAAATCAACATAATGAACACCAATTTTTTGACATGGAAAACCCAATAAAGGAAAAACTATGGTGAGGATTAACTCACAATATAAAGAGATTCTAAAACTGAATACAAAGGCTCGCTGCCTAGAAGAGGACTCACTGTCCAAGTACAAAGGCTCACTGCCTACAGAAAGGACTCACTATCCAATAGGGAGGCTCACAACCTATAGATACAAAAGAGAACCAAAAATCCACCACAACAATTAACACACATCTACAGCCTTGAATAAAGCATTGTAGAAATCTTTAGCTCACTACCTTCATGAATAAAACACAATGAAGAACTGCTACATCAACACACTTTCACACACTTCTGCTCTTATTATTTTTGGCTCACTTCGTCACTTTGCATCACATTTTCATACCACTCTTCACAATTTGACTTGCATTTATACCATCTTCAACTTTAGAACCTTTCTCCAAGCGCGGCCACATAAACTTTATTTCATAAATTCAAATTAGGTTGGCAACTCAACATTCCTACGAAAGGAATGAGAGTGGACTAAAAATTACTTAACCAAGACCAAAAATAAAATTTCTTGGATCAACCACGCTTCCTTAATTAAATTTTATTCTTTGAATGAAGTGTAAACACCAGGTCAACGAAACCTAATTAAAACACAAATAAACATTGATGTACATGCTTCCCAACAAGAAGATGACACATGGAAGCCATAACATGCTTCGTTATGCATGATAACACATCTCAGACTACTTCATATACATCCACAACAAGTGAAACAATCTTTGAACACCGAACTTCTTCAATCAATCCATCCAGATTGTGCAAACACACCTAGCAACACTGAAACATGACTTTCAAACCACTAAACCTCAAAATTCTTTTCCAGAACCCAGAGAGAACCTTCACAAGACATATCCTAGATCTGCAAGATATGAGACAAAACAATGGTGGACTATGGAGCAGAAGCATTTCTCCCAGTCCAAAAAAGACCAACTCTACCAAAATAGTTCTCATACCGGTGAACATGACTTCCACATACCAACAAACTAGAAGCTAAGACTCGAGAGATATCACCACTAAACCATCATTATCAAGCCTTCATATCTACACAAGAATATGATCAACATAGGAGAAACACAGATCACATACCAGAGCACATTCTGAACACATTCATCACTCTGACTTCTCTTCTTTATTAATTTTCTCAAAAGCACTTGGAAAATTATACCAACAGAACTGCAACACCATAAAGATAGCTCCATGTACTCACAACATCTTAGCATCTCAACTATACATGTACAATCAGCATAATACAAAATTGTGTTGACATCAATGACAACATTAATGACAACACCACCAATACATGCTAGTACTTTCAACAATCGCCCCCTTTGTCATTGATGGAAACACATGATGTGAAAAACCATCAAAGACAACATCCTTCACAATATCCTAGGAGAACACCTTCTCTTCCTCTGCAACTATTTTTCACATGACTTTCTCTCCCCATTTGACATCAATGGCAAAGGGGGAGATTGTTGCAAGGATGAGCATGTTTTGGTGGTGTTGTCATTAATGTTGTCATTGATGTCAACACAATTATGTATGATGCCAATTGTACATGTATAGTTGATATGTTGAGATGTTGTGAGTACATGGAGCTATCTTTATGGTGTTACAATTGTGTTGGTATGAGTTTCCAAGTGATTTTGAGAAAATTAATAAAAAAGAGAAGTCAGAGTGATGAATGTGTTCAGAATGTGCTCCAGTATGTACTCTGCATCTTCTGTGTTGATCCTATGCTTTTGTAGATCTGAAGGCTTGATAATGAAGGTTTAGTGGTGATATCTCCTGAGTTTTAACTTTGGTTTGCTGGTATATGGAAGTCGTGTTCACCGGTATGTGAACTATTTTGGCAGAGTTGGTCTTTTGTGGGCTGGGAGAAATTCTTTTTCTCTGCAATCCTCCATTGTTTTATCTCAGATCTTGTGGATCTGGGATATGTCTTGTGAAGATTTTCTCAAGGTTATGGCAAAGAAGTTTGAGGTTTAGTGGTCTAGAAGTCATTTTTTAGTGTTATTGGGTGTGTTTGCACAATTTGGATGGAGAGAAGTTAAAACTGGAAAGAATCCCTCAAAATATTAAAACTGCAACAATAACATGGTTTCTCTTGAAATGGTAGAGAAGTTAAAATTGGAAAGAATCCCTCATACCACTCCATATACTATTTCTTGGCTTAATAAGGGGGAACAAGTAGTTGTGAATGAGAAAAGTTGGGTTGATTTTCATTTAGGGGGATACACGGATAGAGTTTTTTGTGATATAATACAAATAGATGTTTGTCATTTTCTTTTGGGGAGGCCTTGGTAGTATGATAGGAATACCCAATATGATGGCAGGAAAAACACATATGTTATAGAAAAAGATGGAGTTTCCTACACCCTTACACCATTGAAAGATGAAATCCAAAACCCACAAATGGAGTCTAGAGTGATGTCAATCAGTACAAAGGAGTTTTTAAAACCAACAAAAGAGGAAGAGGTAGGTAATATAATGGTGAGTAAGCCTAGTCCACTGTTCTGACATCAACAAACATTGAAGAGTTTCCTTGGGAAGTTTAGGAGGTATTGAAGGATCATGTGGGAATAGTGGTGAATGAACGTTCTAAATTTTTGCTTCCAAGAAGAGATGCTAGTCAATGTATGGCTTTTGCACTAGGGTTTGGTCTATCATATACAATATCCTATGACATACAAATTGAAGAATGTAATGTGTCTAAAGAAATAGATGGTGTCAACATAGATGATGCACTTGTTTGGAGGGATGCATATGATAGGAATTTGGATGCTAGATGTAAGAGGATTGTTGTGAAGGAGATTGTAGATTTGAGCAAACAATTCTTGAGGGAAAAGGGAAGTATAGAGCAACATAATGATCAAATTGAGTTGTAGATGGAAGATGGAAAATTAGACAAGTATTTACTACAAGTGGAGCCGCAAAAGAAAGTTGCAGATGTTAGTGAGCGTAATGTTGAAGGTACTAAGGTTAGTTATGATTTACTTCTTTTAGAAGAGGGTAGTAACACTGGCCAAGAACCCATACTTGATGACATGATGGTTGGAAACAAAGAGAGAAGAAAAAGTGCTCTTGATGAGATTGCAAATTTGAGAGGTGAGCAGTCTAAGGTGAAAATAAAACAAGCCATTGAAGGAGAGAAAGGTCATGATGTAGGTTCACATGTAGGTTCAAATGTTGAGTGGGTCAGAGGTCTTCTACCAAGCCAACCTTTGGGGTTGGGATGCTTCTTGGACATGAAGGAGCTCGAGAGAATAAGAAATCAAGTCTATTTTCAGTCTTTAGTATAGTGGGGATATACCTCATGAAGGTGTTACTTGGATGTTTTTAAATGATATTCCTAGGCATGGTTTACTATTACAAGTCCTAACTCAAGAGGAGCTTGAGTTCTTTTCTTCCTAGGGAGTATGGTGAAGGATCACCTAATATGCAATTTTTACTCAAATAATGCATTTTGCAATTTTGGATTCCTTATGGTCTTAGGTGGTTAGTAAGGTCTTTAATGACCATGATTAATGTTTTAATTTCATTTTCAATCCATTTTGGGTGTGGGTTTTTAGTTTGTTGCAATTTTCAAAAAAATGTCAAAGTTGTTATTTTTGGCGTTATGCATTTTGGCAACTTGGCAAAAATGATGAAAAATAATTAATGGAAATGGGAAACATCTTGTAACTCAAAAAATGGAGGTTAAAAGGAATTTTAGAGCCTGGAATGGTTGAGTTTTAAACAATAGAATTTATTTTTGGTGTTTATGCAAGAATTTGAATAAGATTTTCCAATGTTTTATATAATTTCAGTAACTTTTTTAGATTTGATACAACCTTTTTTGTGCAATGAAACCTTTTTCTTTGTTTCTTCTTTCTTTTGGATTTTATTTGATTCTTTTTCATGGTGAAATGAGAAAGTTACAGTGATTTTGGTGAAAAATGTCCAAACCCTAGCTAGGGCTGGCAGCAAGCACTAAAAATGTAATAAATTTTTTTCTACCTATCCAAAATTCCTAAAATTTTGTTCAAATTTTTATATTGATCTATATTTTGATTTGGATTTGGTTTTATGTCTTCAAATTCTCACATTTTGGAGTAATTTTTTTCCTATAGCACACATGCCTCGTTCAGAATGGGGATCCTCTCTTTTCACTTTTTCAGGTCATTTTTTCCTTTGCCTCATTTTGTGTTCCCCCTATTTTGAGTCATAAGTGGTCAAGGAGTCTTAGAGATGTCATCTTAAGTTGACCAAGTATCATTGCCCTTGAAATTTTCAAGTCTTTAGCCTTTGTGGAGTTCACTTGGCATTTTTCCTTCAAACTTTGAAATTGTCGTCCTTCACACCATGCAGGTCCGCACTTGTGCGCCGCCCTATGTAGATCTCTGTTGGTTCACCACTAGTTCCAAATGGCCAACTTAGCACATCTTCCCACCCCACAAGATCCACAGCCTCCTTCACTACTTTCTGTGTTGAACAACCTAATAGCTAGCAATTGAATGTTGTCCGCTTTGCGGACCCTATGGTTCCCGCCACCGATTCTTTTAAATTGTGCACCCACCAAACTTAGTCGCTACCATACTATCATTTATGATAGAAATTTCATGCACTAAATTCTATAAATAGAAATTTTGATGGGTCATTTTCAAAGTTAGACATTTAGGAATTTTGTCAGAAACCTCCAGCTATCGTCACCTTTGCGCCCACGAAGTCTTGCCTCCACTCGTGCTTTGCTATCTTTGATTCTTCATCAAATTTTTGTAGGTCCACCAAGTAGGACCATCACCATAGCCCCATTTCATGTTTTTCCTCCATTTCTATAGATTCATTAAAAATATTAAGAGGAAAACTTTAAAATTGGAAAGAACATTGAAAGGCGAATAAAACCCATGAGTTAAAACTCAAAAAATATTTTGGAATATGCCCCTAGACACCATGCAAAACTTCCACCTCCCATGACTATTCTTGAACTAGAGCAACCTTGCCCTTGAGGCCCGCATGACACCCACTATTGTGCCTTAACCATTTAATGGAAAACTTTAGAATGATTGGCCTTTTCCTCCTTCGGGCCTGCGTATGTGAGAAGACACTCCCTCTTAGCCGCAATTCAAACTTAAACAAAAATAATGAGATAGACAATGGCTTCTCACTTATATGGGTCCACGGGTGTAGGCTTCCACACTCGCATTTCCCCCCCATGATGCACTATTCCAAAATGGCCAATTGATCCTGACCACCCTCCCTTGCGAGTCCTACAACATCTGTCTCTACTGACTAAACTTCATACATAACTTTCTCGGCGAACCATCCAATGCGGAATTCTGCCATCCTTCCACCACTTCTTACACAACCATTGTCAAAGTAGTGAACCCTAAGGATCCTTCCAATGAGTAGGCCCCACCTCAGTTGTCTCTGTGTGATCCTCTATGCTAAAATGTCTAAGTCTAAGCCCTTTGTGGGCCGCTCATCACAGACTTCTATTTGCGGGCCTCTATTGGGTGTCCACTCTTCTGAGCAGCCTTGATGTACCATCTGTCTGCCTTCTAGACCACACACTTGCTACCTCTATTTGAGCCCAAAAAATGAAACATTAACTATTGAACACGATGCGGGCTACCCCCATGCAAGTGGCCACTTGAGAGCAGTCATTCTGCTCTCGTTGCTTCAAAGCTACCAACGACCTCCATCAACTTGCTATGCAGGGCTTAGCCCTGCTGTATCCTTCCAGTCGTCTGTGAACCAATGATAAATGCTCAGGCTCCCTACAGACCTGATGATGTAGACCACCTTTGGTGGAACTCCATCCCACCTCCGCCATTCTGAACGGCCAACATCTAACATCCTTTCACATCCCCTCAGTTGCACCCTATCAAAAAAACTGAACTTCCAAAGGTAAAAGGGTGTTGTCCTCCGAGACCACAGGCCCCACATTCAAAGATGTCACTTGTAGGATGTCGCTTTTCCAGTGTCATTTCAAATGGTAGAACTCAAAACAGTAATGGTAGCCCCTACACTCGCATTCCTGAATGACTAAGCTAGCATTCCCAAAACCTCAAAAAGGATTTAACCCATGTGCTAAATTAGCTCGACCTCCTTACTGGGCCCCACTTCATGACAAAATCCTAATATGGGTAGAATCATGTGGGCCGTCATGCCCTGACTGCCATCCATTTGAAGCGACCCTCAAAACAGCTGCCAGCCGAGGGAAGTCCACACCCCTAGGCCCACATTGCCATAACTTCCCCAAATGGAAGGAAAATCATGATCTGAAAGAAATGTTAGGATCCTTGAATGATAAATTACTTGACATAACATGGATTTTGCAGGACTTCGCTAACATTACCTTATTTTTCACTTGAATATGTTTACCACTCCTTTGATTGCAGGATATATGGAATTAGCTACAAGACCTTCAGGAGCGTCTGTAGAGAAGGAAAAGAGCAATAAGGTTGCCAAAGCACAAATGGGTAAAGAAGATAAAGATCAAATAAAGTATAAATTTCAAGGGGTGGAAATCAATACAAATGTCACCAAATAATGGGAAACTATCTTTGATACAAACTTGGGGCACATTGATATTGATGAATTCAAGCAAAGGGTCATTGTCAACCCAACCATAGAGAATGCAAAGAAGATAAGGAAAAGTAGGTTGGGTAAGGTAGCCAGTTTCCTGCCTGCCCTCGTGGCTCCTGAGCTAGTGATGGCTTGCCAAGAGGCCTACCAAGAATCAACAAAAAGAATTATGGATTGAGATGGGAACATATTGGTTGACCTATCCTCCAAGTCTATAGGGAAGAATTTCCACGTCCCCACCTTCAATGATGGTGGAGACATCAAAGGAATATGTAGAGAGCACATGAAAGGCTGACCCCCTCAAATGCAAGAAGTTGATCAATCAATACTAGCTAAAGGAAAAGAGGGGCAACACGAATAAAGTGCCTCAGGAGCTTTTCAAAAGTGATTTCCATGAGGATTACCATGATTTGGTAACATTGTTGAGAAAATTTATGGGCCTCCCCACTGCAGCATATTTCCAAGAATGGATGTTGTATTTCATAGAAGAGATTATCAGAGGAAATTAGACCAAATTTCACTGGGGAGGAATGATCAAAAACTACCTACATGAGTAGTTTGTGGCCATGAAAAAGAGCTCCCAATTCTACATGACCTCATACTTGGTCTATTTTTTGGCCGACCGTGCTCAGTATAGAGGTCTATTTGTGGCACCAAGCCAGACTCTAGGGAGGGAACTAAAAGTTTACAACAAATACCCATAGCTCTAGTATAGAAATTTCAAGAAAGATTACCGCAGGGTGAATGATGCCTTTATTGGGCACATTATCAGATTACTTGGAGGTGACTTCAAAAGGAGAGTCATTCATAGTGAAAACACCTTCATCTGCCAATTCAGATTCTTTTTCATTCAATTTCCTAAATTCACATATATTAGAATTGAGGGCTTCTTAGAGAGGCCGTATAAGCTTCCTCGATATCCAAATCACTGGTTAATATTGCTTGAAATCTCTAGGTAGCTACAACACGCACATACACTTCTGAGCGAAAATAATAGGCCAGGGATTACTTATCCTCTCACATTTGGCCAAGGCACGTATGAAATCCCTACATCCTAGTGTGTAGAGTAATCAAAGAAGGAAATCATTGAATACAACTTGGAGCTCCACACTGCCCGGCCACAGATGGATCCGTATGGCAAGCTAAAGAAAATGGTTGGAAAGGAGTATTCCCATCTACATAATGTGGAGGACTTATGGGAAAATTGTAAAGATGACAAAGAAGTGTGCATGAGGCACTACATGTGCATGATGATATATTTTGTTAAAATAGTTAACTTGTTCTCGATGCCAGATCAAATTATGGAGGAAGAAAATAATGTAATTGATCCAAGATGCAATGTTGTTGCCAACTTGCTGCTGCTCCTGATTGATTGGGTTGAGGAAGAGTTAAATGAGCTCGATATTTTGACAAAGCCAATTGAAGCCTAAACAAAGTAGTCGATTGATGGGAAAATTTCTCAATTGAAACTTCAAGGAGCCACTCTGACATATGGAGAGCTTGAGGATGAGCTCAAGAATGAGACAAAGAGTGGAACTGTTGCTGCCCCATCTAGAGAAACCTCAAAGTCCCCTCCTACTACCCGATCAAGGCAGAGGAAAGAGGTGGCTAAACGCCAGCCAAAGCACAAGGTTTATTCTAGGAAGGCGTCAAAGGGTGAACCCTCTAAGAAAGTGAAGTTAGGTGGTTTCACAAAGATGCCCATAATTCAGGAGGACCCCCTCCATGAAGGAGAGGAAGAAGAGGCTGAGAAACCCAAATCTCCACCTACTGCCTCTGACCTCACTGCGACTATTGCTGCCACTACCATTACTCCTCTGTCGACATCTCAAGCATTGCCTGCCTTTTCTCCACCCACGGTGGACATTTTGATTCACCTTACCTCCACCTCACCTATTGCACAAATTATGGTGATAGACTCTATTGGGACTGTAAATTTTTGAATAAATTCACATGTTGTCTACATTCATAATCTTCCAAGTGAGTCCTACCTTGAATGCATTTCCCTCTATTCATGCATATTTTCTCCATATGTTTCATCGGGTCTGCATTTTTCACATTCTTGTTCCTATCGGCGTGACATCATTAAGGTCTCCCCGATCCATTCTTCTACTTGTAAATGTCTATGTTTCCTATCGGCAAGACATTTCCTATGTCACAGTGATTGAAGTTTATTCACTGGCAGCTATCGGCAGGACACTTCTTTTGTTTCAGCGACAATATAGATTCATATTGGCATAAGTCATCCCGTCGATATATGGTCATAGTAAATTTGTTGTGTCTTACCGACTAGCTCATATGGGTTTTCTTCAGTAGAGCTTGGAGTTATCGGCATTGTATCTCGACAAGGTCTTCTTGTCTCACTGACCTGAGGAACATAATACTTCATATCCGCATGAGTTATGGTTTTCGGTGGGATGTCATGGAAATCTCCATATGTCTTACCGACTTTGCATAGGTGTTCACTTCGGCCAGAGTCATAATTTTTGGCATTATGTCTTGGCGAGCCCGTCGAGTCTTTCCGACACTACAAAATGGATTTCTTTCGGCGAAAGGTTGGTATTCTCTCGGCGACAAGTTTTGGTCATGTGGATTTTTCAGTGAAACAAAGAACGATCTGCATAACGTCTCCCCAACTTTGAAAGTCATAGCGAAGCAGATGGAATGAAGGTTGCATCTCGGTGAGATAACCCTTATATCTTGGTGACCAGATTGTATTATGAGAGCTTTCAGAATAACAATTGAATTCTCTATATGGTCTACCCAATAATGAAGGGTCACAGCGATACAAGTGATAAAAGTGTTTTCAGTGAGACATATTGAAGGCAGTATGATATCTCCACAACTCGGATTGGTCACGGTGATGAATAGGGGAACACGGGCATACAACATTAAGTGATATTTTGCCTTCAACATACTTTCAACACTATCCTGGTGACTGTTCCATTAGCGATTAACTATTTTCAAATGTTGTGGGCCGACATAAATGAATTTCTAAAATACCGTTGCTGGCCGACATGAAATTTTCTCGAATTCTATGGTGGTCAACATGGATTTCCAATATGATTTATTTTCTCATGCTGGTGTATAAATTAGCATTTTTGTAATTATAAAATACACACAAACTATTAGATATTCGATACACAGCAAGTAGATATAGTGGGATAAAATTATCCAATTAGAGACTATTGTTGCATGATTTTAGAGTGGAGGTATTTATGAAAATCAGTTGATGTTGCTACATTTTTTTGGTGTCAATTATCTATTGAATTCAATGAAAATATTGCTAAGTTGTCTCCAAGATGGTTCCTTTATGGTTATTTAAATTGATGTAACAAGTTTATATTCAATTCATCAGTGCACATTTGTTGTATTTGTGTGGTTAATTGATTGATTCTTTCAAGCAGAGATTAAAATCCTCTTAGTTGATCACAGTAATCAGAGAGATTCATTTGGATTGTTAAAGTAGAGCTTAGTAGTTACAATATTGCATGTTTATACAAGTTGTAAACAAAATGTATGCCAGATAATTTGAGTTTTCTCTAGAGAGTGTTGCTCATCTTGATTTCATTTAACTCCACATACCCAACAAGGCACTGGTCTCTACATTTTCATCATTAAGATTCATTTATTCTATTTATATCAGTTAATTGAGCATTTTTAGGATTTAGATTAAGAAGATTGTTATTGCTATCAAGTTTGGATTCATTTGTTCACTTCCATCTGCCATTGTGGACAAATCATTGTGCAAGAAAGATAATCATAAGTCAAGTCTACTTCATTCAGTTAGGTACACCCACCTAGGTCTGGCAGCACCTAAAGAGTAGAAGGTTAAGTTCTCTTGACCTTGTCTATTACCCTAAAGCATATCAAGAGATTGGTAGCCTCTTGAGGCATTCTGCCTACATTTTTGAGTGCTAACAAATTGGTGACTCTGTTGGGGACACATTTAGAACCAAAGCCTTAATCATAGATTCAGGAACTTTATACAGACTCCGCTAGGAATAAGAAACATTGAGTATTTTCTCATTTTTTGACAAAAGTGAGTGGTGACTCAGACATAAATTTTGTAGTTGTTCATAATGAATGGAAGAAGATCTCAGTATAGGGGAGGTCATACTGGAGCTCCTACTAGCAACAGTAAGTGGACACATAAAGATGACAAAGCTGATAAAGGAAAGAGGATCAATGAGGACATGTGCATAATAGACGATTCAAGTGCAGAGCCTTGTACCCCAGAAGATCAAAGAAATCCTTTCCCTTATCTCGATCCTTAGAAACAGGCTAAGTTTGAAGCTAGAAAGAGGCAAGAATATGATCTAGAAATGCAGGGTGATCAGAATGAACCTATTGATCATCCATCTCCTCAAGAAGATTATGAATCTTTGAGTTTTGAAGAAATCAAGACATTGTTTGAATCCCAAGAAAAGGAAAGAAAAGAACAGGAAAAGTCTTGGATGATACAAGCAATAAAAGAATCCAAATTGCAGAAAGCACAAGTTACTGATCAGATAGTCGATTGCTCCCCAAAGTATGTACCACCTCATAAGCAGGGTAGTCATGGTGCAAGGCCATCTAATCAATTGCATGCTCAGAACCATCAGACTGGGAATCCCTATAAGTAGCCAAATCGTCCACCTCATATTCCCACACAGCATACAAGTATGCATCCACATCCTAGTTAGTCTTTTATCCCATAGTATAATGCACAGTACAACAATCCTATGCACTAGCATCAATGCCCACCTATTCCTCCCCCTCACCAGCATACAACCATGATCAGATAGTTTGATTTAACAAGTTTTTAGTTATAACCTTACCCTATGGATGGTAGTTGGAGGGGTATGGTGCCCAAATTCATAGGGAGTAATGCAATCACTGTTGAAGAGAATTTAAGGAATTTCATTGTCTTCATCCAAGACATAGATGTGCCATATGAATATTTACACATGAAGCTATTTATGATGTCACTTATTGAAGATGCTAGGGATTGGTTCAATAGCTTGTCAGCATTTTCAATTGATTCTCTCCAAGGATTCCAGGACCAATTCCTAGAGCAATATGGGAATATGAATGCACCAAATGCAACTCTTCATGAATTGATGTGAATTCAGAAAAATTAGAATGATTCTATTTATGATTTCAATCAAAAATTCAACAAGTTGCAGACTAAGGTACCTCCTGGATCAAGGTTTCCAGATTATGTAGCATTGAGTGTTTATTTAAATGCATTTGATCCTAAAACAGGGTATGAACTGAGAAATAGATTTACAAGAGATTTGGCTAAAGCTCAGAAGATAGCACTAACAATTGAAAACAACAGGAAGGCTGCAGGTATAATCAATAAAAGAGACAACCCTAGGCCTCCTCAGCAAAGCAATAATTATCAGTACAAACAAGAGAATACATACAGAAACGAGAGGCCGAGGTAGCATGACATGCCTTATAATATAGACTGGAAGGATGGAAAACCTATAATAGCTAGGCCAAGAAACAAAGAGACTCCTGATCCATTGAGCAAAAAGGGAACTTATATGGTGAGTAATAATTACTTCTATGAAGTTTGTAATCAGCCACATTCCCCAGATTATTATGTTGTGGCCCAAAGAATGCAAGAGGAAGGGATGTTGATGGAAAAAAATGGAGAAGATCACAAAGTGTATCTGACTTCAAACACTTTTTACCATATGGAAGAAGGGTATTCATCTTCAGAGGATGAAGGCTATGAATATGATGTTTCAAATCAGAAATATAATGTACATATGGCTGAACAACAGGTCTTTTATGATTCTGAGGAAGATTATACAGAGCCACATTTTGTTGAGCCACCCACTCAATGCAGTGTGAGGAGACTCACTGAAGATGAAATGGAGAGAATAACTATTGCTATTGTTGAGGAAGCAAGGAGTAAATACTGGTTGAGAAACAAAAAAGTAAATGAGATGGAAGGTATTCCTGGGGGAATTTTTATGAAAGATCAGAAAGCAACACAAGGAACTATGAAGAGGCCAGAAAAGAGATAGCTTGATAAGAGTGAACAAAAGCTTGTCCAAAAGTAGGAAGTTGAAGAATTACAAAGAAAGATACAAAGGCCTGACCAGCCTAGTAAAAATGAGAAGGAAGAAGACAAAGGAAAAATGTCATAATAGAAGAAAGTTGTTAAGGTGGAGGGCTCTTCTTTTGACTTCACACAGGCGTTATCCTAGGTAAAAATATATGTTCCTCTACTTGAAATGATGAAAATAAAAGAATACAGAGATAGTGTTGTTCAAATGATAATGAATTTTGAAAAGAAACTAGCTACTCAAGTAGTCAATAGGCAAGAGAAAGTAGATATCCCAGATGTCTGCCTGAATGATGTATTAGCAACTCCCCCACAAGCTAATCATTTTTTCACTACATTGCTTATCAATAACAAATTGCTAAGGAATTGCATGATAGACTTTGGCGCTGCTATAAATATTATGCTAGTAGGAGTTATGAAGCAGCTTGGCATGAGGGTCAATACATATGAAGGAAAATGCTATGCAATGGATAACAGACCTGTTCCTGTGGTAGGTATTATAAAAGATGTTGAAGTCAAACTGGCTACTTATCCATAGGTGGTGATTAATATAGATATAATAGTGATAGATACTCCTCCTCAGTTTGGGATGCTTCTATCAAGACAGTGGATAGCAGCAGTTGGAGGAAATATTCAGTTTGATCTGTCTTATGCTACTATTCTAGTAAATGGTCAAGAATTCAAGTTGTATAGAGAGCCAAGAATGAACCAGTTTGTTGACTTTGTGCCTCAAGATCACATTAATTGTTTCTATGATGTAAATCTTGGCAATTTCAAGATAGAATCAGCCCAACGTGAATTAGTCAGTACTGATCCAATTAAAAAATATGTTGTGCCTGACTACAATGGTGTGTGGAGGATGTACTCTGGTGAAGCATGGGAACCTGAATCATTGTATTGGCCAGAGTCAACAAGACAATATACCTCTGATCCAGTAAATAAATTTATTAATACCACACAGGGGAAAAGGTATGAAGACAATGATGATATCACAGATGAGCATCAGGAGATCAATTTTGCACTGCAGCCAATAGAAGATGAGACATGTGCAAGACAATATGGTTCATATGATATCCTACATGAGAAAGATGAGGATGATGAATTTCTTTCCTATATATCAGATTGTGACATAGAAGGCAGTATATGTTATGAAGGATCCAGTGAATATATAGATTGTGCAGATGAATTTGTGGATTTTGATCTACAGCAAGGTGGTTCTTGTATTTCTTGTGATGATCAGGAGGAGGATGCAATGGACAATGTGTGTTCATTTGATAATGAGTATATAATACCTCCTACTATAGTTGAAAGCTATAAAGATGCATTTGATGATGACAAAAAGATATTTTCAGACAAACAAAATGATGTGTCAAATTATGGAACAAGTGATTGTGTTGGTAATGTTTATGTTTTCTCATTCTCTGATGATCTTGGGCCTCTTTTTGATGATGACAAAAGTGATGAGTATGATTATAATAATGAAAATTTGGAAACTTGTTTACTAAGCAGTGAGAAAATTTCAGATTTGTTAACTCTTGATTATCAAAGATATATACGTAAGGGTGATTTGGAGGCTTTGTGTCTAGTTGATGGTGAAACCTTTGGTGTTGACCAAGTGCATGTGTCTGTTCAAGAAGAGGTATGTGATTTTGAAATTTCTAATTCATGTGAAGAAGAAATTTATCTGCATACCAAGGATGATAGAGGTTCAAGTTTGATTGGTTCATATATGCTTGATATTGATGATGTGAGTCATGATCTAGTGTTGTATCCAAATGGTAGTGTCAAATAGGTGCAAAAGGTTTCAGATTTTTTTATCTCAGACAGTGTTGATATGACAGACATTTTTGTTTCTCAAGAGAAGCACTTGGATGGTCATTTTTTGATACAGTTGAGTGAATTTTTCACAATTCATAATAGTGAGAGAGATAATATAAGAAGTTGTATTGAATCTGCATGCATTTTGTATGTTGAAAATAATAGGGGTTTGTCGCATGGTCGTGAAGAATTCGAACTGCAGAAGAGTGTAGGGATTTTGGGCCAAACCGAACATGATGATACTCTAAGAACTTGCAATAATAGTGATAGGAAAGATTGTATGAGTATCTTTAGGGGGAATCTGATGAACTTAAAGCAAAACCAGGTATTTGACAGGGGAAAGTATGGTTTGAGTTTCAGATTGTAACAGCTCATAACAGGTGAAGTTGAAACACAGAGGATTAAGTGTTGCCAATGCATGGACAACTCTTGCTCATTCTCTTTAAAATTCTTTTCCATGCACAAGTAGTTTAGGTTTTTTCATTCATTTCCATTTTGCATTCATTCCATCATGCCCTCTGTCTATTTCCAATTTTCTGATTTTGTGTCTGGTCTGCTCACCCAAAGATTCTAGATCCTTGCAATGATCTTACTGTCATTCATCCCCAGACGGAGCCACTGTTGGGATTGTAAATTTCTAAATAAATTCAAATGTTGTCTACATTCATAATCTTCCAAGAAAGTCCTACCTTCAATGCATTTCCCTCTATTCGTGCATATTTTCTCCATATTTTCCCATGTTGCTCCATATGTTTCATCGGGTTTACATTTTTCACATTCTTGTTCCTATCGGCATGATAGCATTAAGGTCTCCCTGATCCATTCCTTTTCTTGTAAACATCTGTGTTTCCTATCGGCAAGACGTTTCCTATGTCACGGCAATTGAAGTTTATTCACTAGAAGCTATCGGCATGACACTTCTTTTTTTTCGGCAACAATATAGATTCATATCGGCATAACTCACCCTGTCGATATATGGTCTTAGCGAATTTGTTGTGTCTTACCGATTAGCTCATATGGGCTTTCTTTGGTAGAGCTTGGACTTATCAGCATTGTGTCTCAGCGAGGTCTTTTTGTCTCGCCGACTAGAGGAACATAATACTTCATATCATAATGAGTTATGGTTTTGGTGGGATGTCATGGCAATCTCCATATGTCTTACCAACTTTCCATAGGTGTTCACTTCGGCCAAAGTCATAATTTTTGGCATTATGTCTTGGCGAGCCCATCGGGTCTTGCCGACAATACAAAATGGATTTCTTTCGGTGAAAGGTTGGTATTCTCTCGAAGACAGGTTTTGGTCATGTGGACTTTTCGGTGAAACAAAGAACAATCTCCATAACGTCTCCTTGACTTTGAAAGTCACAACGAAGTGGATGGAATGAAGGCTGCATCTCGGTGAGATAACCCTTATGTCTTGGCGACCAGATTGTATTATGAGGGCTTTCGGCATAACAATTGAATTCTCTATATGGTATGCCCAATAACGAAGGGTCACAACGATACAAGTGATAAAAGTGTTTTCGGTGAGACATATTGAAGGCGGTATGATATCTCCATGACTTAGATTGGTCACGGCGATGAATAGGGGAACACGGGAAGACAACGATAAGCGATATTTTGCCTTCAGCATACTTTCAACACTGTCTTGGCAACTATTCCATTTGCGATTAACTATTTTCAAATGTTGTGGGCCGACATAAATGAATTTCTAAAATACTGTTGTAGGCCGACATGAAATTTTCTCGAATTCTACGGTGGCCGACATGGATTTCCAATATGATTTATTTTCTCATGCTGGTGTATAAATTAGCATTTCTATAATTGTAAAAGACACAAAAACTATTAGATATTCGATACATAGCAAGTAGATAGAGTGGGATAAAATTATCCAATCAGAGACTATTGTTGCATGATTTCAGAATGGAGGTATTTATGAAAATTAGTTGATGTTGCTGCATTTTTCTGGTGTCAATTGTCTGTTGAATTCAATGAAAATACTGCTAAGTTGTCTCCAAGATGGTTCCTTTCTGGCTATTTAAATTGACGTAACAAGTTTATATTCAATTCATCAATGCACATTTGTTGTATCTGTGTGGTTAATTTATTGGTTCTTTCAAGCAGAGATTAAAATCCTCTTAGTTGATCACAGTAATCAGAGAGATTCATTTGGATTGTTAAAGTAGAGCTTAGTAGTTACAATATTGCATGTTTATACAAGTTGTAAACAGAATGTATGCCAGATAATTTGAGTTTTCTCCAGAGAGTGTTGCTCATCTTGATTTCATTTGACTTCGCATACCCAACAAGGCACTGGTCTTTGCATTTTCATCATTAAGATTCATTTATTCTCTTTATATCAGTTAATTGAGCATTTTTAGGATTTAGATTAAGAAGATTGTTATTTCTATCAAGTTTGGATTCATTTGTTCACTTCCATCTGCCATTGTGGAAAAATCATTGTGCAAGAAAGATAATCATAAGTCAAGTCTACTTCATTCAGTTAGGTACACCTGCCTAGGTCTGGCAGCACCTGAAGAGTAGAAGGTTAAGTTCTCTTGACCTTTTCTGTTACCCTAAAGCGTATCAAGAGATTGGTAGCCTCTTGATGCATTTCACCTACGTTTTTGAGAGCTAACAGACTCTTCCCCTGCTACTACTTCCTCACTCTATTCTTCCTCCATGTCTTCATCAACAATGATTCCATTGTCCTCTGCAACAACAATAACTACTATCACTCTCCCAGAAGCTTTCGCCAGACATATGTAAAACATACCAATGGAGCTCTCTGGAGTATTAATGAATCATGTAGTGCAGGCTTCCCTAGCACAAGTTGTCACTAGCCTCCCTATCCCTCCTCCTCCAATTGAACCACCTATGATGGAGGAAACAATTTATATTTCCAAGGAATTGGAGAGATGAGAAAGGGAAGCAACTAAAGAAATAGAAGAGGAGGTTGATGACTATCACGAGCACCCAAAACACTAATACTTGGTCATTGATGAGGAATTTCATGAGGAAGAGGAAAAACAATCCTCTAAAGAGGATATTGAGGATCCAGGAGAAAAATACATCATGGAAACTTTTGACCAAGAACTCGAGGAAGAGTTGGCCCAACAACTCAGAGATGTTGGGGAGGAAGTTGAGAAGTAGCCTTCTGAGGAAAAGAAGGATACAAATGAGGAAGTGAAGGTAACCTTGGAGCCTCCTACTGAAGAACAAGAGAAAATCCCTAATCATGATGAGGAGATGCCTCCTACAGGAGAGAAAGAAATAAAAGAAGAAGAGAAAGATCAAGAAGAGGACAAGCCTGAAGAAGAGGCTAAAGCAAGGAAAATCCCAGAATAGACCATCATGGAGAACTTGGGAAGGAAGAAGAAGAAGAGAAGGGATCTAAAGGGGAAGATATCCCCAGAGAAAAGATACCATCACCAAATCACATAAAGAAACTGCCATATTCATTCGTGACTCCAATGAGGAAGAAGAAGAAAAGATAAAACAATAGGGCCGGGGTCACCAAGAAATGGAGATCCATCATGCTCAAAAGGAGGAAGGTGATCATGAATCACCAAAGGAAGGGTCCCAAATGCTTGAATGGCTAGAAAAACAATTGCAGAAAGAAGGCCCCTCTCCTCATGGATCTGAAAGCGAGATTAGAAGCCATCTTGGCTCGAGCACACATAGGAACAAAGAAGGAAAAGAAACCATGGGTCAGATCCCACCTAATGATGGATGCATTACGATCAAGGATAGTCCAAATAGCTACTCCAATGATAGATAAGGATGAGGGAGTCAGCTATAACATATCCACTATTGACTTGGGGACAACCACCCAAGAAAAAAAGATTAATCGCCTCCAAGGATCTGTCACCACTATTGTGCACCAAATGAATAAAGATCAATCAACCAAGGAGGAATTAAAAGCACAAGTGGCAGATTTGACAGCTTACATTCAGCAATGGTCCTGCACCAAAGAACTACCCACCACCTCGTCAATGCCACCACAACTATTGTCCAAGGACCATATCAACAAACTTGAAAGGAGGAAGAATTGGATGAAGGCCACTAAAGATTGGTTCTAGCAGGTGGTCTATAATATAAATATGGGTATCGGTTGCACCGTCAGAAAGGAATATAAGTTTTGAGAGGTGAAAAAGTATCTTGAAGGCACAAGGAAATTGTGCACTGACTTCCCAAAGCTATACATTATTACATATCCTAAAATTGAGGCTATCTTCAGGATGCTCGAAAGAACATGGGAAAAGGAGCTTGCATTGGTGAAGGATGATCATTGGCTCATAGAAACATGGATATTAGGCATTGATCATAGAAAGGAGATCCTAGAACGGTTGCTCTGTGAAGTGGAACTCAACATCAATTGGGCTAAGGAGATTAGGACAGCCTGTGAGGAGTATCTAAAGTTAATGGCAGATTATGATATGCCTGCCGCCAAGATGGATTAAGAGAAAATAAAGTCATACTTCCATCAGATGATGGAGAATGGAGCCACAATACACTCACACCAGACTTCATGGATTTTTCCACTCGAGGCTTTGCTCAATCTGAGTAGTAGATAAAGAATATGCCAAAATGCGGTAAATATTGGGATGTGATTACCAGCAGGTCTAGGAAGTTGAACTTTCAGCTAATCCAGTCTGATATAATGGAGTGGAATAAGCTCCATGCATCGATAAACAAGTTTGTAGAATATGCTACTATGAAGAAGCATGAAGGAAATTCGGTTATTGACGATGAATTCCTCATGAAGTAGCTACAACAAAAGGGGAATCAACTAAAAGAAAAAAGAGCTACAGTGTTGCCCACTAGAACACAAAATAGGCTAGAAGACAAAGATGTATTTTAAATTGTAAGATATTGAGGAGTTGGTGAAACCCTAGTTTGTAGTGAATCTTGGCCACACAATGAGATTGAATCTTGGCCATTCATTTTGTTTTTTTGACACTATAAATAGGGGGGTCTCCTCTCATATTTAAGAGAGAGTGGAGTTGTAAAGACATGCAGCTGAAATTTTAATAGAAATTCATTGATTTTGGTCGATTGTTGAGTTCCAATTGCATGTTTCACGATTCTTCTCCTCATAGTTAGTGAATTTAAATAGATTTGCATTGTTGTTCTATGTGTTATCATTCTATTAGTAGATTAGTTAATGTTGTTCCTTGGTATTGAAGAATTCTGCTATGTCGATGCCCTTCCTTCTTCATTCTTTTTATTTTATGTTGATGATAAATAGCAGTGTAAACCTAGTCTGAACATTTCTTGAATGCTGCTTTCAAATTCTATCTTTTATTCATGCTTTATGGTGAATGAATGGTTGAAAATCTGCAGACCTTAGAAGATTGCACTGGTTTCATGAGATTGTGAATTGATTTGGTTAAGTGGAACTTATTTTTGGGAAGGTTGTCCTCTATAGCATCCTCCATTATCACTGTTCATTGGTAGTTTCAGGTCTAGGAGCTTATTCTCTTCCCTGCCCTTTTGAATTTTATTTTTAAATAGCAACATAAGACAAATTTCATTGCACATTGTAAAGCCAAATATGATGATAGAAGTGGAGTTTTATATTGTTGTCTTGAACTTGCAGCAATAGAACATAATTTAAAAATTTCATAAACTCCATCCAAAGAACCAATTCCCTCCCAACTTAACACATGTAAGGCTGCCTTGTGATTACCAACAAGATCACATTGAACCAATTGAGACATTCCAAGCATTGTCATGACTTGACACCCAAGAGACCTTGGGGTAGTGATTTGTTACTTGTCTGCAGATTTCTACCTTTTAAGAGAGGTAGCATACTTGTGTGTTGCATGTGTTGAGAACTTCAAAAACACCTGTCAATAGAACTAGAGCTAGAAGGAGGGCCCCTTTGAGTTAAGCTAGATCGAATCAGTTCGTTCTCCCATGAAAGGTTTCATAGAATTTTAAGATCTACTCCAAACAAAGGGAAGTTCCAAGAGTTGTAACCCCCTACTAAGGCTAAGAATGCCAAAAGAGGGGAAGCCACTTCATCTTCTTCATCAAACCCATCCACTTCACTTCCATCTTCACCTCCCTCCTCCTTCCATCTGCCCCACACCCATCCTTCCTTTCCCATTTCCATCTCCTCCACTCATCCATCCCAAACTGACTTCCAACTACTTGCTTCCCAAAGCCAAGGCATTGCTCCTGCCCCTGCCTCCCAAGTCCAAGGCACAGTCCTAGTTGTTGCTTCCCCTACATAGCCCCAAGTTCCTATTCAACAATAAATACAACCCCCGCCTCCTGTCATGGTGTGGCTGGGTAACAATCCTTCTCCACTATTATTTAATGCTTACCATGACATGCCCAAGAATCCAGAGGGGTTTTGTAGGAAATTCAATCCTTAGGATCCACAAAGGATAGCAGAACATATTAAGATATTCCAAATAGCACTGAAGGATATGTAGATCGATCATGAGGATGTGGCATGTAGACTTTTCCCTTATTCTTTGGGAGAAGAATATTTTTATTGGTATAACAACTTGCCTACAGGGTCTATTACCACTTGGGACCTTTTGAAGAATTCATTCTTGAGGAAATACAAGATTCCAATTATCCCTTCAGAACTATATTAGCAGTTCCTGTATGTGTGCAGAGAGGTTAACGAACCGATCAGCTCCTTCAACAATCAATTCCATCAGGCATACATGAGGTTACAAACTCCATATGTTCTTAATGATGCTATTGTTCTGCCAGTCTACTATGTTGCTTTGGAGAACCTCACTATGGCATTAGTGAAACAAATGAACCCACCACCCACTCAATTGGTGGATGCTTATGTTGAGGTGGTCATAGCCAGTACTAACTTGGGGAAAAAAATTTATGGTTTGCTGCCTTCCTTGAGATAGGTTTCTCATCCTATGCAGATTCAAGGGCTCACTCAAGCTCTACAACATTAGATGCCTCTCATGAAGCAAGTTCCATAGCTACCCATAGTTCCTCACTCAGGACCCCCAATGAACCAAGCACCTCCTATGCCTCATTATCTGTAGCCCCAATAGTAGCAGGTTTATTCACAAAAATCCCAAGTACCATTATATCTACAAGGGCCTGAATTCCCACCCGCTCAGTAGAGCCAACCAACAGAATAACCTGTCTTTCTCCAAAATCAAACACCACAACCAAGCAATACAAAGAAGGATCGGTTGGATGAACTAATGGAGATGGTTGGAAAAATGTCTATGGAAATGACACATTTAAGAAATTAGTTAAACTAGCTACAATCTTCTCAACACAACATCCAATCCAACCTTAACTAAGATAAAATGGATAATAGTGATGCAGGTACCTCATCCAGGCTGAATTTTGAATGACGATAGAATTCTAATCAGAGCTTCGAAAGAAGGTCCTTGGAAAGACAAAATAGGATGTGGAATAAAAGGAAAAATAGTAGACATGTTCCCACTTCTCTTGATCAGCTTGCCAATATGGAGAAGACAACTAGTGGAGTGTATCTCACTAAGGTAGCTTTGTCTGGATGGTGCCAGATCCATAAAACGAATAGGAATTCTGAATTGGATTTCCTCGAGTTCCTCACAGCTACGAAGATCTTTCAAGTAGAGGTTCAAAATGTTGTGGACAACATTGATTGTTGAGATCTATTCTCATCTAAACCCTGCGATTCCTCAGTACTTGTGGTCAATCAAGCCCCATTCCCGTGAAGTGAGAGCAATGCCCCAAAAACTAAGACTGCTTCCCCAAAGAATGAAGAAGTGAAAGAGGATAGTAATGAAGAAACCTTATCCCAACTCTTTGCTTTTTTAGATAATGGTCTAGTAGATGAGGAATAGTTTCATGAAGATGAGGTCCAAATGTTTCATTAGAGAGCATCCCCATATAGCTTAAGAAATAGGCAATTAGGGGGGCCTTTCACAACTTCTACTCTACCTAATAACTTTAGCACCCCGCCTGACCCTAATTCCAGTAACAGTCCTAGTTACCCCTATATTTCTTCCCAATATTTTAATAAGAACAAATAGCTGAATCAAATGCAAAAGCAGACAACTAGCTCTTCCTTAAGTAGAGCCTTCGACTCTAAAATTGAGTAGATGGGTGAGTATGTTGTCAATGAATTCAAGAAGGTCAAGATAAGTTTCCCTACCTTTGAGTTAAATAAGGTCCTTGTAGTTAGGAATGCCTTCTTTAGGGTGATCAATGGGACCCCTTCCTCCAAGGCAACATAAGAGATACCAGCCAAGAGAGTCTCTTTCGAAGAGCCACCACATGAGCCCATAATTCAGGAGATTATAGGTAAGAAGAAAGATGTCCCTTCAAATTAGAAAATGGGGAAATAACCCGCTAAGGAACAAAGTCAAGCGAAAGCTAAGGAAAAGACCCACAAAAAGGACAAAGGTCAAGTAGCCCAGATGGATACACCTATGGGATTATTTTAGGGAAAGTTAGAAATGCCACCTTTTCTCACTACTATTAGAATATTTGGGAAAAACCTGCATAATTGCATGCTTGATTCAGGAGCATCGGCCAATGTTATGCCCCTCACCATATGAAAAGCATTGGGAATAGTCCCCACTCCTTCCAAAAGAAAGGTGACCCAATTGGAAAAAATGGAAGTAAACACAGTCAGAGAAATCAACTGGATCCCCATCCAAATTGTTGTAGACCCAAGGGCGCAGCAAGTTATAGATATTCAAGTCGCCGATATTCCTGACACATACAAAATAATCTTGGGATGAGACTTCACCCAAGCATTGAATGCATATTCCACCACTAATTTCTCTCATGTGTAGCAACCATTGGAAGGGTCTTCCAAATCAGATTTATATAGACTAGGAGCCGCACATGAAATTCATGATTATGGAATATAACAACACCAACGAGGTGTTGTTTGCTGAAACTGAGTTGGGTAATTATTCTCCCATGGCATACCAAGACGAATTAGAGTTGCTAGAAGAAGGGATGACTGAGGAATTCTTCTTGGTATTATGCAACTCTCTTGCCAATTTAGCCTATGCACCTCAAAGCACAGAGATGTTGGTAGAATCATATGATGATGAATCCTACAACGATGAGAATTTGGGATTACTAGATGGATTCTAGGATTTCATGGAGAAGTGTATACAAGATTAGCTCAACCTGGGGGCAACAATGGATTTCCAAGAGCTCTTGTTGCCTAGTTGGTACAGAGTGCATAATGTTTCCCACTCATAATTTGAGTACTACTTATGTCAGATAGTAGTGGAACACATCACAGGACAAGTTGCACCTCAAAAGGAGCTATCGATCGGACAACCTACCACCAACCATGCCGAGCCAGTCTCCATTCCAAAGGTGGCAGGTCTAGGTGTACAACCAAGAAGGAATGAATGTATGATCGGCCCTAAGGTTAAGGAACCATCCAAATTTTGGAAATTGCACTTCAATGGATCCAAGTCCAAATAGGGAGCCGGAGTTGGATTCAAGCTCATAATCCCTATGGGTAAGAATTACTTTGCTACTCATAGGCTTCAATTTTACTACACAATTAATGTAGCGGAGTATAAGGCACTAGTTCATGGTCTCCTAATGGCTTTAAGAAATAAAGTTAAAATGTTGCAAGTCTTCAGTGATTTAGAATTGGTAGTAAAGTAAGTAAGAAAATTATATTCCTGTCATGATAAAAGACTAGCAAACTATAAGCATAGAGTTTGGGATATGTTAGAAAGCCTAGATGCCTTTAATATTCAACTGATACCTCATTCCAAAAATTATACTGTTGATGCCCTGGCCCAAGCAGCAAACACCCTTCAACCACTATCATTGTCTGGCCTCAAAAGGTTCACTATTGAACTTACCTCCACCCCATTTGTGCCAGACAACATAACCCATTTTTTAGGTGTTCAATGATGACAAATGCATCTTGGATTTCATCACAAGTTCTAATGTGTTTGTAACTCAGATAATTGACAAAACTGAGCTTGAGGAAGCTGAATTAGATATAGATGGAGTCATCAATCTCAAGATGAACACAATTCCTAGGGATATGGTTTAGCTTGAGTAGATATTTGACCTAGATTAGGTCCAAGACCAGGATCAACAGGAAAAGAAGCATTCCATCAACAATCAATGTGACACTCACAATCTTGGAACAATCGAGGAGGTTAAAAATGTATTCATTGGTAAAGTCTGCATGCCAGAAGAAAAGAAAGGAATCATTGATGCTTTGCAAGAGTATCATGATATAGTCACTTGGAGCTATGAGGATTTGAAGACATATGACACCTCAATCATCACACACACTATACCTCTCAAGCTAGATGTAAGAGCATTCTGACAATGACATCGTCCTATTAATGCATTGTTGGAGCCCATCATTTATAAGGAAGTACATAAGCTGCTCTTAGCTAGGATCATATTTCTGGTTAGGCACTCCACATGGGGGGATAGTTTGGTTCTGGTTAGGAAAAAGAATGGAGAGATAAGATTGTGTGTGGATTTTTGCAACTTGAACAGAGCTTCAGAGAAAGACAATTACCTCATTCCTTCATTACATGAGGTGTTGTATATTGTCAATGGCTCTTAGATTATGTCCTTCTTAGACATGTACTCTAGGTACAACCAAGTAATGGTGCAATATGAAGATAGGCACAAGACAATAGTCACCACCAAGTGGGGAACCTTTGAATATAGAAGAATTTCATTTAGACTCATCAATGTCGATGCCACCTTCCAACGTGCAATGGACATAACATTTAAAGATCTAATTAGAAACTGCATTATCATCTACATAGATGATCTTAATTTGTTTTCAATGAAGCAAGGTGATCATGTTTATGATCTGTGCAAATTTTTTCAAAAGTGTAGAGAATTTGAGATTTCCCTTAATTCGAAGAAGTGCATCTTCGGAGTTACAAAAGGTAAGTTGATCGGACATGTTATTTAGAGTGAGGAATCTCCATAGACCCCAAGCGTATTCAATACCTCTTGAAGATTCAACTACCAGGTAGAAAGAAAGAATTGAAATCTTTCTTCAGGAAGATAAACTTCATCAGGAAGTTCATTACGGGATTTGCTGAAATAGTCAAGCCACTCAATACCATGTTGAAGCAAGATGCTAAAGTTGAGTGGACTCCAGAGGCAAAGCAGGCCTTCAAGGAAATAAGGAAAGTAATTGTTGATGTACCTGTGTTAGTCAGTCTTGATTATCAGAAGTTGTTCTATATTTACTCGTTCACTTCAGATCATTTGTGTGCCAGCATATTGACTCAAAAGGATGATGAAGGGAGTGAGCACCCAATTTCCTTCATGTCTGCTCCATTAAAGGATGTTGAGCTGAGATATCACAATGTAGAGAAACAAGCATGCTCTAGTTAGAGGAGTCAAGAAGTTTAGACACTACATCCTACGAAACAAGGTGTTTGTCATCATTCTTGATCCAACAGTAAAGATGTTAATACAAAATGAGCTAGGAGAAAGAAGAGAAAAGTGGGTCACCCTACTGCAAGAATATGACATGGAAATTTAGCCAATGAAACTAGTAAGAGGATAGGCTCTCACCTAAATGATAGCTAAAACAACAGCTGAAGCTAGCCTTGATCTTATGGTTCAACAATACCAGCTTGAGGATGTCTCTCCTGGAGAGTGGTAAGATGAAATTTTTTACTAATTGCTAAACAAAAAGTGCCCACCTCATCTGCAGGGAGTTCAAAAGCATTCTCTCTACCTGAAGAGTAGCAGTTACATGCTGTGAGGGTCTATACTTTATAAGAAGAATCATGAAGGGATCTACCTCAGATGCCTCAAAAATGAAGAAGCAGCATGAATTTTGAAAGAATTCCATGATAGGTTTGGTAATGGTCATGGGTCAGGTCCTTCCACCGCTCATCAAATCCTATGAGTGGGATACTATTGGCCAACATTCTTCAAGGATGCACATAGCCATGTTCATATGTGCCACGTCTGCCAGATAGCCACAACCAAAGAAAGAAATGTTGTTCCACTACAACCAGTCTTGGAGGTGAGACCATCCACACAATGTGGTCTTGACTTCATTACCCGATAATCCCACCACCTTCTGTGGGTCACATGTACATTCTAACCACCTCTGATTATTGTACTAGATCAACGGAAGCAATTGCATGTAGGAAATTCACTATAGAGGTAGTTACTAATTTTCTTGAAAGTTTCATCTTAAATCTTTTTGGTTTCCCATATGCCTTAGTTTGAGATAATGGCCCCACTTTCTCCTCACTTAAATTCATCAGTTGGGCCTTTTGATTATGGTATTTCCCTCAAATTCTCATCCAATTACTATCCCCAGGGAAACGACCTAGCCAAATCCACGAATAAGAACCTAATCATCATGATTAAGAAACTGCTCAATAGCAATCATAAAAACTAGCACACCCAACTTTGTTTTTCCCTTTAGGAAAATTGTATGTGCCACAAGGCTTCCTTAGGTGATTCCCCATTCCATCTAGTTTATGGCTTGGAGCATGTGTTCCCTGTCCACCTCAAGATCCCCACCCTCCAATTCATCAACACATTTTACGAAGAGGGGGATCACCGAGAGGCCCACTTAGCTGAATTGCTCCACCTAGAAGAAGTATGTGACCTTGCTATTGAAATTTTTTCCAAACATCAAGGCATGGTCAAAAGATGGTTTGATCGATGAGCCAAAGTTAAAGCCTTTAGAATCGTTAATTTGGTCCTATGCTGGGACAAGGCCCTTGGCAAGAAAGGGGGACATGACAAATTCGACAAGCTCTAGCTTGGCGCCTTTCAGGTTTTTGAAATCTTAGGAGATAATGCTTTCTGCCTCAAGACCTTAACTGGTGAAGTTGTCTCATTGCCTATCAACGGGAAACACCTCAAGCATTATTTCCTTGCTTGAGCTCTTTTGAGCTAACTCTCTATAAATACTTGTATATAGGTTAGTTTAGGTTGCTTTTGTTTGTTTATTTCTCTATTTTACATTGCTTTTGTTTTTCTTGTTTCTCATTCGTCTTGTTTTGCTAAGGGTGTTCTTTGTTTTTGATGTAGTGGTCATGCTCGGTTTGACAAATGGTCCACTTTGCTACTCACTTTAAGTGTTCTTTTGATAAATATTCACTCGCAACTATTGGTCTCTGATTGCTACTATGGAGTGGTCTCCTTGTCTAAACTGTCGACTTGACCTAGAAAATGACCCTTGGTTGAATCCTCTCACACCTATCTCAGATTTTGCACCAAAAAAACATTAATTATTTCTAAAGAGTTGTACAATGGTCGTTATGATGGTCTAGCAAGTGAAAATATTGTCTTCTTCAATGACCACTGTGATTCCAAAACCGCAATAAGCTTCAATGCTTACACAATTGAGAAAAAGAAAGAATATTAAAAGAAATATCAAAAGAGGGAAAAAGGAAAGAAAATGTTGAAATTAGGTAACCATGTGGGTGTGTGGACAACTCTACCGAGGCTATGGACGCTTGGCTAGCAATATAGCAATGTTTGTGGGATGGCAACGACAACTCTGTTGGAGTTATGGATGCCTGACTAGCAATGGGGCAATGTCTAGGTTACTTTTGGAGTTAGACAATCCATGTAGCTTGCTTGGTCTAATTGATCGTCGATTCATTATAGTCTCTAAGGAAATAGAATGAATTCACCATACGCACACACTTCTGAGATGTTTTGTGATTTGATTTAGTTAATGATCCCATTTTCCTTTGAGTCTCATAGTTCACTTTTGAAACCAGCCCCTAGTCTATGAAACCAGAGATTCTAGGTTCTAAATGAGCATTTATCCCTAGAACGCTCATCAATGTTCCCCAGTAGAGTCACCATTTGTTGTGCCTATAGCACACATGCCCCATTCAGAATGGAGACCCTCTCTTTTTGATTTTTTGGGTTGCTTTTTCCTTTGCCTCATTTTGCATAGCCCCTATTTTGAGTCCTAAGTGGTCAAAGAGTCTTATAGATGTGAACTTAAGTTGACCAAGTTTCACTGCCCTCAAAATTTTCAAGTCTTTAGCCTCTGTAGAGTTCCCTTGGAAAATTTCCTTCAAACTTTGAAACTGTCATCCTTCACACCATGTGGGTCCGCACTTGCGGGCCACCCTATGTGGAACTCCATTGGTTCACCACTATTTTAAACAACTGACTTAGCACATCTTCCTGCCTCACGGGATCCGCAACCTCCTTCGCCATTTTTTGTGCTAAACAACCAAACGGCTAACAGTTGAATGTTGTCAACTTTATGGACCCTACCATTCCTACCACCGATTCTTTTGAATTACGTGCCCACCAACCTTATTCTCCATCGTACCAACATTTATGATGGACATTTAATGCATTAAAGTCTATAAATAGCAATTTCAATTGGGTATTTTCACCATCAGGAGTTTAGGAATTTTTTTAGAAACCTCCAGCCACTGTCGCCTCTGCACCTGTGAAGTCTTGCCGCCACTTGTGCTTTGCTATCTTCAGATTCATAAATTTCTATGGGTCCACCAAGTAGGACCTCCGTCACAGCCCTATTTCATGTTTTTCCTCCATTTCTATAGATTTTTTAAAAATCTTAATAGGAAAACTTAAAAATTGGAAAGAAAACTGAAAGGCAAATAAAACCCATGAGTTAAAACTCAAAAAATCTTTTAGAATCTACCCCTAAAAACCATGCGGAGCATCCACCTCCCACGGTTGTTCTTGACCCAGGGAAACCATGCCCTTGCATCCTCCATGATGCCCACCACCATGCCTTAAACATTTAATGGAAAACTTTAGAATGATAGACCTTTACCTCGTTTGGGCCCACATATGCAAGAAGACACCCCCTCTTAGCTATAATTCAGACTTAAATGAAAATAACAAGATAGACAAGGGCTTCTCACTTCCGTGGGTGTGGGCTTCCACACTTAGGTCTCCCCCCATGATGCACCATTCCAAAATTGCCGATCGATCTTGACCACCCCCCCTTGCAGGTCCCACAATGTTCGTCTCTATTGACTGAACTTCATACATAACTTTCTCGACAGACCATCCAATGTGGACTTCTGCCATCCTTCCACCACTACTTACATGACCATTCCCAAAATGGTGAACCCTTGGGATCCTTTTGATGAGTGGGCCCTACCTTGGTTGTTTCCATCCGATCCTCTATGATAAAACATCTAATTCTAAGCCCTTTGTAGCCACTCATCGTGGACTTCTATCCACAAGCCTTCATTGGGTGTTTGTCGTTTTGAGCGGTCTTGGTGTACCATCTGTCTAGCTTGCAAACCCCACACTTCTTGCCTATGTTTGAGCCCAAAAATGAAAGACTAAGTGTTGAACATGATATAGGTTGGCCCCATGTGGGTGGCTGCTTGCAGGCAGTCATTCTGCTCTCACTGCTTTGAAGCTACCAATGACCTCCATCGGTCCGTTATGCGGGACCCAACTCCGATGCCACCTTCCAGCCATCTATGAACAAATGAGTAATTCTCAGGTCCCTACAAACCTGATGATGTAGACCACCTTTGGTGGAACTCTGTCCTGCCTCCGCCATTCTAAATAGCCAACATCTAGCATCCTTCCATGTCCCCTTGCCCACACCCTGTCAAACAAATTGAACTTCCAAAGTTAAAAGGGTGTCATCCTCCGAGACCACGGGCCTCGCATTCTGGGATGTCACTTGTAGGAAACTACTCTGCCAGTGCCATTTCAAATGGAAGAGCTCAAAATAGCTGAGGTAGCCCCTGCACCAGCATGCTTTAGGCCCACATGCCTGAATGACTAAGCTAGTATTCCCAAAACCTCAAATATGATTTAACCCACATGCTAAATTTGCTTGACCTCCTTAGTGGGCCCCACTTCATGACAAAACCCTGACGCGGGTAGAACCATGAGGGTCGTCATGCCTTGACTGTCATCCATTTGCAGCAACCTTCAAAATGGTTGCCAGCCTAAGGAAGTATGCACCCTTGGGCCTGCATTTCCATAACATCCCCAAATAGAAGGAAAATCATGATCTAAAAGAAATGCTAGGATCCTTGAATGATAAATTACTTGATCTAATGTGGATTTTGCAAGATTCGCTAACATTCCCCTATTTTGTACTTGAATATGCTTACCACTCCTTTGATTTCAAGATATATGGAATCAGCTATAGGACCTTCAAGAGTGTCCACAGAGAAGGAAAAGGGCAAGAAGGTTGCCAAAGCGCCAAGGGGTAAAGAAGATAAAGATCAAATGAAGTATAAGTTCGAAGGGGTGGAAATCAATACCAAGGTCACCATAGAATGAGACACTATCTCGGATACAAACTTGAGGCACATTGATATTAATGAATTCAAGCAGAGGGTCATCGTCAACCCAACCACAGAGAATGTAAAGAAGATGAGGAAAAATAGGTTGGCTAAGGCAACTAGTTTCTTGCCTACCCTTGTGGCTCCTAAGCTAGTGTTGGCCTATCGAGAGGCCTACAAAGAATCAACCAAAAGAATTATGGATCAAGATGGGAATGTATTGGCTGACCTATCCTCCAAGTCTATAAGGTAGAGTTTCCACATCCCTACCTTCGATGAGATGGAGGAGACACCAAAGGAATATGCAGAAAGCACATGGAAGGATGACCCCCTCAAATGAAAGAAGTTGTTCAATCAATACTGGCTAAAGGAAAAGAGGGGCAACATGAATAAAGTGCCTCAGGAGATTTTCAAAAGTGATTTCCACAAGGATTACCATGATTTGGTAACCTTGTTGAGCAGAGTTATGGGCCTCCCCATTGTATCATATTTACAAGAATGGATGTTCTATTTCATAGAAGAGATTATTAGAGGAAAGACCAAATTTCACTGGGCAGGAATGATTAGTAGCTGCCTACATGAGCAGTTTGTGGTCGTGAAAAAGATCTCCCAATTATACATTACCTCATACTTGGTCTATCTATTGGTTGACCGTGCTCAGTACAAAGGTCTCTTTGTGGAACCAAGCCAAACTTCAAGGAGGAAACTTAAAGTCTACGACAAATACCCACAGCTCTAGAAGAAAAATTCAAGAAAGATTATCGCAGGGTGAATGATGCCTTTATCGGTCACATTATCAAATTACTTGGAGTTGACTTCAAAAGGAGAGTCACTCATAGTGAAAATGCCTTCATCCGCTAGTTTGGATTCCTTTTCATTTAGTTTCCTAAATTCACATTGTGGACATCAAAATCTGCATTTGGTTAGTTTAAAATACAACAACATTTCAACATCCATATGGAATAATAAGTCATGTTAATCATGCTATAAATAAAACAAGGGAAGCCAAATAAAAGCATACAAAAACATGACATTAAACCTATCCCATATTGGATTGGTGTCACATGTGCTAGTGACCCTTTCCCAATCCTTGACCAAAGCTTAAGATGAAAATGCAAATGGATGATGGAGATGATGGACAAGATCTAATCTCAACTGAAGAGAGTGACCTTGCAAGATTGTGGAGATTGTGGAGATTGTGAAGGATTTGCTTGAGGATGATGCACCTATTTAAAGATTTTCAAAATGCCAAATGTTGAAGAGGGACCAATGTGGGATCAAAAACAAGCCAATGAATTGAGGACACTTGTCATCATGTGATTAGTTAATGTGTGTGCAAGATTTGGGAAGAGTGCCCAAGAGGGGGAACTTTTGAATTCAAATTTGCAATAAATTTTGAGAGGGGGACAAGAAGAGCAATAAATGCCCTGTTTGACTTGTCATTGTTGAGGGAAAATGATTGTTTTAATAAATCAATAAAATTGATTTATTGTGCAAGTGGCTAGGTCTAGATAATGCAAGTGGGATGTGATTAGTATTAGATTAGGATTAGATGATGATTATGCTGATTTAATGCTGATTAGATGATTTGACTTTTTGGACTTAAATACTTGATTTATTTAAATCAGAAAATGGTGGAATATGATTTAGGATTTGATTTAAATGGCTTTTTGATTTATTTAATTAAATGGATAATGCAGGATGAAGGTTGAATGATAAGGATTTATTTGATAAATGAACTTATTTAATGAATGGATGAAAGTGATGAATTTGCCTAATGTAAGAGCTAATTTGACCGAATCTGATCGAATGCATAATGTGAATTTTGCATGTCTACATTTTGCCCCTCTTTGAAGCAATGTACTTGTTGCGTTGGTTCAAAGAATAAACTTGCCATGATCGAAATTTTAAAAAATTCATGATTTTTCATATGCCCAGTAGAAGAAGTACACCGGTACATTGCCCCTCGAGAGATTGGCGAAAAGATTCGATTTGAGGGTCGATCTAAGTGATAAAGATTCAAAATGGATGGTTATGGATGAATGATAAAGATGATTTCAAGATGCTTAGAATAACAAATCTATATTATCTAAACAACTTAAATGATGATATGATATGAGATGGATGAGATGGATGATGTGATATGCTATGATTATGAATTATGCAATATGATATGCTTAGACTAACAGATCTATATTATGATGATGATATGCAATGCATGTGAAATGATCAATGTTTCCTATGATGTATGATATGAATGATATGTGGTATGCAGTTTATTGATGGTTTGCAGATGCAGGATGGATGCATGATGGATGCATGATGGATGTATGATGTTAGTGCGGAAATGAGATGATGACAAGAGGATCCAACAAGTCCATGATTGGTCGAGACTTTATTAGAGATGATGATGATAATAAAGATGATGATGATAAAAAAAACTTGGAATAATTTCTATCTTTGTATAATATGGAAAGTTCCTATAGTCCAGCGTCCTCTATTATGGCTGCAAAAGCCTGTACAACATATTTTGCTTGTTCCCCTAAACTGTTAGAATGCAACAATTTCATGACTAAAGTGAAGAGGTGCATGTACACCAATAAAGGTTCTTTAAGACATTGCAATCAGCAGGAGTAAAGGACTCGTAAAGGACTCGCCCTCAACACAACTTAAAATACTTTCAATGTAATGCAATAATAGGTGTAAAGCCAGCAACTACAATGTTATTTTAAAGAGGCTTTAAAATTAAATGCCTTTAGCAGACACAAAACCGAATTCCATAGGCGTAAAAGCTGCTCGATAAAATCAGAATGTAATGACCTCAAGACTTCTAAAACTAAAGGTACTTAGCAAATGTAAAGCTGAATTCCAATGCTAAACTAGAACCAAGTGTCATTTTGAAAAGACTTTAAAACTAAATCGATTTAGCAAATTTAAAACTGAATTCCACAAGCATACAACAAATTTCTAGAATCAGAATTCGCCCTCCTTCTAGCGCCAAATGTAGGTATCCTTTTAAAATCTGCAAACTAAACTTCAAACAATGGGTTAGATGCTTTGAAAACTCTATCAAAATACCTCTATGAAATCCATTACAAATGCTTTCAAAATGCCACAAATGATGATAAAAAGACTAAAACATTATGAAAACAAAAGCAAGCTACCTATTCCATAGTTGGATTGGTGTCACATGTGCTAGTGACCCTTTCCCAATCCTTGATAAAAAGCTCAAATTGAAAAATGTGAAGATGGTGGAGTGGGATGATGAATAAGATTAAATTCATGAAGAGAGTAACCTTGCATGAATGAAGATTGTGGCGGATTAGCTGATGATGCATTGAGGATTACTTGTTCATCACAGGATTGCAGATTTGAGTGTTTCATGAGGGGTTTTTGAATTACTTGTAATAATTGAGAGGGGGACAAGAAAGAAGAGCAAATAGTCTGCTTGACTTTGTCATTGTTGAGGAAAATGATTGTTTCAATAAAATCAATAAAATTGATTTATCAGCAAGGGATGGATAGTCTTTTGATTAGGATTAGATTGATTTAATGAGGATTATGTTGATTTAATGTTGATTTGACTTTTTGACTTTGAAAATGATCTTAAGATTTGGATTAAATAAAATCCCAACACTCCAATCATACTTCTGATTTAAATAAACTGCCATTTAAGTCCAAAATAAATCATCTAATCAGCATTAAATCAGTATAATCATCATCTAATCCTAATCTAATACCAATCACATCCCAATTTGTAATATCTAGACTCCATTAATTTTGCACAATAAATCAATTTTATTGATTTATTAAACAATCATTTTTCCTCAAATAATGACAAGTCAAATTGTGGCATTTATTGCTCTTCTTCTTGTCCTCTCAAAATTCTATTGCAAATTTGAATTCAAAGTTCCCTCCTTGGGCACTCTTCCCAAATCTTGCACACACATCAACTAATCAAGCATGGTGACAAGTGTCCTCAATTCATTGGCTTGTTTTTGATCCCACATTGGTCCCTCTTCAACATTTGACATTTTGAAAATCTTTAAATAGGTGCATCATCCTCAAGCAAATCCTGGACAATCTTGCAAGGTCACTCTCTTCAGTTGAGATTAGATCTTGTCCATCATCTCCATCATCTATTTGCATTTTCATCTTAAGCTTTGGTCAAGGATTGGGAAAGGGTCACTAGCACATGTGACACCAATCCAATATGGGATAGGTTTAATGTCATGTTTTTGTATGCTTTTATTTGGCTTCCCTTGTTTTATTTATAGCATGATTAACATGACTTATTATTCCATATGGATGTTGAAATGTTGTTGTATTTTAAACTAACCAAAATGCAGATTTTGATGTCCACAAAATGGCGCTAGAAGGAGGGCGAATTCTGATTCTAGAAATTTGTTGTATGCTTGTGGAATTCAGTTTTAAATTTGCTAAATCGATTTAGTTTTAAAGTCTTTTCAAAATGACACTTGGTTCTAGTTTAGCATTGGAATTCAGCTTTACATTTGCTAAGTACCTTTAGTTTTAGAAGTCTTGAGGTCATTACATTCTGATTTTATCGAGCAGCTTTTACGCCTATGGAATTCGGTTTTGTGTCTGCTAAAGGCATTTAATTTTAAAGCCTCTTTAAAATAACATTGTAGTTGCTGGCTTTACACCTATTATTGCATTACATTGAAAGTATTTTAAGTTGTGTTGAGGGCGAGTCCTTTACTCCTACTGATTGCAATGTCTTAAAGAACCTTTATTGGTGTACATGCACCTCTTCACTTTAGTCATGAAATTGTTGCATTCTAACAGTTTAGGGGAACAAGCAAAATATGTTGTACAGGCTTTAGCAGCCATAATAGAGGACGCTGGACTATAGGAACTTTCCATATTATACAAAGATAGAAATTATTCCAAGTTTTCTTTTTGAAGTGCATCTATTTGCTCAATACGCGTGCTTATTTATTTTATTTTCTCTTTGTTGCGGCCTTCTGTTTGCCATACAAGTGTGGTCCGATTTTATGCTTGTAATATACATTCCAGGGGGTGCCTTTTATTTAAGAGCTTCTGATTTTGCATTAACACACAGGCTGAATACTCGTTTTTTTGAGGAGTCCATACGATCTGTTGATTCTTTAATGATCTTCCGCACCATATCTGACATCTAACTGCCATGGTTCTCACAGCAGGTGAATTATCTATTACGCCACACTGCATAACCGCATGGAAATCTTCTGAATAAGCTGCCAATGAACCTCCCCCAACCAATCCATCTGTTGTGCATCCTCTTTAATCATTTCACATGATGAGAACATGTCTTATTGGGGTCATAGTCCTGCTTTAAATACGAAGGATAACGTGATGGACAAAGAAGGACAAAGGAAACGCCTAGCAACCACCACTGCGACAGCAAGGAGCCATTATCTTGCCTAGAGAGTCTGCCATGATAGTAACGTTATTTCATTCATAATCGCATAACATGCTTTGTATATTGTTCAAAATGACTGGCTGCGTACAGAAGAAAAGTCTTGTCATCATTAAATATTAGTCATTTCTATTGGCTGCTGTGAATGTAAAGTGTTTTGAGTTATTCATGAAGATTTAAAACCTTCAGGCGCAATCACTTTAACTATGGAGATTTTTATTGTTTTGTTTTTGTTAACAGCGATGTCTTTAAAGAAATTTGTTCTTTCTAGTCACAGACAATAGCCGGTTGTTGAACCATACAAAATCATAGCTTCATAAACTCAAAGACATATATCATAAAGATCTGCCAGTCACCAAAAGGACAAGTGTTGGAATTTACCAATCACGCCACCTCTGTGCAGTCTTATAAGTGATTCGCCATAATTCAAGGTAGGTCAACAACCAGAGATCCCAACGCATTTAAAAGATATAGTCTGTTTTACACACTATGCATCGCAGTATGAAATCTAGGTTCAAGGTAGATAGCGATGTCAACATTGATTTATAGACTGCTGGCAAAGAAAACGGTGGAAGTAGACTTTAAATCTGGCAGATGCGAGTACTTCAAAAGCTCTTAAAAGGGCATTTATACTCTAACGTATGAGGTTAGACTCCCTGTTGGATTTAAAATTAAAATATCAGAGATGAGGCAGGTTTTACATTGACATCGAGCTTAGTCAGAAGATGTACGATCCTTGCATTTACGTTATGATAATAGAGATCTTTTACTGCTAAGCATTAGGTAAAAGTTACCTAGCATGGGGAAGGTACGAAGCAAGGTTGAGGTGAATGATCAAAGTTTTCTTTTGACTTCTATAAAGGGTTGTAAAGTATGATGACAATATTGTATATTACTTTAATCTAAAAATCTCGTTGAGGGGTGTTTTATTTTTATTTTATTTTATTTATTTTATTTTTTTTGAAAAACAAGTATCTTTTATAAAAGTAGGTGTAGACTAACCTTTGTTATTGAGTTAATTCCATGCCTTGGCAATTTTGTTAAAAGAATTTCATCAAGTCATTAACATTTCTTGTATATGCCTTTATCATGAACATTTGGCCTAACTATTGTTTATATTTAATAGGTACAAAAGCAAACGAAGGCGAAAAGGTGCAAGGCGAAAGAGAGGGCTAGCAAATGAAAACGAAAGGAGGAGGATTCTTGTTTGAAAACACAATGTGTTTTTTAACACTTTGAATTTTTGATCAATACTACTTCACGAAAGGAGGGAAATGTTTTTTTGAAAACACAATGTGTTCTTTAACACTTTAAGTGTTTGATCAACACTTCACGAAATTGTTTTCCTTTTCATTTTAGAACATTAGTTTTCAATTGAGGCTAAAACGAACAAATTGTTTTTCATTGCAAAGGACTTAAAACGAACCTTAGAACACACTTACTAGATTTTGTTTTGGTTTAAAATTGAACAAGGCAAACTTCACACTTGATTTTGGTGCTTAAAATGAAGTCATCATTGCTTTGAGGCTAAAACGAACAAGTGCTTGATTGTGTTATTTTGTCTTTTGAGTGCGTATCCTCTCCCCTTGCGCTTCGTGCGATCTAGGGTGCAAGAGAAACTCTCAAAATACATTTTATTGCTTTAAAACACTTCATTTTGGGCTTAAAAAATTGAACATCTTGTGCGAGTGTGAGTAGGGGCATTTTCGCGTACATTCTCGTTCTTTGTGCCATCAAAGATCGATCGAGTTACGGATTGTGTCTTTGCTCGCTTTTGTTTATCTTAGAGGGCCTGCCTTGGGGAAAAAGTACTCACCCAAGCGACGACTCAACCGGTAACACTCTAAAGCCAAGATTATTTCCAGCCGGGATATAAATGAGGATTTTGGTTAAACGCCATAATCAATGCATTGGTCTGGACAAGATGATCCCGGAAGGGGGACTCTTTGCCAATGCTGGTCAATAACTCCTACTAAACGGAAAGTCCCTACTAGGAACCCATGTTAGAATTCCAAAATCCTTAACTGCTTGTTGGTGCAAGAACTACTGCCTGGCCGCCTCCCACAATTTTACCTGGCCAGAGATGGAAAGTATGCCATGGAGTTTCTTAGCGGGTGTTGATGTTTATTGCCCCAGAGAGTGAGTGCCGTGGAGGGAGCCGGGGGTCACATCCAACCATCCGCTAAAAGCATGAATGGACTTGTCCAAGGGGACTCAACAAACATTGTCTACTCTGATCCATAGGGCTTCAATTATTTTTTGTTTGAAAACACAAGGACTGAAACATTTTGCAACAAACACTTAAACATGATCATGCAAATTTCAAACCCCTTTTGATAGAGCAAATACCTTTTGACAAATTTAAGTGTTGTTGCCTTCCCTTGGGATTATGTCCTTAGAGGTTTCTCATCACTTGAATTTATATCGTCATTTGCTCTAACTAGGGTTAACCTAGGAAATCCCTTTGCCTCAATTTCTTGGAACTCCCACACAACACTTTGTGGGAAGAAAAGGAATTTTGACATAGGACCTCTTTAGTTTGAAACATAATCAAGAAAGTGTATTTGGTAAAAAGAAGTCATTAAAAGAAAAGATAAGCAATTGAGCCCCACACATGTCTTTTCAATGATTTCTCACAAGATCAAGATACAAAAACCCAAGAAAAGGAAACTTAGCCCAAAACAACATCAACAAAGACTCAAAAGGTTATATGATTTTAGAGAAAAGTTGTTGGCTAATTTCTATAGACATGCTTCAAGAGACAACCCCACTTTATATTCATTTTACTACACACAAAATCCAAGATTGTTTCAAGGGATTTGATACCTTGCTTAGGGCATAACACGTTCTTCAATACCTTGGTCTTGTTAAGCAAAAGTCTAAACTAGGGTCGTTCTAAGATCAAAACAAACATTCATCCATCAAAAACATCATCAACCATAAACATCTCACCAACATTTTGAGAAAATCTTGACACAACTATGCTAGGCTCCTTTGGTAGACATCAAAACCTTTCAAACATGAGACTTTGAATTCTTCAAACATCAAACATCAAACTTGTTCAACTCAATTGTGTGTGAATGAATCCTTTTGCACATGCTTAGTTGAATTATCACTTTGTTCAAATTAATGGTGGATAGATGCATCCTTCTCCCATCACTAATTTGGATTATCTTTTGGTTAACTTGTGAGTAGACACATCCTATTCTCACTCCTAAATCAAATTATCCTTTATGAGCATTAGTTATCTTTTTTAGATCATCATCCAAACATCTTGGGGATATCTCTTGCTCAAACATCAACATTCAAAAGACAGAATTCAAAGTCTAAACATCAATCAAAGCAAACCCAAAGTACCTAGCATCACATCAAGATTTTCAATACAAATTCAAAACTTCCATTCTCACCCATATATCATACACCTTTCATCTTCACATCTTTGATCTTTTACACATCCTAGTTTGCTCTTTTATGGTTCAAACAAGATCACAACACAAGAGGAACATGGAGTTAAATCAAGAAACATCAACCACAAGTGATCTAAGCCAAAACATTCCAGAAATCCAAAACACACCACTTCCAGACCTCACTATCACTACACACGATCCACAAAAAGAGGTCTTGGTGGAAGACATCACACCAACAGAATTAAGTGAGGAAGAAGTTCTTGAGATGCTCAAACAACCAAAACTACAAAAGTTTCTTCGCGCAATGGCTAAAATAAATCCATCAATTCTCAACACTATTGAGGATGAGCTTCTTGTACCAAATGACCAAAACACCCTTCCACAATCAACCACTTCCATTACCACCATAGAACCTACTATCAATGAGGATGATACCCTCTTCAACACGCATCAAAATCCACTTTACAACCCACTTGGATTTATCGATACATCTGAGGTTCCTTACCATACCACCTCATCATTTTCCCTTGACACGCAAGTGTCTAGACCTTTGGTACAAGCAAGCTCATCCGAAATAGAGAGACCTTACGGATTTGTCTCTTCATTTGCACAAGAAAATTTTCCACCATTCAAACCATTCACACCTCCCACCACGTCAACACCATATTTTGGTTTAGGGATCTCCCCTTTACCTAAATTTCCACCTTTCCCTAACATAAATCGCCCCATCCAAATCAATTCATCCAACCAAGGGGGTACATCACATCTTTCAAACACACCATCCACATCAAACCAACGCATGATAGCTAATCAAAATACGGTCTCTCAAAGACCCACTATTTCGCTCATCTCTACCATTCCTACCACTTCACCTAGTCCCACCATTCCTATCACTTCACCCATCCCAAATGCACCTATCACCACATTCACTCCAACCACTACATCCACTATACCTCAAACTTCCACTACCCCCATCATACCCCTTACATCGCAACCTCCCACCATCGCTCTAAGCACATCTCAAACTTCCAACACAATTCCGATCCCACCACCACCACCACTGCGACCAAGCCAAGTAAGCCATTACAATGCTGCATTCAAAGCATACCAACAATTGCTCCAACAATATCAAACAATTCAGCAAGCACCTATAGCCACGCACGCTTCTCAAGCTTCACAGCAAAATCAAGCTCAAACATCGCTGCAACAACAACAAGCAGCACAAGCCCAAGCTTTGTTGCAACAACAACAACGAGCTACACAAGCTGCACAAGCCGCACAAGCTGCTCAAGCTGCACAAGCTGCACAAGCCGCACAAGCTGCACAAGCCGCACAAGCTGCTCAAGCTGCAAAAGATGCCCAAGATGCCCAAGCACGAGTGCAAGCACAAGCGCAGTACTTTGCACAACAACAAGCAGCCCAACAACTCGCATATCAGAAAGCGTTAGAGCAATACCAAGAGCAACAAGAAGCAGCCCAACAAGCCCTAGCTGACCAACAACAAGCATTGTTGGACCAACAACATCAAGCACAACAACAAGCTCTATTAGCGCAACAACAACAAGATCAACAACAAGCGTTGTTGAAAGCATACATGGCACAACAAGCAAACATTCCACCCATTCAAACACCCACTCCACCCCCCCAGAACACCTTCATTCCACCTCCTGATCCACAATTGGATGTCACCGCACAAATAAAATTTCTGTCACAACAAGTGCTTGACCTTCAATCAGGAAAGACACCAAAACCACAAAAAAACCTATGCCCTTATCCATTTGATAGGAGCGTAGAAATGAAACCATTCCCAAAAGGGTTTGAGATCCCTAAATTTGACAAATATCGCGGAACGGGTAACCCTGAAGATCACATCAGGGAATTCCAAGTACATTGCATGGAGGTGGCTCACGACGAAACGTACTTGATGAGATTATTCCCAAGAAGCTTGGCTGGAAACGCTATTGATTGGTTTTCTCGACTTTCTGGAATCAAAAAATTCCAGGAAATCGTGGATGCCTTCATACATAATTATTCCTTCAACACTCCCATGGAGGTTAGCTTACAGGAATTATCATCTCTCAAACAAGGGAAAAATGAATCATTCGGTGCTTTCTTACAACGATGGCGATCCAAAGCTAATCAAAGCAAGTGGTCCATGCCTGAAGAACAACAAGTGGGAACTATCATTGCGAATCTTGATGGGCCCTTGGCCTTCCACCTCAAAATGCAAAACATCACCACTTACGACCAATTGATACCTAGGGCGCTCAATATCGAACAAGCCCTTGCCACGCAGGGAGAAACTTCATCATATCAAGAAGGCCGCTCATCATCCAATTATCATGACAAACCACGAACATGGGCAAAGAATCGTAATGTAACCAATGATGGTGTTGTTGACGCCAAAGTTGTCATTAGTGCCCCACGGAAGAACAATCCACCATCCCAACAACAACAACACCAAAATACCAATCAAAGCAATCGACAAGTCAATACTGTGGTCCAACCATCCCATAACCAAAACACAAACAACATTGATAATCAGGGAAGACCACAGCGAAACAAGTTCTTCCCCAAACGAAAATACACACTCCTTGGGGAACCTGCTGAAGCAATCATGAAAAGATTGGTAGATGAAAAATTGATAACGGTCCCTACACATAATAATTATCAAGAACCATCGGTCAAGCCACCATGGTATAATGAGAATTATCTTTGTGACTTCCACAAACTCAAGGGACACACGACAAACAACTGCATGAGGCTCAAAAATCTAATTCAAGACCTCATAGATGACAAAATCATAGATGTGGAAGCACCATCAGGAAACAAAGATCTCAAGATTTACACGAATCCGATGCCGAATCATGGTAACAAAGGAAACAAAGATCAAGACAAAGGAAAAGGGGCTTATAAAAATGTCAACCACACATACGAGGGTGTTGTTGCTTGTTTAGACGAGTTTTGTGGAGTCATCACCATCAAAGGGGCCCAAGCCGATTGTGGAGTCACCACAAGAGGTGGAAAGGTTACCATTGCAGCACCATCCCAACCAAGCAGAAATTCCACATCCAATCCAAGGTCTAACCCTAGTGGCTATAATGTCTTGGATCAATTGAAAAGAACCCCTGCACATATCTCCATCATGGAGTTACTCAAAATCTCATCTGCACACAAAAAGATTCTAGAAGAAGCTTTGGCGTCATCTACTGTCCCCGCAGATCTAGATACAGAACAATTCCAAGCTATGGTCGCAAGTATCACCACACCTAACATTCTTACATTTTCTGAACAAGACTTCCCCACACAACCATCTCACAACCGTGCACTTCATCTGGAGGTGTACGTAAATAAAAAGAAAGTCAAGAGAGTCTTGGTGGATGGAGGTGCAGGCTTAAATATTTGCTCCTTAAAGCTTCTAAAGAATTTGAACATTTCAGAGGATTCAATTGACAAAGGAAAAGGCATCACAATAAGAGCATACGATGACCAGGAAAGGGTATCCCAAGGCACCATTCAGCTTCCTGTCCAGGTTGGACCCGCCATCATGCAAACCAACTGTCAGGTCTTGGACCTCGATTTACCATACAACATTCTCCTAGGGCGACCATGGATACATGCAATGCAAGCTGTAGCTTCAACCTTTCATCAATGTGTGAAATTCACACATGAAGGTCAAGAGGTTACTATCCATGGAGATCCTGAGCCATTTGCCTACTGCAAAAATCTAGAGGCAAAATACTACAAGATCCCGCAAGTACCCAAGAACGATGAAGGCCCATCAACACCTTACGTGGATCCCGCCACTCTCACTTCTGTGACAGAGACACCCTCCACCCCCGCCATCCCCGCCTTTTCTGATATCAAAGTCATAATACAAGATGATGGTTGTGGAAACTATTCAATGCCTAAGAATGCTTTTGTAGTAGGAGAGCTACCACAATCTCCTAGATCAAGAGGACGACCACAATCACAAGAAGCTTCAACATCTCAAGGCTCCTATGAACGAAACCCTACCTTCACAAGTGCAGGAGATCTTGGTCAGGAAACATTAGAGGGGGACCTATCTCATCTCCTTTATCGAGATGATATACCGGCAGTTGAATTGCCTATGGATGAACGAAACAAAGGTATGAAGATGATGCTCTTGATGGGCTATAACCGGAACCAAGGGTTAGGCCAAGATAATAACGGGCGTGTAATACCCATTATACCTGAGAAGCAAATAAAAAATCTTGGCATTGGTCATCCTACTCCTAAGGTAACTGTACTTGGTCGAGGTGCCCAGGATAGATGGAACCGAACGCCTCCTCAGGAATCTGTAGCTACTCCAAAATCCTCCATGACTTTAGGAATGCCCACTGATTTAACTGAGTCACCAGAAATAGGATTACCTTTGTTGTTTGAGGATACTAATGTCCTTATGATTAGCACCTTGTCTTATGAGTCTGAAAACCAAAGCAATGAAATCCGATTAGTCTATCCCCAACTGATTGATTACGACCAACGAGGACCACCAATTCTTGACATGTTTGAAAACGATGAGGCGCTCTCAGAATTCATGGGACTTAGGGATGACATTCCATGTGGGGATCATAAGGCAGGTTTTATCATAGAGCTGGATACACATGCATACTATGGAGAAACGATTGAATCCCTCAGTCGCAAAAATAAAAAATTGAGAATAATCTCCAAGTCCTTGAGTGAAAACCACCTTGTGGCACTCTCCGACTCTGAAAAAGTAAAAAGAAAGGACGCATCCAATGGTGAAAACCTCTCTGAGGCGCCTGAGGATGGGGGATTCAATCTTCCTCTTACAGCTATACACCAAGAAAAGTCAGCTATGCTAGCAGAAAAGTGCAACCCCATCAATCTGGGAACACAAGAAACTCCTCATATTACATTCTACGCTGAGTCATTATTATGCAAAGAACAAGAGGAGTTGGCTACCTTCTTAAAGGAAAGGAAGATAAATTTTGCGTGGACCTATGCTGATATGCCAGGATTGGATCCAGAGGTAGTGGTTCATCACTTGGCAGTCTATCCTAAAGCTAAACCTGTGAGACAGAAGCTTCGCAAAATGCATCCTCAAATTGCTTTGTTAGTCAAAATGGAGCTCAAAAAGCTATTAGATGTGGGATTCATTCGACCAATTGATTATCCAGAATGGGTATCGAACTTGGTACCCGTATCAAAGCCTGATGGAGCCATAAGAATCTGTACGGATTTCAGAGATTTGAACAAAGCATGTCCCAAGGATGATTTCCCGCTCCCCAACATTGACATGATAGTAGACATGACAGCAGGGCATGAGATGCTATCACTTATGGACGGATTTTCAGGATACAACCAGATTATGATAGCAAAAGAAGATCAACACAAGACGGCTTTCACTTGCCCATGGGGAACATACTGCTGGAACGTAATGCCATTCGGCTTAAAGAACGCCGGGGCCACATACCAAAGGGCCATGACACTAATATTCCATGACATGATCCACAAAACAGTTGAGGACTATGTTGATGACATCCTGGGAAAATCCAAAAAGAAGGAGGATCATATATCGGTCTTGAGTGCTATCTTTGACAGACTAGAAGAATACAAGGTTCGTTTGAATCCCAAGAAGTGTGTCTTTGGCGTACAATCAGGAAAGTTGTTGGGTTACATAGTGTCAATGAGAGGCATTGAGATTGATCCGGCAAAGGTGAAAGCAATACTTGAAATGGAAGCTCCTAGGACATTGAAACAACTGAGAGGTCTCCAAGGCAGGCTTCAGTCAATTCGCAGGTTCATAGCACAATTAGCAGACAAACAAATCCCTTACTCTCACCTACTCCACAAGGGGGTAACGTACAAATGGGATGACAAATGTGAACAAGCCTTCAACAAAATCAAGGAATATCTGTTAACACCTCCAGTACTAAGGCCTCCAATTCAGAACAAACCATTGATCCTTTATATCTCAGCAACTGCAGCAGCCCTTGGTGCTCTCCTAGCACAACATGATGAAAATGGAATAGAAAGAGCCATATACTACATCAGCCGTACAATGGTGGGCCATGAGTTAAACTATACATTCATTGAAAAAGCTTGCCTAGCAGTGGTGTTTGCATCCCAAAAATTCAGACACTACATGTTGGCACACAAGATCAAACTCATAGCTAAAATTGATCCCTTAAAGTATCTTCTTTCAAAGGCAATGCTTACAGGAAGAATGGCTAAGTGGGTAATGATATTATCAGAATATGACATTGAGTATGTGGAGCGCAAGGCAATCAAGGGACAGGTCATTGCAGACCAACTGGCAGATGCACCTATCTATGCGGAGAGCCCACTTGTTTCAGAATTTCCAGATGAATCCATTTTCAACATTGACATAGCTACTCATTGGAAACTATACTTTGATGGCTCCTACACACAACATGGGTCCGGAGCTGGTATCTTCTTCATCACTCCACAAGGGGATTGTATACCAAGATCATACAAACTAGCATTCCCTTGTACCAACAACATTGCAGAATACGAGGCTTTAACTATAGGTCTCAGGATAGCAGTACAGTGGAACATTATGGCATTGAAGGTATATGGAGATTCACAGCTTATCATAAATCAAGTGAACAATGAGTACCAAACAAAGGATGATAAGCTAACTCCATACAAAAGGCTGGTGGAAAATCTCAAGGAATATTTTGTTGACATCACATTTGAGCAAGTACCAAGAACCAACAACAGAGCAGCAGACGCAATGGCAACTATTGGATCACTCTTAGAGATCCCTCAAAATGTTCCGAAATACGACTTCTTGGTAGAGCAGCTTCTCGTACCAGCATTCAAGGTACCAGAGTCAGAATTTGTGGGCGAAATCGTTGGTCCAAATGATCAGTGGTACCAAGACATTTACACATACCTTAGGATAGGTATCATTCCCGCCGATTTGCGTTCAAGCCTTAGACGAACCTTTATCAAGAAAGCATCTCGTTTTGTCATTTTAGGAGAAACCCTTTATCGCAGAAGCATAGAAGGAACCTTACTAAGATGTCTTAACCCTGAGGAGGCTTCGGCTGCCTAACTGAGGTGCACAACGGCATCTGTGGTTCTCATTCGAGTGGCATGACCTTGTCTAAGAAATTGCTGAGGAGTGGATATTACTGGCCTACCATGGACAGAGAGGCACATGAATATGTCAAGAAGTGTCTACAGTGTCAGCAACACGGGGACCTCATCCATGCTCCAGCTCAAGAGCTTCATCCAATCATCACACCATGGCCCTTTTCACAGTGGGGACTCGATCTCATTGGGAAAATCACACCCACCTCATCCAACGGCCACAAATTCATTATAACTCAAGAATGAGTACTTCACCAGTGGGTTGAAGCCATACCTATGACTACATAACAGAAAGTAGATTCAAAGTTCATCCCTGAACTATCTCATATGCCATATGGTGTTCCATGTGCTATTATCTCGTATAATGGGACACCATTCAAAAATCAGGAAGTCCGTGGACCTATGTGATAAATTCCAAAATCCAACATCGCTTTTCCACCCCATACTATCCCCTAAGAAATGGCCAAGCTAGTTAAATAAACCATCCTCAAAATCCTAAGAAAATAGTCAATGACGCAGGTCGGACGGCATTTGTATTTAATCCTCGCCCTTTGGGCTTACCTAACCAGCATCCGCACCCACAGTGCCACACCATTTTCCTTGGTCTACGGATCAGAGGCCATCTTGCCCATTGAGATCGAGTTACCATCCCTCAGAGTATCATTGCAAAATCTCATCACGGACGAGGAGTATCGAGTTTCAAGACTGAATGAGCTGGAACTGTTGGACGAGCGACGTTTGGATGCTTTAAACCATCTGCAAGTGTATCAGAATAGACTGAAAAGGAGCTACAACAAGAAAATCAGAAGCAGAACTTTCCAAGTTGGAGAATTAGTCTTAAAAGAAAATCAGAAGAATGTCCCAAATCCCAGCAGCAAAGGAAAGTTCGAACCCAATTGGTTAGGGCCTTTCATTGTCACAGCAAGCTACAAATCAGGGGCATATCAGCTATCAACACCCGAAGGGGAACCTCTGCAGGAGCCCATGAATAGCTCCCATCTCAAAAGTTTATGCCTAATTCTTTCAAGGTATAGAACCAAAAAATCCAAAAAAATCAGAAAAAGTCCTGAAAAAATGGTTACCTTGGCGAAAACCTGGCAAACAGGCATCTTGGTAACAAAAAAAAAATCAAAAAAAGCAAAAAATCCAAAAAAATCAGAAAAAGGATCAAAAATAGTAAAGAAAAAAATCGTCCTCTAGTGAAAACCACTTCTGTGGCACTTTGGGCAAGTACCCTATGAAAACCCTGGCAAACAGGCACCTTGTGTAAATAAGCACTTTCCATCCACCAGGATCTTTATGGCTCGATCTACATTATCCATCCATTTCGCATCCATCTCATCCATATCTCCATCCATCACTCATCGCTCACATCCGCACCATAGCTTGGTCTTGTGTTCGTATCATGATCCCTCCTAGTACTACTCGGCCCATTCTCAAGGTCAGTTTGTCCTGCCTTTATCGGAGTAGTCTATTGCATCACGCTGGGGGCACATTCTCATCGGATCGGATTCGTGTATGGTCTTAAAATCCTCAAATCAGAAAAAATCCAAAACATCAATCAAAAATCCAAAACATTCAAAACATTTCAAAATCCAAAAACAAGGTCGTCTTGTCGAACTCGCCGCCTCTAGCTTGAACGTAGGCAAGGTTGATCTTTGATCATCCCCGAGACATTTAGGTGTCCTATAGGAGTTCGCCATAATAAACTGACATTCTTTCATCATGTATATCTTCATCTGTAAATCGGTCAAGTTGTCAGTCGAACTACGTGGTCTCTGTATAACGTAGGCAAGGCTAATCTATCGATAAGCCCCCGAGCCCCTAGGATAGGTCTTTAGGTTAGTCTCTTGGTCAAAATCTCGTAAAATCCCAAAAACATTGAAAAATCAAAAATCAAAACATTTGTAAAACCTCGAAAAATTACCAAAAAACAGCCTCAAAACATTGCAAAATTCCAAAAACATCCAAATATTTGAAAAAATCCATCCACCTCATCTCGCTTACACTCGCAATAATCAATCATCCATAATAAATCGTCATCACCCTCAACCTTTGGTAAAACAGTCAGAAACAAGTCTAGCAGTCAAACGTGAAAACCTAAACTGTCAAAATCTCAAGTATAGGTCTGTCGGCAAGCAAGTTGGTCAACTCTTTTCTTATCAATGGCATGTAAATCATAAATCAATTTCATCATCATTTGATACAAAGCATTTCCTAGGATCCGTTCCGACAATGGGCGCTTTTATCAAATCAACCAATTTGGGTAAACAAAATGACGTGTCATTAACATGTCCTAGGATCCGTTCCGACAATGGACATTATCTTTTGGCAATAAGTTTTGGCTCCCATCTTTTGAAACACATCCCTCTGGCTGAAGGTATGAAGAACATTGGCTTGCTTGTATACTTGATCTTTCTTTTGATTTATCATATTGCGCTCATTCCAAGGACCTCTCGATGATATCCGAACGAAGGATTTAGAGAGAAAGGAATGGGGCAACGATCATTATCTTTTGTCTGCTATGCTTGTTGGACGTTCTTGTAAAATAACTTGGCGAATACTTGCTTTGTTAGATATGTATGGAGGATGTTTTGGATAGCTTGTTGACTATTGCATTGATTGGTTATACCTTTCCGTGTTTTGGTCGAGATGTTTGAGACTTCTAAAGTGCATCCTAGCAAGGTTCCAGTATGTCAAGTGTGAACAAGAATACTCCTATCGCTTGTTGAGTCAAAGTCCATCACACTAAGTACCCGCCATCACGGTCCTTTATACCTTGATGCATCGTACTTAGGCGTGTTATCAAAAATAAAGTAAGTGACCCTTTGAAATCCCAATCCTTGATAAGCAAATCATCCATCTATCATCATCATCATCATCTTTTATTATCATCGTCATCTCTAATAAAGTCTCGACCAATCATGGACTTGTTGGATCCTCTTGTCATCATCTCATTTCCGCACTAACATCATGCATCCGTCATGCATCCATCATGCATCCATCTTGCATCTACAAACAGTCAGCATATCACATATCATTCATATCATACATAATAGGAAACATCAGTATGCATTTCATCTCACATGCATATCATCATCATAATATAGATCTGTTAGTCTAAGCATCTCATAAATCATCCGTTGCATAATCACAGCATATCACATCATCCATCTCATCCATCTCATATCATATCATCATTTAAGTTGTTTAGGATAATATAGATTTGTTATTCTAAGCATCTTAAAATCATCTCATTTGCATTGTCATCCATAACCACCCATTTTGAACCTCTTTATCGCGAGATCGACCCTCAAATCGAATCTTTTCGCTCGATCTCTCGAGGGGGCAATGTACCAGTGTACTTTCTTCCATGGGGCATCTGAAAAATCATGAAATTTTTTAATTTCGATTGCGGCAAGTTTATTCTTTGAACCAACGCAACAAGTACATTGCTTCAAAGAGGGGCAAAATGTAGACATGCAAAATTCACATTATGCATTCGATCAGATTCGGTCAAATTAGCTCTTACATTAGGCAAATTCATCACTTTCATCCATTCATTAAATAAGTTCATTTATCAAATAAATCTTAGCATTCAACCTTCATCTTGCATCATCCACTTAATTAAATAAATCAAAAAGCCATTTAAATCAAATCTTAGATCATTTTCCAAAGTCCAAAAAGTCAAATCAATTAATCAGCATTAAATCAGCATAATCATCATTAAATTAATCTAATCCTAATCTAAGGCTAATCCCATCCCACTTGCACAATAAATCAATTTTATTGATTTATTAAAACAATCATTTTCCCTCAACAATGACAAGTCAAACAGGGCATTTATTGCTCTTCTTTCTTGTCCCCCTCTCAAAATTTATTGCAAATTTGAATTCAAAAGTTCCCCCTCTTGGGCACTCTTCCCAAATCTTGCACACACATCAACTAATCACATGATGACAAGTGTCCTCAACTCATTGGCTTATTTTTTGATCCCACATTGGTCCCTCTTCAACATTTGGCATTTTGAAAATCTTTAAATAGGTGCATCATCCTCAAGCAAATCCTTCACAATCTTCACAATTTCATGCAAGGTTACTCTCTTCACTTGAGATTTAATCTTGTTCATCATCACTCCACCATCTTCATAGCATTTTCAATTTGAGCTTTTATCAAGGATTGGGAAAGGGTCACTAGCACAAGTGACACCAATCCAACTATGGAATAGGTAGCTTGCTTTTGTTTTCATAATGTTTTAGTCTTTTTATCATCATTTGTGGCATTTTGAAAGCATTTGTAATGGATTTCATAGAGGTATTTTGATAGAGTTTGCAAAGCATCTAACCCATTGTTTGAAGTTTAGTTTGCAGATTTTAAAAGGATACCTACACACATATATCACAATCGAGGGCTTCTCAGAGAGGCTATATAAGCTGCCCCAATATCCAAATGACTGATTAATATTGCTTTAAATCTCTAGGCAGCTCCAACATGCACATATACTTCAAAGTGACAAGCATAGGTCGAGGATTCCTTATCCTCTCACATTTGGCCAAGGCATGTATGCAATCACCACATACCAGTGTGCGGAGTACTTAGAGAAGGAAATCACTGAATACAACTTCAAGCTCCATACTGGTCAGCCACAGATGGATCCATATGGCAAGCTGAAGAAAATGGTTGGTAAGGAGTATTCCCATCTACACAATGTGGAGGACTTCTAGGAAAAAGAAAATATGACAAAGAAGTACGCATGAGGAACTACATGCACATGATGACATCTTTTGTTAAAATGGTTAACTTGTTCTCGATGCTGGATCAAATTGTGGAGGAAGCAAATAATGCAATTGATCCAAGATTTGATGTCATTGCCAACTTGTCGCTACCCCTAATTGACTAGGATGAGGAAGAGGTTAATCACCTCGATATTTTGACAAAGCCAATTGAAGCCTAAAAAAAGGAGTGGATTGATGGGAAAATTGCTCAATTGAAACTTCAAGGAGCCACTTTGACATATGGAGAGCTCGAGGACAAGCTAGAGAGTGAAACAGAGAGTGGAACTATTGCTGCCCCATCTGGGGAAACCTCAAAGTCCCCTCCTACTACCAAATCAAGGAAGAGGATAGAGGTGGTTGAACACCAAACAAAGCAAAAGGTTTATTCTAGGAAGGTGTCGAAGGGTGAACCCTCTAAGAAAATGAAGAAGTTAGGTGGTTTCACAAAGATTACCACCATTTAGGAGGACCCCCTCCATGAAGGAGAGGAAGAAGAGGCTGAGCAACCCAAATCTCCACATTTTTCCTCTACCCATGCTACCACTATTGTTGCCACTACCATTACTCCTTCGTCGAAAGCTCAAGCATTATCTACTTCTTCTCCACCCATGGTGGACATTTTGGTTCATCTTACCTCCACGTCACCTGCTACACAAATTATGGTGATAGAATCTTCCTCCACTACTACTTCCCCACTCTCTTCTTCCTCCATGTCTCCATTAATAATGATTTCATTAGCCTCTGCAACAACAATGCCTCCTACAAGAGAGGAAGAAATAAAAGAAGAGAAAGATCAAGAAGAGGAAAAGCCTAAAGAAGAGGTTGAAGCAAGGAAAATCTTGGAAACATAGTATCATGAAGTACTTGGACAAGAAGAAGAAGAGAAGGCATTTGAAGGGGAAGATAGCCCCAAAGAAAACATAGGCATCACCAAATCACAGAAAGAAACTGTCGTATTCATTTGTGACTCTGACGAGGAAGAAGAAGAAAAGACAGAACAAGAGGCCCTGGGTTACCAAGAACTGGAGATCCATCATGCTCAAAAGGAGGAAGGTGATCATGAATCACCAAAGGAAAGGTCCTAGATGCCTGAATGGCTAGAAAAACAATTGCAGAAGAAGGCCCCCATCCTCATGGATCTGAAAGCCAGATTAGAGGCCATCTTGGCTCAAGCACAGATAGGAGAAAAGAAGGGAAAGAAACCATGGGTCAAATCCCACCTAATGATGGATGCATCAGGATCAAGGATAGTCCAAATAGATAATCTAGTGACAGATAAGGATGAGGGAGTCAGCTATAACATATCCACTATTGACTTGGGGATAGCCACCTGGGAATAGAAGATTGATCACCTCCAAGGATCTGTCGGCATTATCGTGCACCAAATGAATAAAGATCAATCAACCAAGGAGGAATTAAAAGCACAAGTTGAAGATTTGATAGCTTACATTCAACAATGGTCCTCCATTAAAGAACTTCCCACCACCTCGTCAGGGCCACCACAACTATTGTCCAAGGACCATATCAACAAACTCGAAAGGAGGAAGAATTAGATGAAGGCCACTAAAGATTGGTTCCGGTGGGTGGTCTATAATGGAAATATTGGTATCGGCTACACCATTAGAATGGAAAATAAGTTCTGAGAGGTGCAAAAGAAGCTAGAAGGCACAAGGAAATTCTACACCAACTTCCTAGAGTTGTACAGGATTACATATCCTAAAATTGAGGCTATACTTAGGATGCCTGAAAAAACATGGGAAAAGGAGCTTGCACTAGTGAAGGATGATCATTGGCTTATAGAAACATGGAAATTAGGCCTTAATCATAGACAAGAGATCCTGGAATGGGTGCTCCATGAAGTGGAACTTGACATCGATTGGGCTAAGGAGATCAGGACAACCTGTGAGGAGTATCTAAAGTTAATGATAGATTATGATATGCCTACCACTAAGCTAGATCTAGAGAAAATAAAGCCATACTTCCATCAGAAGATGGAGAATAGAGCCATAGATACACTCACATTGGACTTCATGGGATTTTCCACTCGAGCCTTTGCTCAATCTAAGCAGGTGATAAAGAATACACCAAAATGCGATAAAGATTGGGATGTCATTACCAATAGGTCCAGGAAGTTGAACGTTTAGGTAATCTAGTCTGATATAATGGAGAGGAATAAGCTTTAGGCATTGATAGGAAAGTTCATAGAATATGCTACTATGAAGAAGCATGAAGGAAATCCAGTTATTGATAATGAATTCCTCGCGAAGTAGCTATAGCAAAAGAGGAATTAGCTAAAAGAAAAAAGAGCTATAGTGCTACCCATTAGAAGACAAAGTTGTATTTTAAATTGTAAGATATTGAGGAGTTGGTGAAACCCTAGTTTGTAGTGAACCTTTGCCACACAATGAGATTGAATCTTGGCCATTCATTTTTCTTTTCAGACACTATAAATAGGGGGTCTCCTCTCATTTTTAGGAGAGAGTGGAGTTGCTATAAAGACATGCTGCTGAAATTTTAATACCAATTCATTGATTTTGGTGGATTCTTGAGTTCTAATTGCATGTTTCATGATTCTTCTCCTCATAGTTAGTGAATTTGAATAGATTTACATTGTTGTTCTATGTGTTAGCATGTTGTTAGTAGATTAGTTAATGTCGTTCACTAGTATTGAAGAATTTTGTTGTGTTGATGTCCTTCCTTGTTCATGTTTTTTGTTGTTTATTGATGATAAATAGCAGTGTAAAGCTAGTCTAAAAATTTGTGGAACGTTTCATTCAAATTTTATCTTTTCTTCATGCTTTATGGTGAAAGAATGGTTGAAAATTTGTAGACCTTAGAAGATTGCACTAGTTTCATGAGATTGTGAATTGATTTGGTTAAGTGGAACTTAGTTTTGGGAAGGATGTCCACCGTAGCATCCTCCATTATCACTGTTCATTGGTAGTTTCAAGTCTAGGAGCTTACTCTCTTCCTTTCCCTTTTGACTTTTCTTTTAAAATAGAAACATAAGACAAAGTTCATTGCACATTGTAAAGCCAAATCTAATGACAGAAGTGGAGTTTTAGATTGTTGTCCTAAACTTACAACAATAGAACATAATTTAAAAATTTCATAAACTCCATCCAAAGAATCAATTCCCTTCCAACTTAACACACGTAAGGCTTCCCTGTGATTACCAATGAGATCACATTGAACCAATTGAGATATTCCAAGTAGTTTCAGGATGTAACACCTGAGAGACCTTGGGGTAGCGATTTGTAATTTTTTTGTATATTTCTACCTTTCAAGAGAGGTAGCATACTTGTGTGTTTCCTATGTTGAGAAGTGCAAAAAGACCCATCAATAGTAATCTTCACCATTCCACTTCAAGAAAGCACAAAAAAAGGGTTTCTAATTCTGTAACAATCCATTTTTGTCCTATTCCATACAAAGTAACCCTAGCCCTTTTTCAGATGTCTAGTAAGAGCCAAAAGGGTATTCCAAAGAGGTATTACAATTTTAATAGTAGGTCTATAATGAAAGTTATGACCAAAAAACCCAAATTGTTGCCCCCATGTTTTGGGTTTAAAGAGCAAGTCGTCAAGAATGAACAAGAATGCACATTTTTTCCATTTGGATTGAAACCCTATTTGTGATGTGTTTATTTTTTATTTTCTATGCATTAATGGCCAAAAGAATTGATTCTTTCTTTTGATATTTCTTTTATAGCTCATTTCAACTTTTTCTCTTTTTTTTGGAATATTTCAATAATAGCTCATTTCAACTTCCAGGGAATGAAGCCTACTAGTAGTTTGGGAATTACATTGGTAGCAAAGGTAGCCTTTTTATTTTTCACTCGATGCAAATAATTGCTATTCCAAATTTTATTAGAATGATTTAAGATATGGTTGTTTGTAGCTCAATACCAACTGAATGATTTATGTGAATTAGAGTAAAAGCAACCAAACAATTCCCTAATCATCTATAATTAAAGGACTACTTCTGGTCAAAGCATAGATCAAATTTCTAGAATTATGTTCTATTATTCTGTTCACCTTCAAAGGTTTCCAACCACTGTATAACTTGACGATGCAAACCCAGAAAAGGAAAAATAAATAAAACAACAAATGACTATTTACAAAAACAAAAAAAATAATAATTACAATACTATCTACAAAGCTATTTACAAAACTAAGCATGGAAGTAATGTTTCAGGAATTTCCCATTGACAAGAAATGGAGCATCTTCTCTAGTCAGAGTTTTAAGTCTATAAGTACTATCACCTAAAATTTTAGAAACTTCATAAGGACCTATCCATAACTTTTCAAACTTACCACACTCACCTTTACACTCATGGGCTTTGTCCCAATACTGGACTAAGTCGGATATTCTAAAAAAAATTATACTAGCCCTTTTGTCAAACCATCATTTTACCACAGACTGGTTCCTAGAAAAATGATATATAGCTCGGGTATGCTTTTCATCTAAGTGCATTAATTGTAACAATCAAGCTTTAGTTTGATCATCTAATCCAATGTACTCTTGAGAAAAATTTCGAAGTAGGGATTTTCAAATTTATTGGCAATATAGAGTCTACCTCATAAACTAGGTGGTAAGGAAAATTCCCCAATGCGTATTTCATCTAGGCAGTATGATCTACCCAAAGGGAAAATTTCAACAAAGAATTCCATTCTCTAGGATTCATTTCAACCAATTTCTTAATTATATCCAACAAATTTTTGTTTGATGATTCTACTAACCCATTTCCCTATGGATAATAGTTAGATGAGAATTTCAATGTTATACCATATTCAAATGCCCAATTAGAAAACTTTAACGAGGAAAAAGTAGGTCCATTATCACATACTAGTGCATACGATACTCTAAACCTAGTAATAACATTTTCCTCCAAAAATTTGATTACCACCTCTGTGGTGCATGATTTGCTTGGACATGCTTCACTCCATCTAGTGCAATATTCTATAATCATGAGTACAAACCTGTGACCTGCGGACGATGGAAGATTGATGGTACCAATGAAATCCAGTCCCCATTGTGAAAAAGGGCGCATCTCCACCACTAGCTATAATTGTTGGGCATTAAATCTTCCTTTATCTATCGCAGTTTGACTTGTGTAATAGTGTTTCACGTGTTCATATGTGTCTTTAAAAATTGTTGGCCAGTAATAACCAGCTCTCAAGATGAGGTGTGCAATGGCTAAAGGCACTCCATGAGTTGTTCCAAACTTATCGTGCAATTCCCGCAAAACTTCATTTTCTTCCACCTTATTCAAACATCTTAGATAAATTCCTTCATGATTTCTTTTGAATAGAGATCCTCCTTTAATCATATAAATGAGATTTTATCTTGAGGGCCCTCCTCTAATTTCTTTGTATATGATTAGGTAAAGTATCGCTAACTAAATAATGCCATATACCTGAATACCAATCACCTTGGTCTTTTACATCTAGAGTATACTATTGGCTAGAGATTTTTGGATCAATCTTGGCAAAAGATTTGACCAAGGCTTGTCCCCAAACCAACTTCATGGGTATAATTTATAAGTTGAACTCTTGCAAAATCGTAACCCATTTAGCTCTCTTTTCCCTGAGCTCACTCTATGTTATCAACCTTTTTATTGTAGCATCTAGGACAATAGCCTTGACTATACTTCTGAGAATGTAATTCCTAAATTTTCGTACTACTTTAACCAAAGCAAAGGATTGTTTCTCAATATCTATTTATCTTACCTCTTCTTCTTTAAAGGGATCACTCATAAAATCAATCTACTTTTCTTCTTTGTTCTCACCCCTTTGTGTTAGTACCGATGCACAAGTATGACCGAAAAGAAAAGAGTAAATATAAAAAAGGCTTAACATAATCTAGACATACTAGCATTGGTGCTTTTTCAATTGCATCTTTCAAATTCTTGAAGGAGAGATTAGCTTCATTTTACCACTCAATTTTTGCATCTTTCTTTAGCATATCATTGAGTGGTTTTACTATCTCATAAAATCCAGTGATAAATTTTTGGACAAAATTGATCTTATCAAAATACAATTTCAATTATTTTGTACTTCTCTAAGGTTGCAATTTGAGAAATGCACTCACCCTTTCTGGGTCTATTGAAATACCTCTCTAAAAAATAATGTGTCCCAATTGTTTACCTTCAGTCACCCTAAAATACATATCTTAGGATTCAGATAAACTCCATAAGTTTCACACTTTTTGCAATATTGCATTGAGATCTTGAACATGATCTCCTCTATTCTTTGAAAATATTGTAAGGTCATCAATATAGATGATAATAAATTTTCCTATCAAAGCTTGGAAAGAATAATCCATAGCTCTCTGAAATGTAGCCCTAACATTTATCAATTCGAATGGCATCCTTCTGTAAGCGAAAGTCCCCCACTTCATGGTGAATTTTATCTTCATCCAATCTTCCTTTGCTACCATTACCTGATTGTATCCAGAGAATCCATCCAAGAAGGACATCATCTGTGAACCATTGATGATCTATAACACTCCTTCTAGTGAAGCTGGTGGATAATTATCTTTTTCAGATGCCTTTTTAATATTCCAAAAATATACACAGTCATATGTCTCCATTCTTCTTCCTGATAGGCACTAAGTTTGACACCCAAGTAGAATGTCTAATAGGAAATAATATTCAGGCTAAGAGAAGCTTTTGGACTTCCATTTAGATCAGAGGTTCTAAGAGTGCATTTGTAGGTCTTTGCTTCTGTCACTAAGGCTTTACATCAAGCTTTAATGGGATGGTATGAGTAATGATGGAAGTATCATAGGTTTTCAAGTCTTTGTATGTCCATGCTATAACTTTCCAATAATCTCTAAGTGCTTGAGCGATATTTTTTCTTTCTTCTTCAGTACACACCTTTCCTATAAGAAAATTCTTAGGATCTTCTTTAGTATGAAAATTATAAAATTCAAACTACCCTCCATCACTCCAAGGTAGGTCTTTTTTTTAGACTATCTAATCTATATCAAATAGTCTCTCCAACTCAATTATCCATTTTGGAATATTGTTATCTTTAGCTTGAGCTAATTCTTCATCTTGAAATTTTCCATTGGGGTGATCTATTTATTTGATTATTTGTGCTTCAAAGATACCGGAGTTAGTAATAAATTTCACTATGTGTTGATCATCTTCAAACATCTGCAAATTTGTAACATTATCAAGAACTGAAGGAAGCTGCACTAGCTCAACTATAAAGCATCTAATGGATCTAAAGCACTAGTAGTAGTAGCTAAAGCATCATCTCTTTGATTAAATCTTCATGGAATGTGAGTAATGTTGAAAGCATCAAAATATTCTATTAGATCCCACAATCTGTGTCAGTAACTAGACAATCTCTTGTAATGACAAACGTACTATTTTTGAACTTGTCTGACTACCAACTCAAAATCACCAAACACCTTAAGAATCTTGGATTTCTTCTTGATTCTAAGCATCAAACCATCAATGATGGCTTTGTATTCTATCACATTGTTAGTACATTGAAATTGCAATTGATAAGCAACAAGAAAAGACTTACCATGGGGACTGATGAGCTCAACTCTAATTCCAATTCCTTGTTTCGATTTAGATCCATCAAACCTAAGAATCTAGGCTTGATCATCAATAGCTGCAAAATCGTCATTCTTAAGAGTTGTTGATTTAATATTTATAGTTTGTGTAACCTACACTTTATCTTCATGTATTTCTTATTCAGGCCTTTTAAGCTTAATATGTTCTAGACAGTGACGAATTTTAATTTTGTGAATGATTTACAAGCACATCATGCAATTGTCTTCTAAATGTGCATAATTGTGTAACTTGCACGAATCCTACAACAACAAAAAATTCAGTGAATCTTTAATTTTCCTGCTCTTTTGAGCTTCTATAACAATGTTCTTTCAAAATTTATCATAATGACTATTTTCTTCTTCAGAAAAATCATAATCCGATTCGATTAACACATCAATTCTAGGAGTTATCTAATTATGCTCTTCAGCATTGCACATGAATAATTCTTCTATTTTAACTCCCAAGCTTCAAATTATATAAACCCCTAGTTCTACATCTATGTATAGAATTTCATTTTTCTAATCATAATCAGTGATCATGTATTTCATAGATGGTTCTCTCTCAATTATTATTTGATTAGGAACTCCTTTCCATGGAAACCAAATATGTGAGAAATATGTGGCCATGTATCCATTCAAATTCTCCAACCAATCCCTACTTAATAGCATACCATAAGTATCAGGTATCTCAACAACCTTAATGTCCATATAATACTAAATCCTAGGATCTGAAGCTAACTGCATATGAATATTGGTTAACTCTTTGACTACATTTACTTCAATTTTGTCAAGTTTAGTAGCTTTCTTTAAAGAACTCATCAGAGTTATCCCTAGCATTTGGCATATGGATAAAGGCATCACATTAGTAGATGCTCCAGATTCTACTAAACAATTATGAATATTTTTACCAAATATCCTCACTGTGAGTAAGAATGGTGGAGACTCTATTTTTCCTTTATAAAAGGCTACTTGCGCATCTACCATAGGAACAATGTTTTTGTATTTTTCCTTAATGAGGTTATCTTTCACCTGATATTGTCAAAAATTTCTTTCTTTTGTATGATCTTCTAAGGTATTCAAGAAAGCTTTCTTGACTATAGGTGTTTTGAGCAATTCTGATAAAGAAAGGCTGATTTTTAATTTTCTAATCTCTTCCACTAAATAATTAGTCAAATTGTTTTGATCAATGAAATATACCTTCTCACTTCATGAAATATTTGATGAATTATATTGAGAGCTCACCTTGGGTAACCCTGGAGTATTACTTGATTTATTTTCTGGTGGAGTGTTAAAGTTGTTGGGCGAAATTGACATGGTTAACAACCCGTTAAATTTATTTCCACCATTTGTGTTACTTCTTAGGTTATATTTATGCCCTTTTATATATTGTTGAAAAGCGTGAATTTTGTCAGCTTCATCCTGAGGTTCATTTTCATCTTGATAAGGAAACATATAAGTTTCTAAAGTCATGGTTGAACTATCTTCTTCATGTTCATGAGTATGACTCTTGACAATAGCAAGTGACTCAAGATGTTTGTAAATATCAAGGACCAAAGAAGAATCATATCCTATTGGAATTAATTCATTTCCCTTAGGAGTATGAGAGTCACACTATTTTTTGTAGTGTGTAGTAGCCAACAAAATATCTCAAGCAATTGTAAATTGCAGATAGTCCATTTTAGAATGAACACTTGTATTATGTATTCTACACTAGTTATTCATTGCAAGGTTAGCTAAATTCACCTTTGATGTGGTTCTATCGTCAAAGAGATTAATGTTATCTAAAGTTGTGGATATTCCTCCATTATTTGGTCATATGTTCCAAGCTCTAGGTGGTCAGGGAGCATTGTACTCTTGACTTTGCAAACTCTGATTATTATTTTGAGAATAGAAATTTTGATTTCTTAATTGTGTAGCCTCTTTGGTTAACCTTTTGAGTTGAGTTGTGATTTCTCTAATTTGTTCCATGTCATCTGTAATTTTGATATTTTGACTTTCTTGAGTTTTTGAGAAGAAAGTGTTTCTGTTAGGTCATAGCTTTGTGATAGCTGGACCAAGGTGAGGGACTAAAGCTTGACTATTTCTTGGTTGAAAGAGAGTATTTTGAGGAAACATCCCATTCTAGACCACTGAAGAAAAATAATTAGGAGTCATCGGATGATTTAATAAGACTCCATTCACATTCGGAGTAGGATAATTATTCAATCCATTTGCACCATTTATTGATGATCCACTTCTGAGATGTTTTATTTCTACATTAACACTTACAACTTCAACATAAACTTCTAGTAAGGTAGTGGTAGGATTTTCCCTTATTTTCACAAACATAGCAGTTAAAGGATCTACTGTTGTATAATAGACAACAATGGTGGACAAATTATCCACTACATAAGGCATTTGTAACCTAGAATAAGCCTTCTAAAACCTATCATTAAAAGAAGTTATAGGTTCACCATCAAACCTCTTGATTTGAGCTAATTGGTGATATACAAAGGTAGGATCAATCGGTGTTCTAAATCTAGCCAAAAATTGATTCTCTAAATCTTGCCCAATATCTAACTGAATTATGAGGTAGGTTGATATACCATTGGTAGACTTTGTCACTTAGAGTATAAGGGAACAATCTACATACAACATCCTCATGTTGTATCCTTGTTTTGAAACATGTATCCCTGAAGATACTGATGTGTTCTTCCGCATCCTTATGAAGATAATATTTAGGACATAACTTGTCAATAATTTTTTTTAAGATCATTATATATAGCGAATTAGATTGGTGACTCTACATTGAAGAAAGCCATCACTATGGGAGGAGGTGGTGGTATAAAAATAGTTGGATTTTGCAAATTTTCACTCACACTTCCAGAATTTTGAGGTCTAGATGACATTCGACCACTAAGCTCAACCAAAGTCACACGAGGATCACTAGACCATGATCTAGTGACTACAAAAATCTAGTTTCAAACCTAAAAAATCCAAAAGAACAATGAAGAGGCCCTCCTTCTAGTGCCAGTTCATGTTGATCATGGTGTTAGTCACAACAATAGTGTACATAAATCCTCACAGGAAAACCATGAATAACCTATCTTTAATTGAAAGACTAAACCAAGGCAACCTAAAAAGTCTAAGAAAAGGGGAAAGGTTGACTTAGCTTAATCCCAAGGCTCCAGTAGTCAGGTCTTGACCATACTAGGTTCACTTCTAGGTATGATGTGATATTGTTGTTAATCTCAAGGGGTATATGATTATTTACAATTCTTAAAGGAATCATAGACATCAAATGGAATATTTTTAAGTGCAATCATTAAATAATTTCATGAATTCATCATATTTGCAATAATATTTCATGAATATCAAATAATTTTTCTATCACTTAAGTAGATTTAGCTTTAAGCATTCAACAATTTCATGGAAATGAAATATTTGCAATAATATTTCCATTCATTCATCTCTTTTTTGGAACATTTTTTGAATTTAACATCTAATCTAAAATAAAGCATCAAAAATACTTGAAAAGTAAAATTGTTCCCAAGTATTCTCCATGCATGCCCCAAGATTTAATCAAATCAAATCTAACCACTCTATACATCACCAGAATACTTCACAGCTAGGCATAAAATGGTGCAAGCTTCTAAAGAAGGGGGTTTAGTTTGGACACTGAGTAGTTTCAATTTGCACCCTTAAATGATGCAACATACAGTCTTGTCCGACTAAATGAAAAAACTAGCTACAAAAGATCCATGAGATTGGTAGCTTTCAAATTGGCTTCGATATTGATCAATTTCTATGTGCATACAAGTTTTTAATCCGAAATGATTCAAAAAATAGGAAAAAAGAACAAAACTTAAAGAATTTTTGGCTCTTCTTACATCCACAAATTTTGAGCTTAAAAGAAAATTAAAGCATCAAATGAAATTTTATAGGAACATATTCCAAAAGTTTCAAACTTACGTCTTAAAGGGAATCATCAATAGAAAATCAAAAGATAGCATGTGGCAGATGCCAGTTGTCATTGGAATCTTCCAGACAAAGTCAAAGATTTGACTTCTTTAGCAACAGTAAACTTCAACTCCAAGCTTTGATACGCAACACTCCACACAAAATAAGGCCACTTCCATTCGAATACTGGACGGGAAACCTTCACCGAGATTGGGAACAACCTGCAAAATTAACTTCAATAATATATCCTTGTAATACTTCTGGTATTCAATATCTAGTGATTTCATTGCCGTGTCTCAAGCTCCAGGTCAAGGAACCCTTCTTCACATTTCTTCAATTAATACTCTCGGAAGGCAGTTAATACCCAATGCATGTATGTTCTTTTGAAATTTCTTGAATTACCTTCTAGTTTTACTTGAGCTTGGTATAATCTTTTGATATCTAGAGGATATTTTCATTGCTTTGCATTTTCTTCATTTCATACTCAATCATAGTGTTTCTACAATGTATAATTTCATCAATGACTACCAAATTTAGTGACTAAACAAGATCTATATTTACTCTTTCAATCCATTCCTTAAAATATTTTACTTCCTTACTCTCATATCCTAGTGTTCGGGGATCAAAATCCTACTGTGCTAGCATCTCAATGAAATCTTGATCTTTGTCAATCAACTTATTGCATCTCTCAATGACTTTCTCAAATCCTTCTATATATTGTACCAAAGTGTCACCTTCCCAATTTAATTATTTCTTCCATTTTCACATATCAAAACTTCTTGTTCTGGGATTATCTTCTCTCTTATCAATTCTTGGAAAGCTTTCTGAATGAGATCTTCTAAGCTTCACCTCTCAGCATCAATTTTCTCCTGGAAAAATCTTCATTCTCCTTCCAATCTTTTGGACTTTTCAAACCAATGGTATGCCTCTCTGTACTTCCCAATCACATCTTTGATTAGCTCTTCTCCTTGACTTTCCCAATACTCAATCCATTCTTCAAATACATTCATTTTGTAGCAAAAATCTATGATGGAATCCACCTGTTCTTGTGACATGAGTACTGGATTCTGAGGAAACTCAGTCTGTGCCTGACTAGATTGGGCTAATGATTTTATAAAATTCTCTAGGCTAGAAATCCATTCTTTCAGCTCTCTTTTCTTTTGTTTACTTTTCTACACCCTAGGAATAGTTGAATTCAAATTAATCTTCATTTCTTCTAATTCCTGTCCCTAGGATGAATGTCCAACATTGATACTTGTCACCCTATACTCCCTAGGTGTTATTTCATGTTTGCTTTTATCCACTACCGAAGTAGCTATATGGAGTGTTCATCATCCATCTGCATTCTTCTGCATAACATGTTTTGTCTTCGCTTTCCACCTAGGTTTGGGAGTATCCACTTATTGCATTAAGCTTTTGAGATCTAGAGGTACTAATTCTACTTCCAATGGGGAAGCTAATTCTCTAATCAACCAATCAGGTGTATCTTTATTATATTCTACCACTGTAACATTTCTCTATTCCTAGTTTTTTAGTACACTTAGGAACTTCTCTTACATTTTCAACTTTATTTATCACATCCTCCAAAACTAGAACATCTTCAACATTCACTGGCATGGATTCTAGATTATCGACATTCAACACTGTCTCTTCATTTCCAAGACTTATATTTTCTTGTCCAGCTAGGTGTTCAATATCAGTTCCTAGGACATCACCTTCTTCATATCCTATCACATTAGGATTCTCTTCATACCCTACCCCATCACTTGAGGTTTGTGAAGGTTCACTATTTTCAATTTCAACATAGTCTTCTTTTGACTTTTCAAAAACCTACAGTTGTTCACCATCATTTTGATCATTCCCTAGTAGGGGATGGGAATCAATTGTATCTTCAATAGCAATATCATCAGTGGGATCATGTCCTGCAATCTCCCTGATTTCCTTTTCAACAATAATTTTAGGGTTCCCCGCCTCTGGGGCGCGTGTTTCTCTTATGAATTCTTCTTCTTCAACATTCATAGGAATCAACCCTGTATTTGGAATCTTTTCCACCACCGGTTGTACCATGGGCTTATCTTTAGACTTCTTTTTCTTTACTTATTCCCACATAGCACCCAATTTCTCCATTTGATCCTTGATTTGGTCTTCATCTAACTCAGAACTCTTGTCTCAGGACCACAAGAGTCTTTCCCAATGTCTGTTTTACTGTAGCTGTATTGACTGAAGGGGGAGAACTAAATAATGCTACAACTCTCTAGAATGCAGACCTTTTTTTTGCATGAGTATTCTCTATCATTCCTACCTCTTCATCAGTCATAGGTTGAGTCTTTGTTTTTACCACAAAAGAAGACGCCACTCTAGGATTCACTATTATTTGGACCTTACCTAGTTTGGTTTCTTTACGCTGACTAGATAATTTCAATGAAACTCCTTTGATTGAAGAATTAGGGGTTTTCTCTTCAATATGCACAATTGTAGCTGCTCTACTAGATTTTATCTCTTTCTTAGCAAGCTCCTCATGCTTAGGCTCATTTTCTTCTCTTCATTTCTTCTTTGTATCAAATGAGTATGTGGGCCTTATCCTAGCTTTTCTCAAATCTTTACAAAAATATTCTATTCATCGTTGAGTCTGCATTAAAACTAGCTCAAAAAATTCCTCAAAAAATGTTATTTCTCTACTTTCATAATCTAGATCCAGAATAGGTTCATCATAGACATTGGTTTCATTATAAGCCATATTTAGTACTTCTCCATCATCTTCTTCTAATTTATCTGGAATGCCATGGATCTTAAGAATTTGTGCCGATTGCTATGGTAACCAACTATCCCCTTAGCAATATTCCCTTTGAGGTCATAATTAATTATTTGGAGTGGTAATAACTCTAGCTTGTACATCCTTAACTCTTCCTCACACAATCAACTACTTTAACTTCATTGCATTTTTAGTTTCCCATTACAATGGGAAATTTGAGAGAAGTTCTACTATGTTCCACATTGTAAAGAGCATGAGATTACTTCAGCTATCTTACCAATTCCAATAGTACTAGTTTGTCTATAGGGTACTTGGGCAATATGAAGGGGTATCCGTCAAATGTTTCCACCCTGATGTAGGTGAAAGTGGGAAACTTAATGTACGAGCCTCCAACTTGTTTAATATTTCTTTATGCTTCCAGACACAACCTTTTAGCTTTTTGGACTTCCGTTATTCTTACCAACTTCATGGAAAACACATCATTGACTCTTTGATAATGCTCCATGTATTCATGAATACTAATTTTGGGTAAATGAGCATATATTAGACTGTTTCCTACTTCTCTACCCAAGGTACCAACTCTACTCAACCCTTTCTTATTTACCCTTAAGGTATAGGAATAGATCACATATGAGGACATGGAAAAACATCTTAAATTCATTTTTTGGCCTTGCTTCAGAAGTACTCATTTTCGCCGTCTTGTTTTGCATTTTTTAGATATGTGTTTTGTGTGCGAGTTAGGGTTAAATTTAACCACTCATCTTTAGCATTTCATAAAAAAAATTCAATTCACCATTCAGTTAAATTTACATTAGAATAATCAAAATTTTAGTTCTTGAGGGTAATATCATTATCTCAAGATTTTCATGCATAAAATGATTAACATAATTTATGTTATTCGAGACATACCTAGTTTTGTTGATGATAACAATCTTTTTCAAAATGCAATTTTGAAACCCTTAGTAGTTGTGTTCTTGGTTTCTCAAGATTTACCTTTCCTTGTGCACCACAATATTAGTCTTGTTCATTCAATTTCCTTTGCAAATTTATAATATGGTGTGAAGTAGAGTGTTATAAAAGCAACTGCATGCTTGAGGTGTTTCTAAGTACATGTGTATAGTTTTCCACCTTCATTAATTACATGTTACAATGCATTAATTTCTTTGAATAAAGGTGCAATCAATGCGGATTATGGTTCAATTTACGAACACCTTGGTTTTTGCACAGGCCTACCACTAGAGAAGAAAATGGTGTGGAAAGCTTACATGGCATTCTTATGACTCTTTATTTTTATGAGGCAAAGGCCTTTTGGATACATGATCATTGAAAATCACTGAGATTGGAAATGTTCGGTACTAAACCTTGGAAAGATTACCAAGAACCAAGACACTTACCTCAAAGCTTATGAAAAATGGGAGTAGAGAGAGGAACTCAGAACCAAGTTCAAGCAAGATCAAAAGTGATTCAATTTTTTTGCAATAGAACCTCTAACTAAAGAAAAAAAAAAAACCATCAGGCTATTTTATGAAGAAAAGAACACAAACACTGGGATGATTCATTTGGGTGATGACTTATCATTCAGGAACTAGGACCAATCAAAGACATAACATCTTTGACACAACTGTAAAAATTCTGAGACTTTGGGTTCGGTAAATTAATAGAACTTCATAAAAAGATCGTGACACTGAATCCAGGAAAGAACAAGGACTTAAGAAAAGACCAAGCAAATTGAAATAAAATGTGCATTTTACCAATTGCCCCCAAAAAATCACACACCAAAGTAAGCAGAAGTAAAGGAAAGAAAAAAGGTAGCAAAGGAAAAAGGGGGTCCACATTTTTCCAAGGAGAAAAATGGGGCATGTTGTGAGACCACACAACAGTATCTATGTGGCAGTGAGCCCTCTAGGTGGTTAACCATTGTTGGACAGTGAGTCTTGATCTGGAAATCTAGTCCTATTTTGGTAGTGAGCCTTTGTAATTGGTTTTGATATTCATTATATTGTGAGCTAATCCTCATCGTGGTTTTTCCCTTATTGGGTTTTCCATGTAAATTAGGTGTTCTTGTGTATGTGTATTGTTTTAGTTTTTTCACTTGCACTTAATGTTTAATCATTTTAGCAAAGTAAAGGATTTATGATTGATCTAAGTTCTTGTGAATTTTCTTAAGGATTAAAATTTACTACAACTCATTCACCCACCCTCTTAGTTGTCTTGTTCAACAATTGGTACCAAACCTTGGTTCCTTGGAGAATATCTTAACCACTTAAGGAAGATCTGGGATGGTAGGTAATATCCCTTATGAGTATCTGAAGTTCGATGGAACAAATTATGCTATCTGGAGTATTGTGGATATGATGTGGAGAAAGCTTACAAGACTGTTTACACTCTTCCTACTAATGGTCCAAGTACAGCTGATGAAATCAAGGCACATGAAGTGAACAATAAGGCAAAGTTCATTTTGAAGAATAGTCTCATACATTATGATTTGATTAAAGTTCAAAATCTAAAGAATGCTAAAGAAGTATAGAATGCTTTAGAGAAGGAACATAAAGGAGATGAAAGAGTCAAAGAGGAAAAGTTATAGAATTTGGAGACATAGTTTTAGCTTCTGCATATGTCAAAAGATGAGAATGTTAAATCCTATGTACAGAGATTGTATGAGGTAGTAGATGGAATACGAGGACTTGGTAGTACAATAGATGAATCCAGGATTGTAAAGAATATTCTTAGAACTATCCCTAATGCTTACAACAAAAAGGTATATGCTATTTAAGAATATATAGACTAAAATACTTACACTAAAGATCAGTTATTGGGAACTTTGACATCTTACGAGATGAGAAAGCCAAATTTGAGAAATGGACCCAAATCAAAAACTAATTTTAAGGCTACAAGAGCTGAAGATCCAAATGAAAAAAATATTGATGAAGTAGAAGCTAACTTTGTGAGACGGATGAAGAAAGGCTCCAATAAGTATGAAGGTAAGCTACCCTTTAAATGCTTTAGTTGTGGAAGAATAGGTCATTATGCTTTGAGATGTCCAAAAAGAGCTAAGAGGAATAAACAAAGATTTAACAAAGAAAACAAAGGTAAGAAGATCAACATAGAATATTATGTGAATGAGGATGCTAGTATTTCTGATGAGGAATCTGGTTATGGAGATCCTAATGACAATGAATGCTTGTTCTTGGCTATAAAAGATAAACCTACTTTTGCTAATTCTAAAAAAAAGTGAAGGAATACCCTCTAGAGAAGGAGAAAAGTGAAGGTATTGTAATATATGCCCTACATGCTAAACAAGAAAATAACCATTGGGTTGTTGATCATTGTTATTCACATCACATGATTGGTGATAAGAGTAAGTTTGTTAAAATTGAAAAATATGATGGAAGCTTAGTTATGTTTGTAGATGATACTGGTACTAAGATTTGTGGGATAGGTTCAGTAAGTTTTGATGGCAAAAATAATATTGATGATGTCTACTATGTTAAGGGCTTAAGGCATAATCTTTTGAGTGTTGGAAAGATGTAAAATAAAGGATATAATCTTGTATATAAGGATGAAAGATGTGAAATCAAGAAAGACTCTAGAACAATGATTGCAATAGGAAAGAAATCTAAAGGAAATATCTATCAACTTAAGGGTGTTGATGGATGATGCTTTATGACTCAAATTAATGATAGTTGGTTATGGCATCAGAGAATGTTTCATATGAATTTTGATAATCTAGCATGGATTAGTGCAGTTTAGGCTATGAGAGATTTACCAAGGATTACAAATCCTCTTAATGCAATTTGTAGGAATTGTCAGTTTGGGAAGCAAGCAAGAAATCATTATAGATCAAAGGAAAAATCTATTACTAGACTGCTAGATTTGATTCATATAGATCTCTATGGTCCTACAAGAGTGATAATTCTACAAGGTGAAAGGTACTTTGTGCTTTTTATTGATGATTACTTTAGGTATACATGGGCTACATTTCTTAGAGAAAAATTTGATGCATTAGATAGATTCAAGAAATTGAAAGCTATGGTTGAGAATGAAGTAAATTTGAGGATAAAATGCTTAAGGTCTGACAGAGGTGGTGAATTTACCTCCCATTAGTTTAATATTTTTGTGAAGTTCATGGAATAAAAAGATAGTTATCTTCTCTAAGAACTCCTCGACAGACGAAGGTGTTGAAAGGAATAACAAAACAATTCAAGAAGCTGCTAGGTCAATGATTACTGAGGCTGATCTAACAAAATTTTAGTAGAGAGAAGATATTCACACTCTTGTTTATGTTTTCAATAAAGTTCAAGCAAGAACAAACAGTACAAAGACCCCCTATGATCTATGTTGTGGAAGAATTCCCACTTTTAAGTATTTCAAGGTATTTGCAAGAAAATGCTATATGAGACGGGATGAAAAAAAATTAGGGAAGTTTGATGCTAGAAGTGAAGGTATTTTTCTTGGATATTCTACTAAAATAAAAACTTAAATGTTTCAATAAAAGACTAAGAAATATTGTAGAAAGCACCAATGTCAACGTTGATGAAGAAATGAAGAATTCAATTGATGTTGATGGATATGTATCTAATGAACCTGATTGCGTAAGGATTAAATAAGTTGTGGAAGAACATGAGAAGGATGAGAAAGAGAAGAAAAATGAAGAAGAAGAAGCTTTGATGGTGTTCCCTAAGACACCTAAGTATGTACAAAAGAATCATTCAAAAAATTAGATCATTGGAGACAAGAAAAAAGGAGTACTGACAAGAAGCAGAGTTGCTACTGGTGAGATAAATCTATGTTTAGTTTATGAGATTGAACTAAAGAATTTAAGTGAATCATGTAAAGATGAGCATCAGATTGAAGCTATGAAAGAAGAACTTATGTAGATTGAGAAGAATCAAACTTGTGAACTAGTCCCTAGACTGGTAGACAAAAATATTATTGGATCAAAGTGGGTATTTGGAAATAACTTGAATGAAAATGGAGAAGTGGGCAGAAATAAAGCAAGGCTTATGTGTAAGGGCTACTCACAAGTAGAAGGCATAGATTTTTAGGAGAATTTTTCTCTAGTGGAAAGAATGGAAGCTACCAAAATTTTCTTAGAATTTGCTGATCATAAAGATTTCAAGGTCTATCAAATGGATGTTAAGTCTACATTTTGAATGGTGAGCTAGAAGAAGGGGTTTACATGGAACAACCAAAAGGATTTCAATTGTCAAATCAACCAAATATGGTCTACAAATTAACAAAATATTTATATGGATTGAAGCAAGCTCCTAGAGCTTGGTATGCAAGGTTAGATAGGTATTTGATTTAGCAAGGTTTCAAAAAAGATACTTTTGAGTATCTCCAGGAGAAGTTAGGGGTTATTGCCCCTCCTTTCTTGAAATAGATGCATATGGAGATGCATCAGTCTGATGGATATATGGATCCATCTTTCTTCTAGACTAATGTTTTGGTGGCTACCTCTCAAGGGGGGCATGTAGTGTCATGTGTTGTCATTGAAAGAGTATTTTGTTCTTAATGTCAAAGGGGAAATAAATGTAAAATATCCTTTTCCTTTGCCGTTGATTTCAAAGGGGGAGATGAGAGATGAGAGACGAGGAATGAGGAAAATGTGAAAGAAAAAAGATGGGGAATGAGAAAAATGTGAAAAAAAATATTATCTACTAAGGGGGAGAAACAAAAAGAAAAATCATGAAAAGTGTGTTCAAAGATAGTGTGTTCTCTTTGATGTTTTTTCACATTATGTGTTGCCATCAATGAAAAAGCAGGATATTGTTGCAAGAATGAAGGTGTTGTCATTGATGTCAATTGGTCAATTGGTTATCAACTAGTTGTTGTTGTCATTGATGTCATGGATATAGGTTATTGACTGTATATGTTAAGGATAATGAGAAAATTGTAATGAAGAAAGGTTGCAGGTGTTTGGTGGTTGCTCTGGGTTTTGATCCTATGTTTGTGTGGTTCAGATATGTTGATCATGGTTGTTGGAAGCTACTATATCCAAATTTTTGGCTTCTAATTCATTGTACAGGATGCTCAAGTTATGTTCACTAGTTGTGAACTGTGGTTTTTTGTGTATCTGGCTAAGGTCCGGGAGAAATGTTATTGGTCCATATTTCTCGTTGGTTGATTCTTATGACTTGTGGTTCTATATTTAATTTGATCTGATCATGTCAAAGATAATTTTGGTGTCTGGAAGGATTAGATCATTCTAAGGGTTGTGTGTGCTTAATTTTTCTATGTGTTTTATACTGGTTTGGCTAACCTTGTGTTAAACACTACTTTCAAAGTTGATGAAGCATGTTGGGACTTATTTGATTCCTCATCAATCATGTGTTTGGGTCACCCTCATTATAATTCCACCCTAAGATGTTTTTGCATCGACCTAATTTGAAATTAATAATGGATAGTCGAATTTGGATATGTTTCAAAGTTGAAGATGGTATAAATACTGGATGAGTTAGTGGTGAAAGATGTAAATAGAGATAAGTGCAAATAAATAGAGCAGATAGATGCAAAATAGATGTGAAATAGTGTGTATGTGATGCAAGTGTAGCATATTAGTGAGAATTCTAAATGTTGAGTTTTTGGATGCAGTGAGCTAAAGGTGTACTCTATCATTCATGCATGTCTGCAAGTGGTTGGGTGAATTGTGGTGGAAATCTCTGTTGCATTGAGATTTTCTTCTCTCTGTAAAATGTCTCTTTTATCTTCTTTGTATGCCAATGGTAGTGAGCTCTTCAGGTGGTTAATCCTTGTTAGACAGTGAGTCCTAATTCAAAAAGTTAGTCATGTTTTGGCAATGAGCCTTTTTCTCACAATGAGCCTTTGTAATTGGTTTTGATATTCATTATATTATGATTTAATCCAAATTGTGGTTTTTCCCCTATTGGGTTTTCCACATAAATATGGTGTTCTTGTGTATGTGTGTTTCTTTTTATATTTTGCACTTGCACTTAATGTTTAATTATTTTAGTAGAGTAAAGGATTTGTGATTGATCTAAGTTCTAGTGAATATTTTTAAGGATTAAAATTTACTACAACTGATTCACCCCCCTCTCAGTTTTCTTGTTCAACATTCTTGAAATTTGAAAAATACAAAAAATTAGCCATTTTGCAAATCATTTACATAGCATTGCATCATAATTCACTTGCATTTGAAAATTGAATCAGAATTGTAAATCAAATTAGGTCTCTTATTTTATCATTTTGTCATATTTTTCATTTGCATTCAACATTCATTTCATAGAAAACTCAAACTATACCTCACTGTTTTAAATCAGAATCTAGAAACTATTGGAATCAACTAAAAAATCTGCAAAAACCCTAACCTAGGACCCATTCACCCTTGGGAAAATGAGTCCCTGATCAGGGTCATTTCCTGATTTTATGGGCATTAAAACATCTATTTTTGTATTCTACTTTGTTGTTTTTAGTTTTATGTTCTAGTTTGGAGATTTTTTGTTACTTCAAATTGATCATATTTCACTTCATTTGATAAATTTAGTGCATTGTGTGATTTCAAAATTGCATTTACAAGACATCATTTTTAGGTTTTTGCATAGCATAATAAAAAAATTTCTTGTTTGAAATCTAAAAATTGCATTAAATTCTAGGTCATTGCATTGCATTTCACCCTCTTTCCATTTTGGGTTTACATTGAGTTTGTGAAACTTGTATGAGCTTCAAAACTTGGTTTCCTACTAGCAATACAGTTGTGAGATGCATTTTGAGACTCATGTCATCCTATGATACACCATTTGTCATGGATATTGGGTTATCCAACTCTTTCACCAATAGTGTTGATAATCAACCCTCTATGGATCATAGTCTTCATACCTCATCTCCAATGACTTCCCTACCCACAACCAATGTGCATGATGTTGCTAATGTCCCATAAGAAAACATAAGAAGGCTAAATGAAGAATTAAAAAAGTTTGAAATACTTTGTGAGAACTAAACCTATTGCTGTTAATGCCATTCCTCTCATAGGGAATATACAAATGATGCTTATGCATGAACAAGGAATAGAGTTTATGTGTGCCTTGTTCCATCTCATTAATAAAAAATTTCCTCCTCAACAAGCTTCCAATACATCTCCCCTGCATAAGAGAAAAGAAAACACAAATTCTAATCACTTTCCTACTCCTAACATATCCTTTTCTGAAAAAGGAAAGGACTTGCAGTTAGATAAGGAAAGTGATGACCAAACTATCATCAAACCAAAGAAGAAGAAGTCGAAACTGCATCCACATCAAAAAGATCCGCTACAAGAGATATACAATCTTCTTGAATATGTTGATGAACTATTAAATATATCCAAGACTGAAAAGCCCTTTCACACTTTTTTACATTAGGGATTAATCACCTTACCTCCTAAATGTGAAAATCTAACCAAAAAGTAAACTTATCAAAATAAACCATATTTTTCCTATCATAGATTCTTTGGACATCACACTGATAATTTTCATCTTTTAAAGAGAATATTGAAGAAATTTAGATCCCATAGGGATCCATCTTGACTAAAATCATGAACTTTTCTCCTTGCCATGTAATAGTTATAGGATCCTAGCATGCTCACTATTACATGTTTAACATTAATTACAAATCATTTTATTTATTGCAAGGAGCTCATTCCAATCAATCATCTTGGCTCATCCTTGTATCACACGTAGTGGGGGTGAGGGGTTATATAACCTTGTCCTATTTTTGGCACTTGATGTTGTCCCTTTGGACAATTTTCCTCTACCCATATATACTAATCAAGATTGGGATGCAGACGACTTGCTATAGGTTGAATCACATGTACCTTACTAGTCTTTTACTTTGTTTTCTTTTGCATGTTTCTTTGTGTGATTGCATGTGTGTAATGTGATCTTCCCCATAATTTTCTATTTGATGTACCTCTCTCTTTATGTGCATTTCTTTATTTGTATCTACATTCTTCTCTATGTCGTAAACATTTATCTTTTCATTTGTCTTGTGTTTTCCTCTTGGGGATGATGCAAGACATCAAGACATTTAGGTCTCTTCCACATTGACCTAAAATATTTTTCTTTGTTTTCACTCTCTATGTGTCATTCTTACTATTTTGTGAGTTTTTTGTGAATGATGATTCTTTCGAGCTCTATAACCACATTGTAGTAAAGATATACTAACCTCGAATTTGTGGATTCCTTATGTGTTTTTTTATTTCATTTTGGGGGCAACCCCTTCCTCTCTTTTTCATGATGTATTTTCATTCATGAACATATGACTTGGAATAGAGCTTTCCGAATAAGCTCTCATGTCTTCTTCATTAGCTAATGAAAGAAAATTTCTCACAACAATGGTACTAGCAATTTCCTGAAAGTGGGGGCATACATTGGAATTCCTCATGTTTCATTGTGCGATTTTATTTCTTCTTGTGATGCATCCTTTTCTTGGTGGTGTCATTAGATTTTATGTCATCCAAGATCATGATATTTCTTAGTATACGAATTTCCTCTTAGTGGTGATGTTACGCATTGCATTCCCTAAGTTGCTAATCCCTTATCCTTGATTTTTCCTCTCTTGGAGACATTAGGCATAATGTTCCCTAAGAAGAGACCTTACATGAACTAAGAAAGATCCCTTTGAACAAACCTTTATTTTAATTTTTTTCATAAGTGTTTAGCATAATACAACTTGTTGACCTTGTGAAGCCAAAAGTTCTAGTTTTCATTGTGTGTCATCCTATCAGAGTTATTAGAGGGATAGCTTTGGTATGGTTAGTACAGGGAGAGTCTGTAGACCAAGCATGACTTTCTCACTAAGCCACTATCCTAGAGGCTCACCTAGTGGATGACCTAAGGTTCCATTAGCCCAAATTGAGTGCGCATATTGTTTGCATAGTGGACATTGAGTTTTTCTTGTGAAGGTTCTTGGAGAAACAATGGAGATGTGTTCCACATCGCGTTGGACTGGTGCAGGAGCACCATGTTGCATTCAATCCTCCTTGAGGTCAATCTGTAAATAATTGTTTAATAAGTGTTTTGGGGTAATTCAATAAGGTATTTCAAGACCATTCTTATGTATTCAAGTCATTTGATGGGTATTTTGGTGGGTTATGTAGTCCATTGTGTCAAACTTGCAAAATTTGTAAAAGTTGTCACTTTGTAAAATTGCAAAATTGCAAGATTTGGGGAATATGAAAGGTCATAGGTGGTTAGAACTCAAAGGATAGTTAATGAACGGTTGGAGAGCCCTAGAATATGTTTAAATAACTTGTTTTGGTCAACTCCAAGGAGGGGAAATTTTTATTGTAAATTTTGGCACGTTCTATACTTAATAAAATTCTAATTTTCTGCAACTTCCTACGTACTTTCTCTATTATAGCCCTCCACACATGTGTGTATAGTCTGGTTATGATATAAAATATATTTGGTAGTAAATTATGTTGAGTAGATACTTCATTTTACATTTTGTTTCATTCATTTTCATGAGGAATTATGGAAGTTATAGTATTTTCTTTAAAAACAATTACAAATTTGTCCTAGGGTAAAGTGAGCATCTTTAATTACATAACTCTAAATATAACCATGGAAAATTCTTGAAATCTTGTGTGGAGGACTTTTTTGGAGTTTTCTCTATGAATCCAAAGTTCTATGAGTTTAAAATGATATTTTATGCCCTTACAAGAAAGCCCCAGGCTGTAACAGTGTTATTTTTTGGCAAGAAAGGAGAACGGGTGCTAGGGTTTGTCTAAAATGCATAGGAAAAGGATGTGATTGAATTTAGATAGTATGGTCAGGTCTAGTGTAACATGTTTGAGGGATTGGAGAAGTTTTTGAACTCTTTCAAACCATAGTTTTAATAAACCCTCTTGTTGTCAAGCCTAAATAGGTCTAATTGGCAATGCAATAGTCCCATTTTGAAGGTTATGTTCCAAAAAAACCTATGCTAAGTTTTTTATATATTATTGTATGTCTAAATGGATATCCAAAAATGTATTTATAGTCTTGAGAAGAGGTCTGAGTCAAAATTAAAAATTGGCTGTCCGTAGAGGGAAGGCTACAAGGAAAAGTGTGAAGTTGCTTGAGAAAACACCCTAGATAGGGTTTGGAGGTTAAAGGCTTGCTGAAATCAGTTGAAATTGTGTTGATTGATTGATTTGAACCCTTGAACTATATCATGGACAATTGATACTTTATCCACCTTCCTTTTTTTCTTCTAGTATTTGATGTTGTATGATTGAGAATATGTCATTGTTGCATCCATATGTGTCTTGAATGTCTACTTTAGTGTGAGTTTGACAAAAAGTCATCCTCTCACTAAAGTGGGGGCTAAATGTAGTGTAGAAAAATTCACCCCTTTACATTTTCATGCCTAATTAAGAATTAAATATTAAAATGAAATTAATGATGCCTTAATTTAGTGTTGTAATATGTATTTTACATATTCACATTAAGTTTAGGGCCCTATTAATTAAAATGAACTTAATTGTGCCTTATTTTAGTGTTGTAGAGTGCACCTCTTTACACTTTTACACTTATTTAGGGCTGCCTAGATTAATTGAGGTTAATTTTCCTTAATTGGCCACTTTAATGCAAATCCAAGCCTAATTAATTGCATTTTCTGAAGAGGAAAATCCAACATTCATTAATGCCTAAACATAACACTCCTCATTGAGAAATGTGTGTCCTAGGTAAGTGACTTAGGACCCATTTTCCCATGGGAAAATGTAAATTATGTTTTTGATGGTATTTTAAGGATTTTAAATCCATATTCACATGTTGTCTTGTGTTATTTTATTTTTGGGAAATTAATGTTACATATCTATAAATATAAGGTTAAAATATAAGGTTATTTCACTAAGTTTCACCTAGCAATTTGAAGAGAGCATTCCTATAGTAATTTTATGAGATCAAGAGAATTTCAAGGGATTCAAGAGTATATTTAGTGAAGAATTATCAGAGTAATCAAGATCCAATTGTCATATCAAATTATTCTTGCATCATGCATGTTATTGAAGCTAATATGTTGATGTAGAGTTCATGATCCATTCAAGCATTCAAGGAATTGTTTCAAATAAAGTTTCAAGATCAAGATCCAAATCCATTGAAGTCATTTCATGCTAGTTGTATATCTACATTCCAATGTTCATTCAAGATTTTGGTGAGTTGTGACATAGAGTTATTCATTCATCATTCCTTTCATGCTATTTTATTTTATTACAAGGTTTAATTACCAAAATGGGGTTTGACCAAGGAAAACCCCCATTCACCATAAACAAAAAAAATTCTCTCTTGATTTGTTTTTGTAGATTTAGGCAGAATATATCTTGAATATCTCATGAAGAGTGAAATTGAAGAAGTCAAAGTTGCTATCAATAAAGTTGTCATCTTATGGAAACTAAATTTTAGAATTTATTTCCAGTTTTCCGAACCTAAAACATGGGAAAATTGAGAGATTCAAATTTGTTACAAAGGCTCTCAAAATTTGCAAACCCTAAACCAAGACCCATTTTCCCTTGGTGAATGAGTCCTAGGTCAACTTTAGTAGAACACTTTTTTGACTTGTACACATCATCTTGCCTTTCTTTGATCTACAATTTGATTTCTAGTTCCATTAGTTTTGAGTTTAATTTTCAAGATCCAAGTTGTAGATTGCATTTTGGGTTTGATTTGCTATTTTTAATCTTTCTCCCCAAAGTGTTGTTTAATTAGGACCCTCATCATTACAAAAAAAATAAAATTGTAGATTCACACTTTGATTTGACTCACCGCAAGGTTGATAGTCCTTTCATTGTGTGGATCTCATTTCCTAATGAATTGAGGAAGAATAGGTCACCACCTAATTGGGATATAAATCTCATTTTGGTAACCCACCCTATTTTTCATCATTTCACGACTTACTAGAACTGAAAGGTGGAAAGGGATAATATGGAAGCTTGCTCCCCAAAGTCCAACAAGTCCAGACTTAGAGAAATCTTGAAAATCATACTTACAACTTCAGTGATCAGGGGTAAGGCTTAAGGCTTACCAAAGGGAAGTGGTAAGGGTTAAAGGGTAAGGCTGATGGCCAAAATTCAAAACACTTAGCAAAAAATAGAAGGCAAAGAAGAAGGAGTGGGAGTGATGAAGAAGGCATGCAAGTATGAAGGAAAGGAAAAACCTGAAAGTTTGAAACTTCAAGACTTGGCCAATTTTGGGGTTTTTCAAGGGAGACTTCATGCAAGATGGCCCATGTAGGAACTCACATATCAATTATCAATTATGGGACATCAAAAGGTGGCATGAAATGTCAATAATTTGTACGTCATTGAAGTTCTACATAACTTCATACCTTGTCTATGTTGCTACTTTTATATGGAACTTTCCAGGGTTGTCATTAGAGGTTGTCAATGATACCTTTTTTGCTTCATACATGTGCATGTTTGGTAGAGAACTTGAGAAGAAGAGGGTGTCAGACGATTCATGGGAGCTTGTTAATAATTTTGGTTACATATACCTATAGTTTCCCACCTTCACATACATCTGATTTGGTTTTTTTGAATGGTACCCATATTTTCTCCCTAGGTATCATAGTGACAAAATTATGCTCATGGAGCTATATATGAAAATAATGACTACTCATAGTAGGCTATCTAAATCAAACAAGCTTGGATTTAAGTTTCCTCTAATAATCTATAGGTACTCCATCACTACATCTCCTAGAGATAAGGCCATGGAAACAAAGATGCAGTGGGTTACAATGAAAAATATAGAATGAGGCTTGATTTTGATTACAAACGGATGAAGGAGAAGCTCAAGAAGAGATAAACTCATGTGCATAGAGTTGAGGATATATGGGCAGAGCGCAAAACATATGAATATGCAAGAAACCTTGACTATAGTCAGCTTACCATAGAGAAGATTACAAACTTGAATCTAGTCAATATCCCTGAAGATATGGAAGATGAAGATGATATTGTTGATCATGCTTATGAAGTGAACAAAGTTCTTGATACCCCTCTTCCACCTATCTAGTCGTCACAGAAAGATATGATCCCCATAATTGAGAGGTTTAGTATATTCATGTAGATACTAATGTTTGGTTGTAGGAAAGGGGATAAAATTGAAGTATTTTAATACTAGATAAGGAGAGGAAACTAAAGGGCCTACTAGAAATAGGTAGAGTTGAGAAAAAATAATAAGGGTGATGTGCTAAGTACCAATAAAGTTTCCAAGTTCATTTATCAAATGAAAGGGGATAATAATAAAGAAAAGGAAGGGCCAACTACTTAGAATATAGATCAATAAGAGGAGAATCTAGAAGAAGAAGCACAATAGTCTCAGGTCACTTCACAACCTGAGTTCTCTCTAGAAGATTCTTCTATGTCTTCTTCTCCTATCACAACTAAATTTCCTATTCCTACTCCTCCTATTGTTACAAGTGAACATCTTATGCCTATTGCTTACACCATTTTTGTTTCTCCTACCATATCTATTTAGTCAATTCATTCATCGTCAACTTTTGAGTCAATTTTTGAGAGTCCTCGTAATAACTTTGAAAAAAAATTGGCTCCTAATCTTTATTTCCTAGTTTGTCTTCACCTTTTTTTATGTGAATACACAATCTGAGTTTGAAAAATTCATATTTTATTTTGCACAAAATGTTTCTAGTATGGAAATTTTGATTGCAGTTTTGAAAAATACTCTGCCACTTGTGTCTATAAATATTGTGATTACAACTCCATCAACAAAAATCATGGTGGTTGGGCCTGACATAGCTTCTTCTCCTCTTCCCCATTGGTTAGCCTCTCAAACACCAAAGAGGAAGAAGCAAGCTATCTCTCTAGATGATTTTGATTTTGGCTAGTTGGTTCCTATAAAGACCAAGTCAACAAAGAAGGTAAAGACTCTTTCAAGGGTGTTGGTTGATAAATTAGGTTACAAGTATGTTGAGGTAGCATAGCCTCCTCATGAAAAAACTATAGAAGCAGTTGATCTTTTAGATTATTCAGTCACCAAGATAGAATTGGGAAAAAGGATAGATGAAAGTGCTAAGGAAGATGTGGAAGAACTATTGGCTTCCTTGATTGAGAAGTATGTGTTGATGGTCAAAATAATAGAACAATGTTTAAACATAATATCTCTATTCTATTTCTCCTAAAAAAGATAACTAATATAAAATCACTCATCTTCCAAGGTCTCAGTAGATGGTTCTCAACTATGTTCTCATCATTTAGTGATTCATGCAACTATAATATTCAAGGGGCCTTTGCTTGTAAAACAATACAAACTGGATATTATGAATTATTCTAACAAGGGGTTTTCAAATAAACAAAAAAAGATAGATCAAAGTTTTTGGAACAACAAGATGTGAACAAACATTTCCTTAAATTCAAACATGCAATTTTTGTAATGTGCATTTCCTAATTAGTCAAAACTATAGAATGAAATAATTCATAAAAAACTCATGCAATTATATTCATCCATAGTGAAAATTTAATATACGTAACACCATTCATCATCACTTTTTTTTTAGAATTAATTTTTCAACAACAAACATCACAAGCTCATTACAAAATTCACAGATCAATAAACAATAAGAAAATATCATCCACATATAATTTAATAGATAGTTTTAAATTCGGCATCTTTTTATTGATTTTCACCAATTTAAGAAACATTTACGCACAACAAGATCCATTTCCGTACAGAAAACCATTGTCTATTGTCCTCATCATTAAACTAATAAACTTCTGAAATTTAACTACTTGCATTAAAACTATAAAAATATCTAATTGTGTGCATAAAATCTATAAAAATAAAGTGTCTATGTTTAGGTAGCAAATCTAACTTCAATTTTCCCACATTTATAATGAGGATAAATTCTAAACTTATAGAAAAAATTAAACACTAATTTCTCCTGTCAAAATCATGATCCATCAATCGAGGCCCAAATCCACAATTATAGGGGCATTTCCATTTGAACAAAATTCTTCACTATGTTGAAATTGTTGAAATTGGAGAAGTACACCTCATTCTTGCTCAATCAAAATTAACTAGGAGTTGTCAAATGGATATGGAGTTGCTGCTTCTGTTTGACTAGATTCTTTTTCAAAAATAGAATTTTCTTTCTTTTACTTGGCAGCTTTAGCTATTTTGGCTGCTTTGACCTATTCAAAATACTCTTTAGTATTGTTGAAAATTTGTTGCAAGGTCTCCTCTTCAAGTCCATCTACCCATTTTACCTTGAACTTTTCCCTTTCAAACTCCTTGGTAGTGGCAGCATACATATCTTGTAGCCGACTAACCTCCTTAGTAGCATCTCGTAAATTATATTTTATCTCCATTAGTATGTCCACCAAAGTCCCCTCATCATTATCTCCTTTTATTAATTCCTCCAAGCGAGTATTCCATTGATCTTTTATTTCTTGTAGGGAAGCCAATTTAGACCTTGATGTAGCTTCCTTATTAGTGATTTCAACAACAATTCCCTTAAACACATCTCCTTGATCAGATATATCTTGTTGAGCTTGAAGCAAGATCCTTCTATGTTCCATGAGAACCTCTATTTTGAAGATTAATATGTTCATACATTTATCAATATAAATCAAATCTTGATCCTCCAAAATAGCATACTCAATTATATCTCCCTTGGATACCTTCTTTAAAATTCTCAACTTTCACATATGTTCCCCATATTTATCTTCTTCTTTCCACAAATTTTGAGTATATTGTTTTAAATACTTTTCCAGTTCGCGTACCTAAGTATAGCACTTATGACCTATAGTGAAAAGATCCTCCACCTCTATCTTGAGAGTACCAATTTACTTATCCATCATTTGAGCTTTCCTTTTCATCTCGTTTAGCTCATCAACTTCCTTCTGACTCATTAATATCAGGACTTTTGATGGTGTTGGCTATTCAGAAGTAGAAGTGGTGAGTTCCTTCAAATACCTTCTCATTTTCCCTACCTGAGCTTTGAGTTCATCCTTGTCCTATTTATCTTTGAGCATTCTTGACTTCGTTGAGGTGGCTACAAATTCAATAAGATTCATCTATTGATTCCTTGTTTGCTTACCCAGATTGACAGTTTTGATTTGATAATCTTAAGCTTATAATTCCCTATCATCCTTTTCAACTATGGGGGTTGCAATATCTGCCACTAAATCACCATGATCAATGAACTTTGTGGAATGAATAGCTCAATCTTTCTTCTTGGCCTTTAGTTTATCAACCTCCTTCACCATATCATCCCAAGTTATTGGCTGAGCTTGAACTTGTTTCCTTTTCTCCAGGTTCAACTTTAACCATGTAGGAGCGGTAAGCTGAGGTGTTACCTACTATGTGCTCGGAGGTGTAAGAGGAACTATCTCTACCATTTGCTCCAAAGAAGTCTTTTGGTGCTCATCTTTCTCTTTCAACAATCTCTCTTGCTTTATCTTCTCATTCTGAGCCCTTATTTCTTCTAACTTCTTCATCTCTAATTCCTTCTGTGCAACTTCTTCTTCATCCTTTTTCTTTTGTTCAAGCTCCTTTATCCAAGCTTCCTCCTCATTTTTATTTTGATGTTCTAGCTCCTTTGCATGAGATTCTTCTTCTACTGCTTTGTCTTGTTTAGCTTTCTTTTGTGCTTCTATGGCTTCCTCTTCTTCACAAGCTAGCTCCTCAACAACTTTATTTTAAGCATTTTGTAGTATTTCTTTCTACATTTTCCAATTGGACCAATAGATTTATGATTTTATCTTTAGAATGTAGGAACTTCCTCTATCGAAGCTTCACAACCTCAAATTGGATGTGAAATTGGACCAAAAAAATTATGATTTTATCTTTGGAATGTATGATCTTTCTCTGTCCAATATTCATGACCTCAAATTGGATTTGAAATTGGACCAATAGATTTATTATTTTCTCTATCCACCAATGTTTTTATTCCTACACTCATGTTCTACTTCTGAGCAAAAACAACCAGAAGTGTTTTAGACTGGCTAAAAGTACTCTCCAACCTGGTAATGTCACTAATAGCAATCTAAGTTTTCTTGAACTGTCCCTACCTGAGTGTTACATCACAATATATTCATCCTACACATAAAAATGCCACATATTAACCCATTCTAAATAAAACATTCAACCATCATAAAACCATGTTTAGTAAATAATTTCAGTTTTAGAAAGAATCCAATGTCATTTACTATAAAAAAAATAGTTGTATAAATAACAAAATATCCATGAAGCCTCCTAAATGTAGCTTAAAGCAAGTTTACAGGATGGGTTTCAACATAAGAAGCTTTCTACTACAACTCTCAATGAATGTATTATAAGCATAAAACAAAATTCTCCACACTCGAAGTAATGAAGTCAAACATTTATTCCAAAAGTATGTTAGTGGGAGTTAACTAAAAATAGAATGATTTTTTTCTTGGTTTCTTTTAACAATATGCCACATGGAAATGGAATAATCACTAAGCAACCCTAACAATAAAAAATGAAGTAAAGGTTCAAGAAAGGAAATTCCAATGTACTATTGTGTAATGGTGATTAAGGCACTTATATGAGCATGACCTGCATAAAAATTTGTGCCATTGAATTTCCATCCATACAAAGATAAAATAAGAAATGTAAGGATTTGAGCAATATAAGTCCAAAGGGTTACGTTGTAATGGTAATGGAATCACCATAAGAGCACAACCAAGGAACAAATTCTTTTGACTATAATTATGTGATCCATAACTCTATTGGTCATGTGGCACAGTTGTGCTAGAACAAATACAATATGCATTCATGTGTGATCCAAGTTTAATGTGGCTCTATTGTGATAGAAATGGAGGCACTCATATGAGCACAATTCATGTACAAATAATCACTATCATCATAATTAGGTGTCAATCATCATTGGGTGCATTCAGGTTGACTCATGTTTAACAGGTTACAATGTAATGATAGCGTGATCCAAGAGTGATTACCCCTTGCTGCAATAAAGAACCTATAACTCTGGTTGATATGCATAGTAGTTGCTTTATATCAATTATGTAGTGCATTGAAGCACAACCCATGTTTAATGGAATATTCTAGAGAGTGATTAAGATTTTCTAAACATTATAAATTTTACTTAAATGGATTGTGCAAGGGTAGTGGTCATATAGAAATGTTAAGATTTTTTATGCCAAAAGACATTAAATACTTACAATGATTCCAGTGATGAATGAGGACAAGAAGTTTGCATATGATTTATCACCATGATAGTGTCAATTGCAAGCTACATGGACAACTCTTGGCTATACCTTGGATTATGAGAGGTTCATGAAGACATGAAAGCAGAGTTTTGAAGAGGATAGTGCTCTATTAAATACAGTAATGTTACAAATGGAAAAAGCTTCCACCATGAAGGTATCCTTGAGCATTCAATAGTGGTAGACCTATTAACAAAGGGAAATGATTTGTGTATAAATATTTATAAAAAGGAAGATTGCAAATAATAAAATATGGTTATAAGACATAAAAGATGATAGTCGTTGTCAATGGGTATAAGTTCAATACATATGCAAAAGATACTCTCTATGACTATAATAAATAGGACAAGTACCATGAAGCTAAGGGAAAATCAAGAAGTAGGGACAGTTACTATAACCAATGGATAGTGACAAAATTTTATGAGGATAGTTAGCTCATACATGATAGTAAATATGACCTTAGTCATAGTTGAAGCTAACATAAATGAATATCAAGTAATTGCATTGAGATTGACCTCGCTGAAATAGGATAGTCATGGTTATCAATATTTATAAGACATGAAAGGATAGAGCACAATTATCTTGAAGACTTTTAAACTACCATCTTCAAATATGAATGATAGTCATGAAAGATCAATCATGAAGTATTCATGGGATAGTTATAACCACATGACAATGGGTGATAAGGGAGATCTAAAACACTTGTTTATTTAGGTAGAAAAGGATGGATAAAAAGAAAGAGAATCTATAGTCATGATAATTTAGATAAAGAAAACATGCAATGGTAGGCTACTTTTAAGCACCCACATCAAACCCTAATGAGATTTTTCTTGAGCATTTGTTTTCAAACAAATAGATTTGAGGATAAAACCTCACAAATTGTTAGTAACTAGAGGACAAAACCCCTACTAGTTTGTAAATGGCTAAGGATGAAAACCTATTTCCCAAAGAAGTAGTTCTCACCCATAGGTCATGGCTGAATTTTAATGGTAGTCAACATTGGTGATATCAAGATAGTAAAACATACATATTTCCATTTATTCATCATTATTTTCAACAATGAGACTACTGCCATGTATTAAACATATCATGGCATGTGATCTTCTCAAAAGATCTACATTGTGATATGAAAGTATCACCTATGAAGGTGGTTTTTTTCCTAATAAGAGCTTTAACTTCCTAGTTTGGGCTTATGATAGGGATAAAACCTTCATTAGGAGACAAGCAAGATCTTCCTCAAAACTTCAAACAAAACTAAAAACCCTAACAGCATAGAGTATACCTGGCAAGATGTGAGGATGAAGGCTTCTAGGAAAACCTCAAATATTACTCAATATGGGCATGATTTGTCCTCAAAACCTTGGACAATCTCCTTGTGCATGCAACGTGTCTTTGAACCATTGTGAATGTCTGTAGTGTGGATGAATTCAAATCCAACAAAGAAATGTTTCTCCATATCAAACTCAACATACCTTTATCCTAGGTCTTCTCAATAACATGGATAGATGTTGGTGCAACCAATTGTTGATTCTATGCCATGCCCTCAAAAAATATTTGGACTTCTTCCAACCAGAAAACTTAAAAACCCATAACCTTCCTCTTGTTATGTGGCTCAATAGACACAATGAATGCAAATTCTCTTTTTCATTGTTTGTCACCCAAAAAAAACTTAGTCAAAATTCTCTTTTTCATTGTTTGGTGCCCAAAGAAAAACTTAGTATTTCACTAATATCTCCTTTTTTTTACCAGATGATCAAATTAGTCACTTACGATGATCAAATTAGTCATCTATTTAGTCATTTATAGTTGAGTTGCAAAAAATGACTAGAATTTAATCATTTTTAGTTGTTGTGACTAAAATTTTTAGTCATGTAGTCATTTATTTTCCAAATTCTACTAGTGGTGTTTTGGTTGGAGTAATTGTTTTGATTGGAATATCCTTTCTAATTTTGATATTGGTTTTGGTTTTCAATTTTGAGGGGGGTTCAATTTGAACTAGGCAATCTCATTAGTCACTTGAGATAAGGTTTTCTTTAGAGCTTCCAACTCTGTTTACAAACGAGCAATCCGCTCATTTTTTGCAATTGTTGCAGCTAATGGGTTCATTGTTGTATTCAATCCTCTAATATGATTATGAGAATTTTTTTGTTGTTGGGAGGAATCTAAAGTTCCACCATTGACCCATGGTAATGTAGGTGGAGGATGTATTTCAGCTAGGGGTCCATAGGAAAAATTAGACATACCTAAGACTATGTTGAATAGTTGGGTTCCACTGATAATAGCATTGTTAATTGCATTAATCTAATTGGGAATTCTAGGAAATACTAGGGTATGCAGTGTCCCTCCCATACCACCCGATTGGGAGCTTATCTGTTGTTGCAGTTTTATGGCTAGGTGGTATACTTTGGATAGCGAATATATTTTTGTGGGAAGGTAGGTTCTCTGCAAGAATAAACTTGTTAATGGATCTATGGCCTTTAGGTATGCTTTAATGGAAATATTCTATCGTGTATGGTGGTTGTAGTTCCTTGTACATTCTTTGGAACCATGTGTTGAATAGAAGCAAGGGTTCATGTGGTTCCTTCCTAATCATGGAAAACTAGTGATATAGGATGGTTAGCTCTACATACACCTAAAATTGATTAATGAAGGCATCCTCCAAATTGGTCCAACTGAGAATGGATCTGGTGGGATGGTTAAGGTACTAATTGTAAGCCATATCTCCCAATGAGTAAGGAAAGAGTCTATGAGACACATTGTGATGTGCTATTTGAGCCTGAGTGCACTTATCTTTGAATGCTTGAATGTGCTCTTTTGCACTTCGGGATTCCTCATGGGCATACCTAGGACAAAACTTCTTTGGATTTTTGGGCATCACATGTATACCACCATGAATGGTTCCTAGTGGTGAGAGATTATTTGCGAAGAACACCATTGGTGGCAATGGATTAGGTAGTATTAGTTGTGGTATTAGTGGAAATATAGGTGGAGTGAGTGGTGGTATTAATGGTGGCAATATTGGAGTCCTATGTGTTATAGGTCAAGTAGGAAATAAAATTTCAACTAATGGATCTGGGTTGGGAGAAGATTTTAGAAATCATTCAAACCTATCCGATGAAAATGACCCAATTCGCTCCAATTTGTTCCTTCGGGCCCTCCTAATTCTAGTTCTGTTGATGGTCAAAATAACACAACAATGTTTAAACAAAATATCTCTATTATATTTCCCCTAAAAAATATAACTAATATAAAATAACCCATCTTCCAATGTCTCGATAGTTGGTTCTCAACTGTTCTATCATCATTCAGTGATTCATGCAACTGTAATATTCAAGGGGCCTTTGCTGATAAAATGGTACAAACTGGATATTAAGAAGTATTCTAACAAGGGTTTTCAAATAAACAAAAAAATATAGATCAAGGTTTTTGGAACAATAAGATGTGAACAAACATTTCCTTAAATTTAGACATGCAATTTTTGTAACAAGCATTTCCTAATTAGTCAAAACTATAGAATGAAATAATTCATAAAAAGCTCATGCAATTGTATTCATCCATAGTGAAAATTTAATATACATAACACCATTCATCATCACTTATTTTTTCTTAGAATTAATTTTTCAACAACAAACATCACAAGCTCATTACAGAATTCACAGGTCAATAAATAATAAGAAAATATCATCCGCAAATAATATAATAGATAGTTTTAAATTTGGCCTCTTCTTATTGATTTTCTCCAATTTAAGAAACATTTACACATAGCAAGATCCACTGGCATATAGAAAACCATTATCTATCATCCTCATCATTAAACTAATAAACTTCTAAAATTTAACTACCTGCATTCAAACTATAAAAATATCTAACTGTCAGCATAAAAGCTGTAAAAATAAAATGTTTATGTTTAGGTAGCAAATCTGACTTCAATTTTCCCACCTTTACAATGAGGATAAATTTTAAACTTATAGAAAGAATTAAACACTAATTTCACCTTTCAAAATCATGACCCATCAATTGGAGCCCAGATCCAATATTATAGGGATGCTTCCAGTTGAACAAAAGTCTTCACTATGTTGAAATTGTTGAAACTAGAGAAGTACGCCTCATTCTTGTTGAATCAAAATTGACTAGGAGTTGTTTTCAAATGGATCTAGAGTTGTTTCTTTTCAAAACTTGATTTGGAGTTGCTACTTTTTTTGAATAGATTCTTTTTCAAAAATGAAATATTCTTTCTTTTACTTATCAACTTTAGCTATTTTGGTTGCTTTAACCTATTCAAAATACTCTCCAATATTGTTGAAAATTTGTTGCAAGGTCTCCTCTTCGAGTCCATCTACCCATTCTACCTTGAACATTTCCCTTTCAAAATCCTTGGTAGTGGTAGCATACATATCTTGCAGCCGACTAACCTCCTTAGCAACATCTCATAAATTATATTTTATCTCCATTAGTTTGTCCAACAAAGTCCCCTCATCATTATCTCCTTCTTTTATTAATCCCTCCAAGAAGATATTCCATTAGTCTTTTATTTCTTCTAGTGAATCCAATTCAGACCCTAATGTAGCTTCCTTATTAGTGATTTCAACAATAATTCCCTTAAGCACATCTACTTGATCAAATATATCTTGTTGAGCTTGAAGCAAGATCCTTCTATGTTCCATCAGAACCTCTGTTTTGAAGATTGATATGTTCATAGATTTATCAATATAACTCAAATATTGATCCTCCAAAATAGTATACTCAATTATATCTCCCTTGGGTACTTTCTTTAAAATTCTCAACTTTCGCATATAATCCCCATATTTATCTTCTTCTTTCCCCAATTTCTGAGCATATTGTTTTAAGAACTTTTCCAATTCATGTAGCTCATTATAACACTTATGACCTATAGTGAAGATATCCTCCACCTCTATCTTGAGAGTACCAACTAACTTATCCATCATCTGAGCTTTCCTTTTCATCTCACTCAGCTCATCAACTTCCTTTCGGCCTATTAATATTGGGACTTCTGATGGCGTTGGTTGTTTGGAAGTAGAAGTGGTGAGTTCCTTCAAAAACCTTTTCATCTTCCCTAATTGAGATTTGAGATCATCCTTGGCCTATTTATCTTTGATCATTCTTGAGTTCATTGAGGTGGATACAATGTCAATAAGATTCATCTGTCGATTCCTTGTTTGCTTACCTAGATTGACAATTCTGATTTGATAATCTAAAGCTTGTAACTCCCTATCATCCTTGTCACCTATGAGGGTTGCAATATCCACCACTAAATCACCATCATCAGTGAGCTTTGTTGAATGAATAGCTTGGGTTTTCTTCTTCGGCTTTAGTTTATCAACCTTCTTCACCATATCATCCCAAGTTACTGGTTGAGCTTCAACTTGCTACTTTTTGTCTAGGTTCAACTTTAACCATGTAGGAGCAGTAAGCTAAGGTGTTGCATGTTGGGTGCTTAGAGGTGTTGATGAGGGAGGTGTAGGAGGAGCTGTCTCTTCCATTTTCTCCAAAGAAATCTTTTTCTACTCATCTTTCTCATTTAGCAATCTCTCTTGCTCTATCTTCTCATTTTGAGCCCTTATTTCTTCTAACTTCTTCATCTCAAATTCCTTTTGTACAACTTCTTCTTCATCCTTTTTCTTTTGTTCAAGTTCCTTTATCTGAGCTTCCTCCTCATCTTTCTTTTGTTGTTCTAGCTCCTTTGCACGAGCTTGTTCTTCTTCTTCTTCTTCTTCTGCTTTATCTTGTTCATCTTTCTTTTATGCTTTTGTAGCTTCCTCTTCTTCACGAGATAGATCCTCAACAACTTTATTTTGAGCACTTTGAAGTATTTCTTTCTACTCTTCCTTTGTTAAAACATCATTCATTGTTGCCTCATTCCAAAGGTTTTGTTGGTTATTTTTTATGAACTAAACTTGATCTTACCACTTACTTATGAATCTTCCAAAATTCAATGATTAGTAAGGGTAAGGATTGACCAACACACAAGTAAGGATTCTAAGGCCCTTACTTCTTCACTTTGGGCTTTGTGAAACCTAGGAGGGTAATCCTTGTTATGCTCATTGGGTATTCATTTGATTAAAAACATTTCTACACATAGATGAATTCCTATAAAGTGAAAATAGACAACATTCATTAAACATTTGGCTAACCTTAAAACAAATTATTATCTATTGCAAAGAATAATATGGTACTTCAGATTGGTATAGTGTAATTGAAGGTGTTTTAGATTATTTTCATTCTCATTTACAGCTCTAGGTCAAGTGCATGACTAACTCATTTATCTTCAGGATAACCAAATGAAACAACCAGTTCCTTGTCTTGGGGTAATGGAGTCATATTCATAATATCTCCTAATGCCTTAGTAATTTGAATTAGTAATTAAGAGACTATTGATATATTGCATTACAGTATTCAACTCACTATGCCTAAAACACAACTACTTATCAATCTTATGCTCTTTCCTTACAAATCTATGACTTCATTTTAGCATTTATTCAATTCCTTGAATTGGAGTAGAAATAAAATAACTCATTCAATTACAACAATTGAAGAAAAATGAAAAGATCATTAACCATTTCATTCATAATAAGGAAGAAAATTATAGAGGAGAGAATGTGATTTTGAACTAGCATTTTAATTTATAAGTTCTTGCTACTATAAAACTATTTAAAATCATTACAAACCAACTTATACCCTATTTAATCCTTACTAACCTATTCATTTGTCCATGAATTTACAATCTACTCTTTCATGAGCTTAGTTTTCCCATTTAAACCATTTTGAGACTCAAAATCTGAACTCCTAGTAACCAGCCCTAATATCCCATTTATAGAAGAATGGGAGCAACAAGCTTCGGGATGAATTATCATTTAAATTACATTTCATTTGGCAAACATTTCATTTCAGGTTTAGATACCACTCAGATGGTTACATTCAATAATTTGAGAATAGAGGAAAGTAAAAGACAAAACTCCACGTAGTCAGTTGAAGAAGACCAGCTAACCTTCCAAAAGGTGTCATTCGTTGATGTAGCAGTTGCAAAATCCCTTGTTCACATTGACCAAAGAATATTCTCCATGAGCACCAAAAGAAAAACCTTACATACTAACCATAAAAGGCATATTTTCATCGAAGACATAGAGTCCAACACCTCTCCTTCACACTAGCCATAAATATTTCCACGTCAACACCAAAGAAAAAAACCATATACATGTTGAAGAGGATGAGATTGCTATAATAGCAATGCTATCATCAAAAACAAAAATAGATTCATGACACTACTCTGATTCATCAACATTAGAGTATGCCTGCCTACTCCGTGTTCACATAGAAACTCGAGGAGCTACTACTCCTCCCTCATCAGAATCCTCATATGACACCAAGGAAAGAAGATAATGGACATACTCTAGGTCAATATCTCCTCCATCACTCAAAGGGTTGTCTAAAACCTCAATGGGAGAGTTGTGCTTCCCCAGATAAGCCTTGTGATACTTATTCTTCTTTTTTGTTTTCTTCTCGGGGTCAACTAGTTCCTTCCTTTTAAAATTGACCAATTCTTCTGAAACAACCCTACTCCTCAAATTATAGGTTCTCTTGACACCCTTCTTATTTTTACCGTGGGCCCTCTTCCTGCCCTTTGGTGTTGTAGAAATTCTAGGTATTTCACATTCAACTCCAAATATGTCCTCTTGTAATTCAAACACACTAAGCCTTCTGGACCTCCTAATTGGTTGAATGGACATACCTGACTTACCCATTCTTACAGAACATAGGGTAAGAACTAAAAAATCCTAATTATGAGAAGACTCACTGGCCTAGGCTCTTGAACTAAATTTGTAGAAAAAAAGACCCTCAAGCCCAGAAAATTTCAACAAGCCCAAGTGACAATTACATACAATCAAACTCTCACTTATCCCAAAAAAATGAAACTCTTAAACCAACTAATGCATGACTCAAATAGAGCTCATATCAACTTACCCAGGATAAACATTGCAATTCCTCTGCAATTGAAAGCCTAAGACTCATCCACTTCCTTTTTGGCTCACACTTCTCAATTCTTGAAGAATGCAAATGGTGAGATAAAACGATAGGAAATCTGCATTAAGTAGACAATTAGGAGTGTGTAGACATTAATGATTAAGGGGAAATTCATGTGAGCGAGCTGAAAACTTAGCCAATTAGCTTTGAATCTAGTCCCTCGATCTTTTTAGATTTAAAACACCATCAATGGTGATCTTCAAGAATCATTTCTAGCTTTTACAACTTGTTCCTCAAAAATGATGATACCGCCTCAGAAAGTCACCACGTTTACCCTTAATCTCATTAGTCATATGTAATCTAACAATCATCATATATCATCATCCTGGTCCGTGCTTTTTCATTTACATCAAAAAAGTACAAAAAGCCAGCACTGAAGAGAATATTCCCCAAAGCATCCCACTTCCTATCATGGATTTTATCTACCTTTTTAGAGTTCAATTAGTGACAAGAGCATTGGAACGATTGAATCTCAACTACTAGATCACTGCTTATCTTTGGAAATATTCACCTTACATCGTGCCTCGCTGATGCACATTTCAAATTCAAGACCGCATCAGCGACGAATGAAAAGTAGCAATGGAACCAAATCGGGCCATGTGCATCTTCATTGACAATCAATGGTATCAAAAATATCATTCATCCACCCCTTTCAAAACAGTGACAACTTATTAAGATTAAGGATCCCATCGCTCATTGCTAATTTGAACAAGACAAGTGCACAACTATCTGCAATGAGCAATGGAAAGAAATACAAAGAGCCTTGAGGTCATTGCTCATCATGACTTCAATACTCAAAACAAAAAATCAATTAGCGATAGATAAAACCTCCAGTAGTACAAAGAGAAACTCACACATCGTGCTTTGCTAATACGAAACGATGTTCTCAAAGCCATCTGTGATGAGCAATGGACAAAGGCAATGGATGGGACTTAAGTGAAATAATTTTCACGTGCTAATAAGTTGTACTAAGGAAGGGAACCACCTAGGACATTGTATAAAAGGACTTAAAACATGTTATTTCAAAGGGCATAAAGGAAAAATAAGGTCAATTGATCAACCTTATAAAATAAAATTATTTCTCTCCTAGGCTCAAAGGGTCTGGTAACTTCATGGGCTTCAATGGTTCAAGATGTTTTAATCACGACTAGGGATGGGAAATAGGGAGTCAACAACATTTCATAACATAGACAAGGGCTAAGACTTAAGGGTTTTTAGGAGAGATCTTGACAACAAAATCCCAAGGCAATAAAAGTGAGCAAACCCTAAGTCCAAACACTTGAAACTAGCTGAATTTTATAGAGTTTTAGAAATGGAACCAAAAATTTTAGGGTTTCCATCCAGTTCCCCTCCTCAAACTCAACTTCTCCTACCTTAGGATCTTCCTCAAAATATTCTTCATCTTCTCCCTCTCCCTTAGGAAAATCTTCTCGAAGGGGAGTCTCTTTAGAATCATATGGGAGGGGAGACTTTGTGACATCAATAATTGGGGAATGTTCTGTAGTTGAAGGTACAATGGGAGGGGTATCCTTAGTTTACAAAGGAATAGTAGAAGGACCTTCATGGGTGGTTTCTTCTCTAGGCTACACAGTAGCTAGGGTTTTATCCCCAAGACCTGAAACAACCCCTATAGTAGCAATGCTTGTTCCAAGGATTCTATAACCTTCTTCATTGTGATTTCTTCTGTTGCTGGGGCATATTCTTCTATTTCTCTAGTACCCTTCTTCAACCTTTTTTATTGCCTTGTTTTAGTTGAAAAATTGGGCTCACTGCTAGAATCTTTCTTCTTCCTTGAGACCTTAACCCTTGGCTATTTGAGACAAAGATTAATCCATTTTAAACTCCTCTCAAGGACTATCTATGAAATTTTATTAATTTTTGTTTCTTATATCTCCATCCAATTAATTGGATTGAAATCCTTAGTAGCTACTTGATCCATTTTTTACCGAGGATCAAGAATAATCCTATTATCCAAAACCCCTTCTGGTATATCTTCCTTGATACCAAAGTCCCTCATTTGTGGAATGGTCAATCTCTCATATTCTCTTTCTCTGACCTTAAATTAGTCTTGCAAGTTATCCCAAAAATCCTCAAGGTGGTCTTCATGGTAAGGAAACACGAAAGAATATATCTCATTCATCTTTCCTTTAGGATCATAGTTCTTCCTTTCTTCATAAAACTTCGGGTTGAAGGCCTAAAACTCTTTTGTTGCTATCTTTGTTGCTATTGTTGATTGACACAAATAAAATCCTAACTCCATAGGTAAATAATGGTAGCCTACTTTGTGTTTCTCTAGGAACTTGGTATTTACCTCAGCTTCCTACTTGGAGAATTCCATTAATATCATCTTATCATTACAACACCTTGGAAATTTGAAGGAATCCTTATCAAAACCAAATAGCCTAATATAAGTACTTCTAGGGTATTGAATGAACCAACTTCCCCATTCCTCAACAAAATCCATGCCTTCTTTAGATATTCTGAAACCTATATCTCTAGTCAATCAGTTGATCACTACATACAAGAAAGCATCGTTTACTCTTTTGAAATGTCTTTCTGCCTTCTTGAGTTACAATTGATCATAATATTGCTCGACCTTATTTTTTCCATTTGCCTCTCTGAGCACACCCACTAGAGTCAATCCTTGGAAATTCCCCATCCTAGCAACACAATATATAACATAGAAGCTCATATAGAATATATTGATATCCTTCACTTTAGTAATTTGATCGTGAATTGCATTTGATGCCATCTATCCCCAGTCCAAGTACTGTTTTCCATCAAGAATGATCTGAATGAATGAGAACATCCAATCCTCGAAGGAATGTGAGTCTCTCTATCCAAATGCCCTAGATAATAATGTAATAATTTTGCCGACCTCAGCTAAGAAATCAGACCTCTTAAGCTTTGTGGGCAGTTTCTTTATAGACTTCTTAGTTTTTAACCATATCTTATTGATATATGCCTTGTTTCCCTCTACATCTTTTTGATATTCTGCTAGTGCTTAGGCCTCAATCATGATTCTAAGGTTAGGATAAGGAGGAAAATCAAACAATAATATCATCATCCCTGGTGACAAATAAATGATATAATTGTCTGAAGAATCAATCCATTTTATTTGAGTTGAATTATATTCATTTGCAGCTGCTAATATAAACTTAGGACACTATACAAAAATGGGAAATAAAGCTATGTGTGATAACCCTAAGTTAACAATTTTCTTTTCTCTTGGACTAGCATCCTCTAAAAAAGTATGTTTAACAAATTGTTCCAGGTCAATATGACCAACCAATGTGTTTGTTATCTCCATTACTTCTGACCTGAACTTCAAAGGGACTCAATTTCATTGATATTTGTACTTCATAGTGAGGGGAAGTTGTTCTGGTTGTAGCATCTTAGGTCTATGTCCCCTTTGTCCTCCTTGCTCTTCTTGCACTTCTTGAACCTCTTCAGTGCCAATATCCTCTTCTAATGAAGACATTTAATTAAACTTGCAAATAATGGCATTCATTAGACAATAGGAGAAATAGATAATGTTAGACATCATATACATTTTACATTAAAATCCTATGATCTGAAAGAAGTTCTTTACCAAATAATATGTCTGTACTTTTGGAATTTGGGATTGGGATTGCACTTGGAATGTGACCACTACTAACCCTGCTTATAATACTTGTTGGACATCTCGATTAGGTTCGGGTTAAACATTTGAAGTCCACAAATAGGCCTATCGGGAATCAAGATCTGTTCATGTTCTACATTAGAAACTCTAAAGAAAACATATCAAAGGTTGGGATAGGGTCAACACCTAACACCAACATTCAAAAAATGGGAATAGTTTGAGTTTCACCCTGGGTAGTGATCCCAACCAAAGGTCAAAAGCCAAAATCAGGATAACATCAGGTACCATAACTTAACATGGGTTGGTGGTCAAGTTCACTTCCGAAGTTCAACCCTGAAGAGCATTCAACAATTAGAGTTGGAAAAAAATTGCTCACATAACACTACTCAAAGTCAAGGTTAAGGTTTCCTTCCAATTTTGACCTCCGACAAAGAGTCGGGAGTCAAATTCAGGCTAGAACCTGACACTAGACTAATTGATGGGGGTAAATTTTGGTTTGGTTATGATGTTTGATCCCAATCGAAGGTCAAAATTCAGAGTTAGAACAAAGCAAGGAACCTGACACCAAGAGATGATTCCCATTTAGTTTCAATTCAAAACCCAATTATGAAGCTTACTCAAAAGTTAGGATCTGAGAACGATCAAGGGAAGGTGACAAAAGGTTTTTCGATACTTAACTCCAAATACCCTTCGAGGTCAGGATTGAGAAATATTCAAAAATAAAACCCTAACAATAGTGATTTATAACTTAACCAAATTTCACTTGACCTCAAAGATCGGACATAGGAAAATTTTCAGATTATGCTTTAAACGGTTGACCGTTTAAGGTTCTTAAAAATTCAAACATAGTTGATTGGTGGTATAGAAAACCCTAGCGAAACTAGGGCACAACGGGAACAAAGAAAAACCTGCACATGAAACATGAACAAAATAGCAAGAAAAAAAACAAACAAAGACAACCCAATAGAAAAGGGATGCCAACAAACAAGAAGGTTCAATAAAAATACATAACAAATGAGACAAACATGCAAAAAATGAGAAAATAAGGAAAACAATGAACCAACAAAAAAATAAATGAACAAACAAGAAAAAGCAAGAAACACAAAAATGTGAAAATGAGAATTCCTACCTTGAGAAATGTGACACAAAATCCAACAACCTATATCAAAAAATCTAGCAAAAAATCCTCAACTCAAAAGTCCTAAAACCCTCATTTTGCTTTAGCTTCCTTTGTCAAGAATGCAAAGTCAATAATGAGCAGAAAATGAGGAGTGACAAGAATAAAAAAATGGATCATGCATGAAAATAGTTAGCCATTAATGTGTAGCAGTGTAGGCCTTGGGATTGGGGCATAGATCATAAATGAACCATAATGAAAACAAAAGATAGGCAGAAGTTAGGATCGGGAAGGAACATGACACTAGAACCTTCAACAAGTGCAAAGTTTTGGGAAAATTCTAAAACCCAAACTTGATAGGCTAGAAGCAAAGCGGATGCGAGAATCGAGATCAAGATGGAACTCAAAACAAGAACTTGCAAAGGGTTCTTGGTTCTAGTTCCATTCTGATATCCAATTCCATAACACAAAGAAAAATAGAGTCAAAACCAAGGAACCAATCTCTAATACCAATTATTGAACAGGACAACTGAGAGGGGGGAGGTTGAATCAATTGTCATAGATTTAATCTTTTAACTCAACCATCAGAACTAATTCTTAACACTAATTAATTTATTAATCATCAAATGCTAATGTAGAAAATTAAATCCAACACATAAACATAATGACACTACATTTACATGGAAAACCCAATAAGGGAAAAACCACGGTGAACATTAACTCACACTATAGAGAATATCAAAAACTAATTACAAGAGGCTCACTGCCTGAGAAACATGGCTTACTACCAAAACAAGGACCCACAATCCAACAAGGCTATCAACCCAGAGGGCTCACTTCCATAGAGATACAAAAATGAAAAAGAAGATTTGTTATAGAGAGAAGACAATCTCAATGGAACAAAGGATTCCACCACAATCACTCACATACATGCATCAATAAGAGAGCTCACCTTCTACTCACTACATCTTGAAACTCAACATTTAGGCTTCACACTAATCTTCCACACTCACATCACACATAATCACTACATAGCATCAATGTCGCATCTATATTCTCTTTTTCTCTTTTTACTTATCTCTCTTCTTCGCTCTTGTATATCCTTCACCACTAACTCATCTTGTATTTATACTATCTTCAACTTTGAAACATATCCAAAGTCATTCATCCAAATTCAAATTCAAATTAGGTCAGCACCAAAACATCCTAGGGTGGAATTAGAATGAGGGCAACCCAAACACATGCTTCATAGGGGCCCAAATAGATCCAACACACTTCATCAACTTTGGAAGTAGTGTTCAACACATGATCAGCCAAACCAGTGTAAAACACATAGAACTGTTAAGACTTCATCAAAGAGAAATTCGGACCAACAACATTTCTCCCGAACGTCAATTAAAAACACAAAAAACTATAGTTCACAACTGGTGAACATAACTCACACTATACAATGAATCAATAGCTAAAAATATGGATATAGTATCTTCCAACAACCATGATCAACATATTTGAATCATACAAACATATGAGAAAAACCCAAAGCAACCACTCAACATATATTCATTACAATTTTCTCAATATCCTCAACATATATAGTTAACAAAAACTAGTTGATAACCAATTGACCAATTGACATCAATGAGAACACCTTCAAGCTTTCCATTCTTGCAACAATCTCCCCCTTTGTCATTGATGGAAACACATGATGTGAAAAACCATCAAAGACAGCATACTAGCTCTGATTACACTTCTCAAAATTTTCCTTTTTGTTTCTCCCCCTTAGTAGATAATCTCTTGTATTCTTCCTCTTTTTCTTCACATGCTTCTTCTCCTTTTTCACATGCTTCCTCTCCCCCTTTGACATCAATGGAAAAGGAAAGATATATTTTACATTGATTTATCCTTTGACATGAAAAATAGAATACTCACAATGACAACACCTGATACTAACATCTCCACCTGAGAGTTAGCCACCAAAACATCAATCCAAAAGAAAGATAGATCCATAGATCCACTAGACTAATGCATCTCCATATGAATGTAGTTCAATAAAGGAGGGGAAATGACCCCTAACTTCTCCCAGAGATACTCAAAAGTATCTTTTGGAAGAGCCTTTATAAAAATATCAGCCACCTGATCCTTCGTCGGAACATACTCAAGCTTTACTTCATTGTCCATGACCTTCTCTCTCAAGAAATGATATCTAATAGATATATGCTTTGTCCTTGAGTGCATCACAAGATTATTTTAAATGTTAATTGCACTTGTACTATCACAGAGAATAGAAATAGGATCATCATATACCACTATGATACCTTTCAATGTCTGTTTCATCCATAGAACTTGTGTACAACAAGATGCAACAACAATAACTTAGCTTCAACAATAGACAAGGAGACTAAATCTTGTTTTTTTTTCAATCATTCCACTAATCTATATCCAAGAAATAATGCACCATCACTTGTACTCTTTTTGTCATCTACACATCCACCCCAATCTACATTTGCATTAACACTAAGTGTAAAGTCATTATATTTAAGATAACATAATCCATCATCTAGAGTGCCATTCAAATATTTGAAACTCTTTTAACAATAGCAACATGTGTTTCCTTAGGATCTTCTTGAAATTTGGCCACAAGATAGACGACATGCATAATATTTGGTCTAGTGGTAGTCAAATATAATAGTTCACCAACCATAGATATCTACTTACTTTGATTAGCCTTAGGTCAATCATCATCTTTATCCATTTTGCAACCAGTCACCATAGAAGTACATACCAATTTGGAACCATCCATCCCAAACTTCTTCAACATCTCTCTCACATACTTAGATTGTGAAATAAAAATTCCATTCTCTATTTCATTAATCTGTAGCACAAGAAAGAAATTCATCTCTCCAAACATAGACATTTCAATTTCTTTTTGCATCTCTTCTGCAAACATCTTGCACATATTTTCATTTCGTCCAAAGATAATGTCATCAAAATATACAACTACAATCAAGATTATGTCATTTTCAATCTTAAAATACAAATTACTATTTGTTGTACCTTTGTTGAAACCTTGCTGAATCAAGTACCTATCCAACATTGCATAGCAAGCTCTTGGAGCTTGCTTCAATCCATATAAAGCTTTCTTCAATCTGCACACCATATCTGGTTGCTCTGGCAACTAAAATCCTTTTGTTTGTTCCATGTAGACTTCTTCTAGCTAACCATTCAAAAATTATGACTTGAAATCCATCTGATAGACCTTAAATTCTTTATGAGAAAAAAATTCTAAGAACATCCTTATAGCTTCCATTCTTGCTACTGGAGGAAAAGTTGCCTGAAAATCTATGCCTTTTACTTGTGATTAACCTTTACACACAATCCTTTCTTTATTGCTAACAACTTCTCCATTCTCATTTAGCTTATTTCTGAATTCTTACTTCGATCGAATGATGTTTTTATCTGTCATTCTTGGGACCAATTCCCATGTATGATTCTTCTCAATCTATATAAGTTCTTTCATGGCTTCCATCTAATGTTCATCTTTACAAACTTCACTTACAGTCTTTGGTTCAATCTCAGAAAATTAACACAGATTCACTTCAGCAGTAGCTTTGCTTCTAGTTAATACACCTTTTGTCTTTTCACCAATAATCTAAATTTCTAAATGATTCTTCTATACATATCTAGGTGTCTTAAGGGACACCATTGGAGCATCTTCTTTTCTTTCATTTTGTTCATCCCACTTCTCTTGCTCATCCTTTTCCTATTCTTCAATCTCTTTTATTCTTACACAATCAGGTTCATCAGATACATATCCATCAATGTCAACAAAATTCTTCATTGTCTCATCAACCTTGAAATTTGCACTCCCTACAATCTTTCTTAGAATTTTATTGAAACATCTATATGCCTTGCTATTAGTAGAATATCCAAGAAAAATTCCTTCATCACTTCTTGCTTCAAACTTTCCCAAAGTTTCTTCATCTCTTCTTATATAATATTTGCTTCTGAATACCTTGAAATACTTAACATAGCTCATAGGGAGTCTTTGTACTATTTGATCTTGCTTTAACTTGATTGAATACATAAACAACAATATGGTAAAATTCGGGTAAACCATCCTTAGTGATCATTGATCTAACAACCTCTTGAACCATTCTATTTTTCCTTTCAACAACTCCATTCTACTGAGGAGTTCTTAGGGAAAATAATTCTCTTTATCCAATGCACTTCATAAAATATATTAAACTCATGGGAGGTGAATTCTCCACCTCTGTTAGACCTTAAGCATTTTATCTTCAAATTTACTTCATTTTCAACCATAGCTTTGAATGTTTTGAATCTATATAATGCATCTGATTTCTCTCTACAAAATGTAACCCATGTATATCTAGAACAATAATGAATTAAAAGCATAAAGTACCTTTCACTAAGTAGACTTTTCACTCTTGTAGTAGCATAGAGAACTATATGAACTAAATCCAATAGTCTGGTAGTAGACCATTCCTTTGATATGTAATGATTTCTTGTGTGCTTTCCAAACTTACAACTCTTGCACATAGCATTAATAGGCTTTGTAATTCTTGGTAAATCTCTCATGGCCTAAATAGCACTAATCCTCACCAAGTTATCAAAATTCATGTGACACATTCTCTAATTCCATAACCAATTGTCATTAAGTTGAGTCATAAAGCATTGTCCATCAACACATTTAAGTTGATAGTTATTTTCTTTAGATTTCTTTCCTGCAACAATCAATGTTTTGGATCCTTTCCGGATCTCACATCTCTCATCCTTGAACACAAGATCATATCCCTTACTACAAATCTGACCAACACTCAAGAGATTATTCCTTAAACCTTAACATAGTAGACATCATCAGTATGATGCTTGCCATAAAAACTTATTGAGCCTATCCCACAACTTTTAGCACCAATATCATCTCCAAGCATAACCAAGCCTCCTTCATATTTTCAATCTTAACAAAATTACCTCTATCACCAGTCATGTGATATGACCAACCACTATCAACTACCCAATAATTCTTTTCTTGTTTAGCATGTAGGGAAAAGATAACCATACCTTCATTTTTCTTCTTCGGAGGGCTTTCCTTTACCTATTTTTTAGAATTAGGAAAAGTAGGTTCATCCTTAATCATCAAGAACAAGAATTCATTGTCATAAGGATCCTCATGTTCTGAATCCTCATCAGATATACTAGCATTCTCATTCACATAATATGCTCTATTAATCTTTTTTCCTTTCTTTTCTTTCTTATATCTTTGTTTATTCCTCTTAGCTCTTTCTGAAAATTTTGTAGCATAATGACCTATTTCTCCAAAACTAAAGCACTTAAAGGGTAACTTACCTTCCTACTTACCGGAGCCTTTCCTCATCCTTCTTAAAAATTTAGCTTCTATTTCATCAAAGTTTTCTTCATTCATATCTTTAGATTTTGTAGCCTTAAAAGAAATCTTTGATTTGCATCCATTCCTTAGATTCGACTTCCTCATCTCATAAGATGTCAAAAATACCAAAACAAAATCTTTAGTATAGGTATTATAATCTATAGTTTTCCCAATAACACACACTTTCTCACTATAAGCCTCAGGAATAGTTCTGAGAATCTTCTTTACAATCCTAGTTTCATCTACAGTAGCGTTAAGTCCTTGCATTCTAGCCACTATCTCATCCAATCTTTGTACATAAACTTTAATATTCTCATCTTCAAACATATGTAGAAGTTCAAACTATGTCTTCAAATTCTACAATTTTTCCTCTTTGACTCTTTCATCACTTTCATGTGCTCTTTCCAAAGCATCCTAGACTTCCTTAGCAGTCTTCAAATTATGAATCTTAATCAGCTCAAAATGTACCACACTGTTCTTTAAGATGTACTTCACCTTATTGCTTGCTTCATGTGCTTTGATCTCTTCAGGTGTACTCAAACCATTAGTAGGAGGATTGTAAGGATTCTTGTAAGATTTCTCCACATCATATCCACAATACTCTAGATATTCTTCCATCAATACTTTCCAAATAGCATAATTATTTCCATCGAACCTTGAATAATCATAAATCATTTTTCTAGCCATCCTGAAACTTCCTCAAGTGGTTAAGCTATTCACCAAAGAAACAAGGTCTGACACCAATTGTTGAATAAGATAATTGAGAGGGGGGTGAATCAGTTGTCATAGATTTAATCTTTTAATTCAATCACTGAAACTAATTCTTAACACTGCTTAATTGATTAATTATCAAATGCTACTGTAGAAACTTAAATCCAATAGATAAACACAATAACACCAAATTTACATGGAAAACCCAATAAGGGAAAAACCATAGTGAGGATTAACTCACACTATAGAGAATATCAAAAACTGATTACAAGAGGCTCAGGGCCTAAGAAGCAAGGCTCACTTCCAAAAAAAGGAATCACTATCCAACAAGGCTATCAACTTAGAGGGCTTACTGCCACAAAGATACAAAGAAGACAAAGAAGACTTGTTACAGAGAGAAGACAATCTCAATGCAACAAAGGATTCCACCATAATCACTCATAGATATGTATGAATGATATAGTTCACCTTCTGCTCACTACATCTAGAAACTCAACATTAAGGATTCACACTAATCTTGCACACTTCCATCACACACACTCACTAGATAGCTTCAATGTCACATCTATCTTCTCTTTTTTTCTTTTTACTTATTTCTCTTCTTCGCTCTTGTATATCCTTCACCACTAACTCATCCTATATTTATAATATCTTCAACTTTGAAACATATCTAAATTCAACCATCCTTATTCAAATTCAAATTAGGTTGGAACCAAAACATCCTACGGTGGAATTAGAGTGAGGGCGACCCAAACACATGATTCATAGGGACCCAAATAGATCCAACACGCTTCATCAACTTTAGAAGTAGTTATCAACACAATGTCATCCAAACCATTGTAAAACACATAGAAACATTAAGCACAAACCTTCTAGAAGCTAAAATTATCTTCAACACAATTAAGGAAACTCAACTCTAGAACTGTAGGTCATAACACTTCATCAAAGAGAAATCCAGACCAACAAAATTTCTCCCAAACCACAACCAAAAACACAAAAAACAACAATTCACAATTGGTGAACATAACTCACACTATACAATGAATCAACAGCTAAAAATCTAGATATATCATCTTCCAATAACCATGATCAACATATCTGAATTGCACAAACATATGATCAAATCTGGATAAGAATCTAGAGTAGCCACTCAACATATCTTCATTACAATTTTCTCAATATCCTTGACATATACAACCAACAATAACGAATTGATAACCAATTGACCAATTGACATCATTGACAACACCTTCAAGCTTTCCATTCTTGTAACAATCTCTCCCTTTGTCATTGATGGCAAAACATGATGTGAAAAACCATCAAAGACACCATACTAGCTCTGATTACACTTCTCAAGATTTTTCTTTATGTTTCTTCCCCTTAGTAGATAATCTCTTGTATTATTTCTCTTTTTCTTCACATGCTTCTTCTCCTTTTTCACATGCTTCCTCTCCCTATTCAACATCAATTCAAAAAGGAAAAAAATATTTTACATTCATTTCTTCTTTGACATGAAAAACAAAATACTCATAATGACAACACCTGAAACTACCTACTCCTCCTGAGAGGTAGCCACCAAAACATCAGTCACGAAGAAAGATAGATCCATAGATCCATTAGAATGATGCATATCCATATGCATCTAGTTCAAGAAAGGAGGGGAAATGACCCCTATCTTCTCCTAGAGATACTCAAAAGTATCTTTAGGAAGAGCCTTCATAAAAATATTAGCCACTTGATCCTTCGTCAGAACATACTAAAGCTTTACTTCATTGTCCATGACCTTCTCTCTCAAGAAATGATATATGATAGATATATGCTTCATCCTTCAGCGCATCACATGATTCTTTGAAATGTTAATTTCATTTGTATTATCACAAAAAATATAAATAGGATCATCATATACCATTGCGATATCTTTCAATGTATGTTTCATCCATAAAACTTGTGTATAGGAAGATGCAACAACAATATACTCAGCTTTAGCAGTAGACAAGGAAACTAAATCTTATTTTTTTATCAACGATGCCACTAATCTACATCCAAGAAAGAATGCACCACCACTTGTACTCTTTATGTCATCTACACATTTAGCCGAATCTACATCTGTATAAGCACTAAGTGTAAAGTCAATATTTTTAAGATACCATAATCCATAATTCAGAGTTCCATTCAAATATCTAAAAAAAAAAATTAATAATAGCAACATGTGTTTCCTTAGGGTCTTCTTGAAATCTATCCACGAGACAAACAACATGCATAATATGTGATCTAGTAGCAGTCAAATATAATAGTCCACCAACCATAGATCTATACATTCTCTAATCATCCTTAGGTGAATCATGTTGCAAGAATGGTGGTGTTGTCATTGATGTCAACACAGTATAGGTTGTTGCAGAGAAAGGAACAAGTGATTGCATGTTGTCCATGTATATTTTAGATGTTGTAGAGATGTTGTGAGTACATAGAGCTATCTTTATGGTGTTGTAGGTGTGCTGATATAATGGGTTGCCAAGTGCTTATTGTATGTGTGTTCAGAATGTGCTCTAATTTGTGCTTTCCATTTCTTCTATGTTGATCCTATGCTTGTGCGGATTTGAAGTGTTATTCATGAGCATCCTTGGGTGATATATTCTAGATTGAAGCTTCTGGTTTGATGAATAATGAAAGATGTGTTCACTGGTTTGTGAATTGGTCTAGTAGAGTTGTTTGTCTATGGACTGAGAGAAATGTATGTGTTTTGCAGTCCTCCTATGGTTTGTGTAGACACGTAAAATATAGTGATTGACATCGTGCATTTGATCTTGACTTACTAACATCATTTCTTCCTTAATCATCCCTCGGTCTAACCATTTAATCAAATTCCCATATCTGATTAAATTCATCAATATTCCACTCTTGATTAAATAAATCATTTTATCTAATCAAGTCATCTCTTTTGTTAATTAAATCAACCCATCTGATCTAGATATCCCTATTTAATTAAATAATCAATTTATTTGATTAAATCTCTAAAGTCTACCCATTAAATTAAATAAATTAAAACCTTATTTGATTTAATCTAACACCATCTCTTTTAATTAAATAAATCAAAATCCTTATTTAATTAGTCTCTTATCGTATTCCCCTCTTATTTGATTTAAATAAACCCATAAATCTAAGTCAAATAAGTCACATCATCAAATCTCCTATTAAATTAATTAAACCTTGATTAATTTAACCTCATCTCATGTCACATCCTCTAGATAATTCAAGTTGCACATGAAAATAGATTTAATTCATTTATTAAATCTCTATTTTCCTCACAAGGCATCTTTTGGAATATTCTCTCAATTTGAATTCAAAAATTCAAGTCAACATGTACATCCAACAAGGCAATAACTTCATCTTACATGTCCTTTGCCTTGAGCCAAGTGGCATTTATTGCATTTTCCCTTCCCTCTTGCATGTCATTTCAACAAATTTGAATTTCAAATATTTGCATTTATTGGCACAAACCCCAAATCTTGCACATCCATCATCCATTCATAGCTTGAAAAGTGGCATCATATCATTGGATGAATGTTAGTCCCACATTTCTCAAATTTGGACATTCATCCATCTTGGATTTCTATAAATAAAGAGCTCATATTCTCATTTTATCATCCAAAAACATTGCAAAGTTATTATGCTAAAATATTAAGCCATTTCCATCCATCATTGAATTCTTAGCTAGGATTTTTGTAGATTTGGCTTGGAGTTCTCATCTTTCATCAAAGTGGATCAATATCATCTTCAACATATCAAGATTTTATCATAGGAATTGGGAAAGGAAAAATTTTCACATCAAATTGGCACCAATTCCCCCATGGGATCATGATTTTGCACATCTAATTAGGATTTAACCTTTGTTCTATCATTTTCATTGTGTTCTTTGTTATTTTCATTCCTAGTTTGAGGTTGTAAATGAATTTCATCGGGAATCCTTGTTTTAGCTTGCAATTCCTTGTTTAACTTGTTTACTCGTGTTGTTTTGCAGGTACTAGGAAAAGGGTTCGCACATTTGACGCTAGAAGGAGGGCTGGATATCATTATTTCTAATCTTTTCTTGAAATTTATCCATTTTTTCTTCACACATAGGAAATTCCAACACTGGGAGCTCAGCGTCACTGTTTTGGCACCGTAGGCTCATCAATGTCACTATTTTGGCACCGCTTAAAACACAAACTACACCGCTGGACTCGTCTCACCAAATTTTTTGAATTTCAAACTTTGTCACTAGACTTGCCAACCTGTAGAAGTTTTCAAAAAATCTTAAACTCTTATGCTGGATGCAAACTGCAACACGGGGTGAAAAGAGCGATGCAGTTGAGCTCTCTGTCCCAACACAGAGCCGCTAACTAGTAAGCAGTGCTGTGAGGGCACCACTGAGAAGACAAACTATGACACCATCACGAGTTGCGACGCTGGGAGATAGTAAAAGGGAAAATTTAATTTTTTAGCACATGTTTCTTATTTATGATTAATTTATCTTTTGTTTCCTGCTTTTTAAATTCTGTATTTTTCCATAATCTGATCTATTTTTCTTCTTTGTAGGTTAGAAATCGAAATTGAAGAAAGAAGGAGCATGAGGGCTATCTCTTACGAAATAAAAGTGTTTTTAAACACTTTAGTGTTTATTTAACACTATTTTGAGGATTTTTTATCTTTTCATTCTTAGAACACTAATTTTTGTTTGGGCTTAAAAAGAACCTTTCCATTTCTTGCAAAAAGGCTAAAATGAACAATAGGATCAACAACTTACTAGATTTTGTTTATTAGATTAACAAATGAACAAGGTATCTTCCACTTGTGATTTGGTGCTCTAAAACGAACTCACATATTTCTTTGTGGATCTAAAAAGAACAAGTGTAGCTTTGTTTTTTGTGAGAGCTTACTTAAACTAAAGCCATTGAAAAAGGACGTATGCACTTCTCTAGCGCTTTATAGCGATCTTGAGAATCAAAAGGAATTTTTCATGACTTTAGGGTAAGACAAAGCAATCACATCCACACCTCTATTTGGGTTTAAAATTGAACATCTTGTGCGAGTGTGAGTGGGGGCATTGTTGCGTATATTCTCTCTCTTTGTTGCCAACAAGCATTGATCGAGTTACGAATAGTGTTCTTCATTTGCTTTTGTTTATCCTAGAGGGCCTCCCTTGGGGAAAAATTACTCACCCAAGGGAACGACTCAACCGGTAACACACTAAATCCAAGAGTATTTCCAACCGAGATATAAATGTGGATATTGGAAGAAACACCAATATCACGCGGTTGATTCTGACAAGATGGATTCAAAAGGGGACTCTTGTCGTATGGGTCAATCTCCACGAACGGAAATTCCTTACTAAAATCCATGTGCTAGAATTTTCCAAAATCCTTTTATCTATTTGTTGGTGCTAGAGCAGTCGTTCTCAAGCCACCCCACACTTTTACGGTCTTCTAGTAGAAATGGAAAACATGCCATGGGAGTTTCATGGGTGTTGATGCTTGGCTGCCCCATATAAGTGAGTGTCATGGAGGGGAGCCAGTGGGGTCAAGCATCTAACCATTCGCTAGAGATAAGTGTAGCTGGACTTGTCCAAGTGGGAATCCAAAAAATATTGTCTTACACATCCATAGGATTGTGCTTATTCTTGGATTACAAAATGCATTGCTTGATCGAAAACGTCTCAAAACCAAACACTCAACATCATCCAGATTTCAAACCCTTTTGAAGCCAAATGCAATTGACTCAATCCATATGTTATTTCTTTCCCTTGGGATTCACATCCTTAGAGGTTTCTAAACATTGGATTATATCTTGATTTGTCTCCTTAAGTAAAACAATAGGAAAACCCTTGCCTTAAGTTCATTGAATTTCCACATAACATATCTTGTGGGGTTTGAAGAAATTAAGACATTGGATATCTTAGTTTGAAAACCTAATTGAAGAAAATGTTTTTGGTAAAATAAAGACATTAAGAAAAGCTAAACAAAATGAACTTTCATATGTTTTGAAGACTCATAATCCCAAAAGCAAAAAAAAAATCATTGGTTGGAAATCCAAAAATGAATGTTCAAATAAAATCATTTCTTGGTTACAAAGGTCTTTAGGAAGAATTTACATGCTCTTCAATACCAAGGTCTAGGCAAACAAAGTGTACCTTTTTAGATTCATCTTAGGATCAAAACATATCAAAATCTCTTTTACATCCATCCTCCAAAATATCAAAACAACATCATCTCACAATCATCTTTTGGAAAATCTTGAAATCATCCTTAATACTAGGCTTTGTGGCAAAATCAAAATCATCAAAATCATTGAGACTAAATCCTTGAAAACTTTTATCAAAAACACCTTTGGCTAGGTATGTGTAGATGCATCCTTTTGCATATGCTTATTCAAAGTTATCTAAATCATCTTGTCTAGCTTAGTATGTGTTGATGAATCCTTCTTCATATACTAAGAGAACCAATCATCTTGTTTGAATAGGTGTGGATAGATGCATCCTTCTCCTCACACATATTTGAAGCATCATCCTTTGAACAAAGCTATCCCCTAGATCATCATCCAACATCTTAGGGTCTTTTTTTCAAAATCCAAATCAAAATTAAAATCAAAATCAAGGACAAAATCTAAAAATTCAAAAACAAAATCAAAATCCGCAAGTCCTAGAAGCCTAGTATCTCATTCAAGATTTATCAAAAGACAAAATATCTGTATCATCCATCCCTAAAACATCATCATCATATCATCACCTTTGATCCTCAAGGCATCCTAAAACTTTCTACTTTGGGGCATAAAATAATGATCGATCCAAAGAATCAAGAGATTCATCTCCCATATCCTCGAAGATTGATCCTTGTTTTAAGGTTCTAACTAGATCTCAATACAAGAAGAGTATGGAAGCCAACAAAGAAACACCCACTTCAAGCTATCTTAGCCAAACAAATGTAGAAATGAATTTCGCCGAATCAAGTAATTCGTTGACCCTCTCATCATCACAAAATCTGCAAGAAGAAAACCAAGAAGAGGACCTTGCCTTTGGAATGTCTCGCGAGGAAATGACTGAAATGCTCCAAAATCTGGACAACCATAGAATCATCAACATCATGATGAGACTTAAACCTTCGTTATACATGCTTGAGCTAGTGAAACAAGGGGCCAAGTTACCTTCATATTTTGATGTGAGTACCATAGTAGAGACATCATTTCCTCCAATTTCATCCACCATTCCCATCTCATCTACACCCCCATCTCAAAACATCACACAAAAAATTCTGCAAATCACAACATATTTTGCTCCAACCCAACCCAATGTTAATAAGGGAAGCACATTTCTTAATGTACTTCAAACATACCCACTTGTTAATAATCAAAATTTGGATGCTAACACCACCTTGGAACAAAGTATACCCCAAAACCCATTACACAAAAATGTTCCTCTCACATTCCACCACAATCCATCATCATCATTTTTTCACGCAACACCTCAAACACCTCTTCTCACAAATTCACAAGAAGAGGGAGATATGTTCAGACCAAGGGGCATATTTGACACCACGACATTTTCACAACAACTCACACCCCTTACATTTCCACTTCTCCCACCATTGCAATTATCATCCACACTTCTCCTTGGTTTAGGGCTTCCTCCCCTACCAAATATCAATCAAACTGCTATCCCAACCATCAATCAAAGCACAATGCCAAACACTCAAAATTTGTCATTGATATCACAACAACAAATGACAAACACACAAGCAATGGAAACATCATCAAACACACCCTTAATATCACAAAGCATGGTCTCCCAAGGACCAACCATATCAACAGCACCATCTATCATGCAAAACATCAACACCACCTTCACAAACACTATTCCAAATCCACCACCACCTCCACCACCACCAACTTTCACCACATCAAGCCAATATGACACGACATTGCAAGCTACTTTCCAAAGAGGATACCAACAAGTTTAGAAACAAAAATCCAAACAAATAGCTGCTCAGCAAGCTGTTCAAGCTGCGCAAGCCACCCAAGTAACCTAAGCTGCCTTACAAGCACAAGAAGCCCAAGCATTATTGCAACAACAACAACAACAAGCCGCTCAAGCTGCATAAGCCGCACAAGCATTACAAGCACAAAGGGCCACTCAAGCACAAATTTTATTGCAACAACAAGTAGCACAAGCACAAGCAGCACAAGCACAAACAACACAAGCACAAGCCCAATATCAGGCACAACAAGTTCAATATCAAGCACAACTTCTTGCACAAAGACAAGCAGCACAAACTCAAGCATATCAGCAAGCACTAAAGCAATACCAAGAGCAGCAAGAAGCAACAAAATTGGCAGCCCAACAACAAGCATTGTTGGAACAACAACAAGCACAACAACAAGCATTGTTGGAACAACAACAAGTGCAACAACAAGCACAAATCCTAGTGCAACAACAACAAGATCAACAAAAAGCATTATTCATACAAAAGCAGGTGGAAGACTACCTCACTCACCAAAATATATAGATACCATCGAACAATGCACCAACCAATCCACCCATCCAACCAATGATTGAAACACCCCAAAACACTTTCATCCCACCCCCTGATCCACAAAATGATGTGACGACACAACTCAGGTTGCTCTCACAACAAGTACTCGACCTTCAATCAGGGTGAACAACCAAAACACCAAGCAACTTGTGTCCCTATCCATTTGATAGGAGCCTAGACATGAAACCATTCCAGAAGGGATTTGAAATCCCCAAATTTGACAAATATTGAGGGATGGGAAACCCTAAAGATCACATCAAGGAATTCCAGGTTCATTGCATGGAGGTCTCATATGACGATACTTATCTGATGCGGCTATTTCCTAGGAGCTTGGCAAGCCCCACCATAGAATGGTTCTCTCGCTTACTTTCAAGCATTAGAACATTCCAAGAAATTAGAGAAGCATTCATTAAAAATTATGTATGCAATATCGTAATGGATGTCAGTCTCGAAGAACTCTCAACTCTAAAACAAGGAAAGGGTGAATCATTCACCTCATTTCTACAACGATGGCGATCCAAGGCCAATCAGAGCAAGTGGACCATGGCAAAAGAACAACAAGTTTGCACCATCATATCCAACCTTGAAGGCCGCTTGGCATTTCATCTCAAGGTTTAGGGCATCACCACATATGAGCAATTAATCTCCAAAGCGCTTAGCATCGAAAGAGCCCTTGTGACCCAACCTGCGGAATCAACATCATATCATGAACAACAAAATAACCGCCCACCATCCAATTACAATGATAAACCTCATACATGGTTAAGGAACAAGAACATTACTAATGATGGCGTCGTCGATGCCAAGGTGGTCATTAGTGGTCCATGCCAAAATACACCCACACCGCAAACCCAAAAACAACACCAAAACACTCATCACACAACATACAAACCCAACAATAATCCAACCATCAATAATCTCAATGACCAAAGAGGACCACCCCAATGAAAAAGTTATCCCAAACAAAAATACACCATTTTGGGGGAGCCACTTGAGGACATAATGAAAAAGTTGATCTACGAAAAAATCATCAAGCCTCCTACATTTGAGAATTACCAAGAACCCGATGTCAACCTCCTTGGTATAACGAGAATCAACTTTGTGAATTTCATAAAATCAAAGGTCATACCACAAATAGTTTCATGAGACTCAAAAACATTATCCAATATCTCATCGATAAGAAAATCATAAACGTGGAACAACCTACCAGAAATCAGGATCTTAAATTCTACACGAATATGATGCCGAATCATGGCAACAAAGGGAATAGAAATGATAAAGGCAAGGGAAATGTAAATTATGTGTAAAAAATAGTTGTTTCCTCCCTAAATGAATACTGCATGGTCATCACCATCAAGGGCACCCATGCTGAAGATTGTGGAGTCACCACAAGAGGCGACAAAGTCACCATCATGGTATCATCCCAACCAAATAGAGTCCCTACATCTCAATCTGTTCCTAATGGCCACAATGTCCTAGACCAACTCAAAAGAACACCGGCACACATCTCCATCATGGAGTTGTTAAAAATCTCATTTGCGCATAAAAAGATCCTTGAGGAAGCATTAGCCTCATCCACTGTCCCGTAGATCTCAATGCAGAGGAATTCCAAGTTATGGTCGAAAATATCATAACGCCTAATTTCCTTACATTCTCTGACCAATATTTCCTTGCCCAACCATCTCACAACTGTGCACTTCACTTGGAAGCAATTATACACAAGAGAAAAATCAAAAGGGTCTTGGTGGATGGAGGTGCGGGTTTGAACATTTGTTCTCTCAGCCTCATCAAGCAGTTGAAAATATCAGAAGATTCCATCAACAAAGGAAAGGGCATCACGATAAGAGCATATGATGACCAAGAAAGAGTGTCTCAGGGCATGATTAAACTCCCTATTCAAGTAGGGCCAACGCTCATGGAAACCACTTGTTAGGTCTTGGACCTCGACTTGCCATACAATATCCTCCTAGGATGCCCATCGATCCATGCGATGAAAGCTATAGCATCAACCCTCCACCAATGTGTGAAATTTACACATAATGGACAAGAGGTTACTGTCCATGGAGATCTTGAACCTTTTTCATATTCCAAAAATCTTGAATCCAAGTGTTACAAAATCCCCCAAGTGCCAAAGAATGATGAGGACCCATCCACACCATACATTGACCCCACCACTCTCGTGTCCACTTCTGTGATAGAGACACCCACCATCCCCACCATCCCCAGCATCTCCGATATCAAGCTCATCATCTAGGAGGATGGTTGTGGAAGCTAAAAACTCCCTAACAATGCTTTTGTGATAGGAGAGTTACCACAATCTCCTAGATCACAGGGACGTCCATAAGAAAATCAAGCTTCCACATCACAAACCTACCCTGAAGACTATCCCAAATTCACAAGATGGGGAGACCTTGGCCATGAGGTTATTGAAGTAGATCCATCTCACATGTTGTATCAAGATGAAAGACCGGTAGCTAATTTACCAATGGATGAAACAAGCAAGGGCCTACAAATGATGCTTGCAATGGGCTACGACAGAAATCAAAGACTGGGATAAAATGACAATGGCCTCATAATACCTATCATGCCAGAGACGTGACCCATAACAAATCTTGGCCTTGGATGTACCCCTCAGAGAATAACCATACGTGGCCAAAGTCCTTCAGTTAGAACAATTAGTATTTCTCCTCAACCAATATTAGCACAAGTACGCTCACCAATATCCATAGGTAGAGACATACATAACTTTATAACCGAGGCCTACATTAGTAGTGATGACAAAGATACCATGACCAATCTACCTAGGTTATTTGAGGACACCACCCTGTGTATGATTAGCACCCTCTCCTTTGAAACAGACCATCCAAATCATGAGATCTGTTTAGTGTACCCCCAACTAATCAACTATGACCAACGAGGACCACCGATTCTTGATACATTCAAAAATGATGAGGTGCTCTTTAAATTCATGGGATTGAGGGATAACATTCTAGATGGGGATCATAAAGTAGGGTTTATAATGGAGTTGGACACACATGCCTATTACGGGGAAACAATTGAATCCTTCATTCACAAAAGTGAGAAACTAACAATCATATCCAAGTCCTTGAGTGAAAACCACACTGTGGCACTCTCTGACAAGAAAATAGTAAAAAGAAAGGATGTATCCAACGGTGAAAACCTCTCTAAGGCACCTGAGGATGAAGGATTCAATCTTCCTCTAAAAGCTATTCATCAAGAGAAGTCAGCAGTCTTGGCCGAAAAATGCAATCCGGTCAATCTAGGAATAGAGGAGACCCCACATATCACATTCTATGCAGAATCACTATTATCAGAAGAGCAAGAGCTCCTAGCGGCATTTCTAAAGGAAAGACAAATAAATTTGGCATTGAGTTATGCTGACATGCTAGGACTTGATCCAAAGACTGTGGTTCATCACTTAGCAGTGTATCCAAAAGCAAAACCGGTCAAACAAAAACTTTGAAAAATGCATCCTCAAATCGCCTTATTGGTCAAAATGGAGCTCAAAAAGCTAGATGCAGGATTCATCCGACCAATTGATTATCCAGAATGGGTGTCAAATCCGGTACCTGTTTCAAAACCTGATAGAGCCATCAAAAGTTGTATGAACTTCAGAGATTTGAACAAGGCATGTCCCAAGGAAGATTTCCCGCTTCCCAACATCGACATGATAGTAGACATGATAATAGGACATGAGATTCTATCACTAATGGATGGATTTTCAGGATACAACAAGATCATGATAGCAAAAGAAGATCAACATAAGATGACTTTCACTTGTCCATGGGGGACCTACTACTGGAACATGATGTCATTAGGCCTAAAGAATGCAGGAGCAACCTATCAAAGGGCCATGACATTGATATTCCATGACATGATTCATAAAATAGTCAAAGACTATGTCGACGACATTCTAGCTAAGTCAAGAAAAAGACAAGATCATATAGCAACCCTAAGTGCTATCTTTGACAGACTGGAGGAATACAAAGTCAGACTAAATCCCAAGAAGTGCGTCTTAGGCTTACAATCAGGAAAATTGCTAGGATATATAGTGTCCATGAGGGGTATCGAGGTGGATCTGGAAAAAGTAAAAGAAATCCTTGAGATGGAAGCACCAAAGACATTAAAACAATTGAGAGGTCTCCAAGGCAGACTTCAATCCATCTTATGATTCATAGCACAACTGGCAGACAAGCAGAATCCATATTCTCACCTACTCCACAAGGGGGTAGTGTACAAATGGGATACAAAGTGTGAAGAGGAATTCAACAAAATAAAGGAATACCTACTGACACCACCAGTTTTAATGCCACCCATCCCACGAAAGACATTGATCTTATATGTATTAGCAACAACAACAGCCCTTGGAGCTCTCCTAGCCCAGCATGATGAAAATGGAATGAAGAGGGCTATCTACTATATCAGAAGGACAATGGTCGGTCATGAGCTAAACTACTCATTCATCAAGAAAGCATGCCTTGCAGTAGTGTTTGCATGACAAAAATTCAGACATTACATGTTGGCACACAAGATAAAGCCCATCACAAAAATTGATCCCCTCAAGTATCTACTATCAAAGGCAATGCTCACAGGGCGAATGGCAAAATGGGTAATGATACTGTCAGAGTATGACATTGAGTATGTGGAAAGGAAAGCCATAAAGGGTCAAGTTATTGTAGATCAACTAGCAGAAGCACCTATTTATTTAGAGAATCCTCTTATCTCAGAGTTTTCAAATGAGTCTATTTTTAACATCAACATAGCTAATCACTGGAAACTATACTTTGACGGCTCATATACACAACACAGATCAGGAGTTGGTGTCTTCTTCATCACCCCACAAGGGGACTGCATACCAAGGTCATACAAACTAGCATTTCCTTGCACTAACAACATCGCAAAATATGAGGCTTTGACTATAGGTCTCAAGATAGCAGTGCAATGGAATATCATAGCTCTCAAAGTCTACGGAGACTCTTAGTTGATCATAAATCAAGTCAATAATGAATATCAGACCAAAATTGATAAGCTCACTCCATACAAGAAATTGCTGGAGACTCTCAAAGAATCTTTCATTGAAATAACATTTGAGCAGATTCCTAGAACCAACAACAGAGCAGTAGACGCCATGGCAATAATGGGATCCTTGCTTAATATCCCCAACAATGTTCCAAAATATGAATTCTTGATTGAGTAGCTTCTTGTTCCCGCATTCGAGGTACTAGAATCATAATTCATGTGTGAAATTGTTGGTTCGGGTGATCCTTGGTACAATCACATCTACACATATCTTTGCATAGGAGTCATACCCACTGACCTCCCATCAAACCTAAAATGAACCTTTGTCAAAAAGGCATCCATATTTTTCATCCTAGGTGATACCTTATACTGTAGAAGCATAAAAGGTACCTTGCTACGTTGCTTAAATATTGAGGAGGCATTAACTGCTCTAACTGAGGTACACAATGGCATCTGTGGTTCACACTCGAGTAGAATGACCATCACCAAGAAACTACTGAGGATGGGGTATTATTGGCCCATAGTGGAAAGAGAAGCACATGATCATGGTAAAAGGTGTTTACAATGTTAGCAGCATGGGGACCTCATCCATGCTCTAGCTCAAGAGCTTCATCCCATCATCACACCATGGCACTTTTCACAGTGGGGACTCAATCTCATTGGGAAAATATCACCCACCTCATCCAATGGCCACCAATTCATCATAACTGCAACTAATTACTTCACAAAGTGGGTGGAAGCTATACCCGTGACGTATATCACTGGGAAGCAGATCTCAAAATTCATCCTAAACTATCTCATCTGTCACTACGATGTCCCACAAGCTATTATCTCAGATAATGGGACACCATTCAAGAACTAGGAGGTTCGTGACTTGTGTGAGAAATTCAAAATCTAGCATCACTTCTCCACCCCATACTATCCCCAGGGCAATGGCCAAGCAGAAGCCACGAACAAAACCATCCTCAAAATCCTCAAGAAAATAGTCAATGACGCAGGTCGTGACTGGCATCTGCAGCTTAATCCCACCCTCTAGGCTTATCGAACTAGCATCTGCACACCCACTGGTGCCACCC
>VDFB02047230.1:408950981-408985208 GCA_007258455.2 Sequoia sempervirens | reverse complement strand
GATTAAGGGTTGAGGGTTTAGGGATTATGATAGAGAGTTTTCTTGAGTTTAAGGATTTAAGGGTTGAGGGATTAGGTTTGATGGTAGAGGGTATTGGGTTGAGGGTAGAGGGTAGAGGTTTTAAGGGTTAAGGGTTGCGGGTTTAGGGTTTAGGGTTGAGTGTTTAAGGATTTAAGGGTTGAGGTTTTAGGGTAGAGGGATTAGGGTAGAGAGGTAGGGATCGATGGATAGAGATATGGAGGGAGAAGTTATATAGAGATAAGGAGAGAAGAGGAGGGAAGGACAAAGATATATGAGGGTTGAGGATCCAATGTATAGGGCAGAGGGTTTATAATTTAGGGTAAAGGGTTTATGACCTATAGGGTTTATGGTTTAGGGTATTGGGCTAAGGGTATAGGGTTGATGGATTAGGGTTGAGGGTAAATATGGTTGAATTATTAGGGTTGAGGGTCCAATGTATAGGGTAGAGGGTATCAAGATTAATGGTTTAGGGTTTGAGGGTTGAAGGTTGAGAATTGATGGTTGAGGGTTTAATGTACAGGGTAGAGGGTAGAGGATTTAAGGGTTGAGAGTTGAGGGTAGAGGATTGAGGGTATAGGTTTAGGGGATTAGGGTTGAGGGTCCAATGTATAGGGTAGAGGGTATACGAGTAGAGGGATTAGGGTTTAAGGGTTGAGGGTTGAGGGTTGAGGGATTAAGGGTCAAGAGGGTTAAAGGATTAGAGTAGAGAGTTTACTTGGGTTTAGGGATTTAAGGGTTGAGGGATTAGGGTTGAGGGTAAAGAGTATTGGGTTGAGGGTTTAAGGATTGAGGGTTTAGGGTTTAGAGTTTAGGGTTGAGTGTTTAAGGATTTAATGGTTGAGGGTATACAGTTGAGGGATTAGGGTAGAGAGGGAGGGATGGATAGATGGATAGATTGAGGGATTAAGGGTTGAGAATTGAGGGTTGAGGGTTAAGGGTAGAGGGTATTGGGTTGAGGGTAGAGGGTAGAGGGTTTAAGGGTTTAGGGTTTAAGGGTTGAGGGTTTAGGGTTTAGAGTTTAGGGTTGAGTGTTTATGGGTTTAAGGGTTGAGGGTATAAGGTAGAGAGATTAGGGTAGAGAGGGAGGGATGGATGGAGGTAGAGATGGAGGGATAAGTGAGATAGAGAAAAGGATAGAAGAGGAGGGAGGGACAAAGATATATGAGGGTTGAGGATCCAATGTATAGGGTAGAGGGTTGAGAATTGAGGGTATAGGGTTGATATTTTAGGGTATTGGGTTGAGGGTATAAGTTTGAGGGATTAGGGTTGAGGGTACATATGGTTGAAGGATTAGGGTTTAGGGTCCAATGTATAGGGTAGAGTATATCAGGGTTGAGGGTTTAGGGTTTGAGGGTTGAGGATTGAGGGATTGAGGGTTAAGGGTTGAGAATTGAGGGTTGAGGGTTTAATATATAGGGTATAGGGTATAGGGTTTAAGGGTTTCGGGTTTAACTGTTGAGGCTTGAGGCTTGAGGTTTTAAGGTTGAGGGTAGAGGATTGAGGGTATAGGTTGGGGGATTAGGGTTGAGAGTCCAATGTATAGGGTAGAGGGTGTAGAGTTTGAGGGATTAGGGTTTAAGGGTCATTTCAACTGCAATAGGGTCATTTGAATGCATGTTCATGGTTTGAAATTATTAAAAGCCTTAGAAGATTACATTGTTTTTTGTAAGGTAGCAAATTTATCTGGGTCAAGCAGAAATTAGTTTTGAAGGATTGGTCCATTCTGGGTATTGGCTACTTTCATTGTTAATCTTAGGAGTAAATTTAGATTTAGAAATCTCTCTGAAACCCTTACTCTTTTACTATTTCTTTGATTATTGGGTTAAATTAGGATTGAAGTGTCACCAATTTGTTAAATCTGACAAAATTGATCCCATAGCTTGCTTGTAGTAAGGTCCCACTGTGATTACCATCAATTTTACATTTATTACTGAGTTGTTTATGCATTGTCAAGACCTGACATGAATACCTTGAGGTTATCTCTTGAGGCTTGCTGATAGAGATTTACCTTTTAAGAGAGATAAGATATCACATCTTGTCTGTGTTGTTGTTGTTGTGCAGAAACAACGATCAATAGTGTTGGTGCTAGGAGGGCCCAAATAAGCAAGCTGGATTAGTTTTTGAACACCATCTCTCCTGAGAGATTCAGAAGAAGAACAAGATCCACTCTAGGAGAGGAAGAATTTTAGGAATTACTAGACCCTACTAGGTCAAGGAGGACCAACAGAAAGGAAGAATCATCATCATCCCGTCCACCTCCCACATCTCCATCATCCCCATCTTTATCAAGTTCATCTGAGTCTGAGGCCATTCCTAGTCCACAACCTCAGCCAGTCATAAATTAGCCATTACCACCCCCACCTCCACCAATGGCTTTCTTGGCAATCAACCCCTCCCCTTTGAGTTTCGCTATCTACAATGTTATGCCAAAGAACCCTGAACACTTCTGTTCAAAATTCCATGTTAATGACCCGAATAGGACCGCTGAGGAGCACATTAGGATCTTTCAGACTGGCCTTAAAGATAGAGGGGTAAACCATGAGGATGTAGCATGTAGGATATTTTCTTATTCATTAGGGGAAGATGCATTTTATTGGTATAACCACTTAGCTGCTGGATCTATCCAACATTGGACTGAGCTAGAAGCTACTTTCTTGTAGAAATTTCGAATCCCCATTAGTTCTAATGAACTCTACCATCAGTTTACTCATGTGAAGATGGAGATTAATGAACCCATAGGGTCTTTCAACAATAGGTTTCATCGAGCCTATACCAGATTACAGACCTCGTATGCTGTTGATGAAGCCACTACCCTAGAAGTCTATTAAGAAGGACTTGACAGTTTAACAACTACTTTTATGAAATGGAGTAATAACCCCCCTGAGAGTTTACTAGATTCATATGTAGAGGCTATAAAAGTTAGCACGAATCTAAGGAAAAATTTATATGGGCCTTTACCCTCATTAGGACCCGTTGCTCACCCTGGACAAGTTCCAGCTCTCAATCAAGCTTTCACGAACCATACTCCGATCATGAGCTAGGTACCTCAGTTACCTCTGGTCCCTTACCTAGGACCTCCAATGGGACAAGCTCCATCCACCTTTGGTTACCCTCAGCAAATGTGAACCAACCTCTACATACCTAGCCTCAGGCTAGTTATCCTTCCTACCTGCAAAATTCTGAAGTCTTGAACCAGTCATTAAATGCCAATGCTGCAGTAGGACATTCCTAGAATAATGCAATTCAACCTTCATACAGTAGTCCTGATAAGGAAAGACTGGATGAGATGTCTGAACAAATAAAAAAACTAAATATGGAGGTGACCTACTTGAGGAACCAGAACAGTCAGTTGCAGGCTGCTTAGAGGAATATATAGTCCAATCAGAATAGAGAGAATCCACAAGGACAACACTTTGATAGGAGGCAATGTCGAGATAGAGGGTATAACAATGATAGAGGATACAACAATGACAGAGGATATAATACTGAAAGAAGGAAGAATTATGATAATGGACAACCATCAGGTCAGAACTTTGACAGAGCGCTAGGTGGCAGACAAGGATTCGAAAGAAGGCAGCAGTCAGGACAGAATAGGACTTGGAACACTGGTCCCAACAATGGGGGAGTTCCCACTTCATAGATCAACCAACCAATCAACCTGTCAATCAGTCCGTCGGTCAGCCAGTAAATCAAGAGAAGCCTCCTAGCAGTGTATACCTGGCTAAGGTTGCTTTATCGGGATGGTGCAAGCTCCATAAGACTAGTCAGCATTCTGAGCTGGATTGTTAAGAGTTCCAAACAACAGCCTCAATCTTTTAGTATGAGGTGGAGAATAATGCAACTTGTCAAGAGATAGTACCCTCTATTCCTTATGATTCACCATTGTTGGTATTAAACCATGCTCCTTTTCCGCAAAGTAAGGACAATGTACCAAAAAATGACTCTGACCAATTAGAGGAAGAAACAAATTAGGTATGCAATGGAGATGAAATGACACAATTATTTGATGAGAATCCAATGAATGACAATGGTCCCAGAGACGAAGAAGCTTACATTGAAGAAGTGCAAACCTTCTAGAGACCTATCAAGAAGTACAATTTGAGGGAGTTACCACACAGGTGCCCATAGGCTGGAGGCCCCTTCACTACTTCCATCCCACCAAATAATTTCAACACTCCTCTGGACCCTAATGCTAGCAATAATCTAGCTTGCCTTAGGTCTCTAAGCAATATTTATCTCAAGGAGTACATCCTGATACACCAAAAGGAAGAAATGTTGATGCAAGTAAAGAAAAGATGGTGGAATACCCGAGGGAGACCCCCATTGATTTGAATGGAGAGTAGTTGGATTTGTATGTTGCAAAAGAACTCCAGAAATTAAAGGTAAATCTATCTACATTTGAGCTATTAAGAGTCCCATCCATTAGGAATGCAGTCCTAGGTTCCTATGAAGCAAATTACAGGTCTCAAGATAAATCAATTAGCAAGAATATCCATAAAGTGTCTAGTTCTCAGCCAATAGGAAGGAAAAATCAGCCTTAGGATCAAGTTCATACACCCCCTGGAGACATTAGGAAGGAAAGGGACAAATCTTAGGTTGTTCAAGTAGATACTTCATTGACTCTGTTTCAAGGGAAAACAAATATCCCTCCATTCCTAATTTTCATCCACGTATTTGGAAAGAATTTACATAATTGTCTGCTAGATTCGGGTACATCAACCAATGTTATGCCCCTCGATGTCTGTAGAGCTATCAGAATTACTCCTGCTGAATCTTAGAAGAAAGTCACATAGTTGGATAGGACTAAAGTCAATGTGGTAGGAGAACTAAACATGATCCAAATGCAGATTGCTTTTGATCCTAGGATTCAACAAGTAATCAATATATAGGTAGCTGACGTACTTGATGCTTATGGCCTGATCTTGGGAAGGGACTTTACCAGGGCCTTGAATGGATATGTTTCTACTGATCATTCCCATATGTGGCTTCCTTGGAAGGGAGTGCCAAACCAGATCAGGATTGAAAGAGAACCCAGGATGAAATATATGATCATAGAATACCAAAAGACCTCAACGGAAATCCTGGTGTCAGAAGTAAGTATGGGAAACCATATGCTTACTGCTCCTCTTGAAGAACCAAATGTGGAGGAGGTTCTCATGTTCCACACAATGCCTATTGACCTTACGACAGAGCCTAGTGATATTGAAGGCCTGGTGGAACCAGTTAAAGACAATGGTGAATCAGTTGAAAGTAATGATGATCCAGAGGATAATTAGTTGGCTTTGTTAGACAGTTTTCAAGAGTTCCTTCAAAAATGTATTGAAGATCAGATTTAGTTAGGAAAAAAAATGAGCTTCAGAGAATTACTCTTGCCCAATTGGTGCAGGGTATATAATGCTTCACATTCAGAATTGGATTGCTACTTATGCCAAGCTGCAGTGTAACAAATACAAAAACATACCAATCCTGATCCTACAACCAGAATTGATAACCTGAGTGTCACATAAGATCCTAAAGGAAATGGAATGATGCCTTCTGAAAGGCCACCCACTAGTAATAGTGCAAGTGATGTAGCAAGAGACCCCGCAGTCACTGGATGCTGGACACTGAGGTTCGATGGGTCCAAGTCAAAACAAGGGGCTAGAGCAGGATTTGAGCTAATCAGCCCAAAAGGTAGGACATTTTTCGCTGCTCATAGACTTCAGTTCCACTGTACCAATAATGTAGCAGAGTATGAAGCCTTAGTTCATGGATTGTTGATGGCCTTGAAGAAGAAGGTTAAAATTTTGCAAGTGTATGGAGATTCTGAGTTAGTAGTTAAGCAAGTTAGGAGACAATATTCCTGTTACGACAGGAGGATGACTAATTACAGACACAGAGTATGGGACCTTATTGAAGGATTTGATGCCTTCAACATTTAGCTGATTCCATGAAATAAGAACCAGACAGCTGATTCCTTGGCCCAGGTGGCTAGTACTCTGTAGCCTTTATCTCTTTCAAGATTAAATAAATTCACTGTAGAGCTGACTCCAGTACCCTCAGTACCTGACAATGTCACCAACTTCCAGGTATTTGAAGATGACAAGCATATTTTAGATTTTATCACAAATACAAATGTTTTTGCTTCTCACATCATTGATGAAACTGAGCTCCAAGAAGCAAAGATAGATCTAGAGGGGGTAATCAACCTGAAGACCAACATGATTCCTAGAGGAATGGTGCAACTAAAGAGGATTTTTGATTTGGATAAGATCAAAGACCAGGATCAAGACACTAGGAAAGAGTCCATTAGTGGAAAATGTGATAAGTATAATGTAGGATCTCAGGAGGATGTAAAAAATGTTCTTGTTGGAAAAGTGTGCACCCTAGAAGAAAGACGGGGAATCATTGATGCATTACACAAATATCTAGATGTGATAGCTTGGAGTTATGAGGACTTGAAAACTTATGATACATCTGTCATAACTCATACTATCCCTCTTAGTCCAGAGGTGAGACCTTTCAGGCAGAGGTAGAGGCCTATTAATACTTTGCTAGAACCCATAATACAAAAGGAAGTGCATAAGTTGTTGTCTACGAGGATAATATTTCCAATTAGACACTCTACTTGGGTTGCCAACCTGGTTCCTGTATGAAAGGAAAATGGCAAAATCAGACTGTGTGTAGATTCTAGGAACTTAAACAGGGCATTAGAAAAGGATAACTATCTGGTATCCTCACTGGATGAGGTACTACAGATTGTCAACGGATCCCAGATGATGTCTTTTCTGGATGGTTACTTAGGATATAACCAAGTCATGGTGCAATATGAGGATAGACACAAGACTGCTTTCACTACTAAGTGGGCTACTTTCACTTACAGAAGGATGCCTTTTGGCTTGATTAATGTTGGAGCTACATTCCAGAGAGCAATAGACATAGCTTTCAAAGACATAGTTGGGAAATGCACAATCATTTACATGGATGACCTTACCATCTTCTCCAAAAATAGAGGTGACCATATTTTAGACTTGTGCAAATTTTTTCATAAATGTAGAGAATTTGGGATATCCCTCAACCCGAAGAAATGCATCTTTGGGGTTACAGAAGGTAAGTTATTAGGGCATATTATCTCTGAGAAGGGGATTGCAATTGATCTAGAACACATAGAGGCTATTCTCAAAATTCCACCACCTAATAGTAAAAAAGAAATGAAGTTCTTTGGCAAAATCAATTTTGTCAGGAAGTTCATCATTGGATTTGCTGAGATAGTTAAACCACTGAATGCGATGATGAAGGAGGATGCCAAAGTTGAGTGGAATACAGAAGCGAAGGAAGCATTTGCTGAAATAAAAAGAGCTATTGCTGAAGCTCCAGTTTTAGTAAGTCTCGATTATGCCAAACCATTCTACGTATACTCATTTGCTTCTGACCACTCTGATGTTGCTATATTAACTCAAAAATTCAACCAAGGAAATGAACACCCTATAGCATTTATGAGTGTACAATTGAAGGATGCAGAACTGAAATACCCAAATGTGGAGAAGCAGGCCTACGCCTTAGTCAGGGCAGTCAAGAAATTCAAACATTATATCGTCAAGAACAAGATCTTTGCTATAGTTCCTGATCCTGCAGTCAAGGTACTATTGATACAGAATGAACTGGGAGAACGAAGAGCCAAGTGGGTAACTATGCTGCAAGAATATGATATGGAGATTCAGCCCATGAAGCTGGTAAGAGGGCAGGGGCTCACAAAGATGATGGCAGAAACCGGCCCTGATCTTATAGCCCAGGCTTATACTTTAGAGGATGTCTCTCTTGGCAAGTGGTATGATGATGTTGTCCATTATCTCCTAACTCAGAGATGCCCTAACCATCTTAATTCAATACAAAGAATGGCATTGCACTTAAAGTGTGACGGTTTCATGCTAAAAGGAGTTGTTTTATATAAGAAAAATCATGAAGGTGTGTACTTAAGGTGCCTAGGAAAGGATGAATCAATAAGAGTGATGTTAGAATTCCATGATAAATATGGTACGGGACATGGGTCAGCACCTTCTACAACAAACCAAATTCTCAGAGCTAGTTACTACTGGCCTACATTGTTCAAGGACACCCATAGTCACATCAGAACATGTCATGTGTGCCAAACTGCCGCTACTAGAGAAAAGTATGCCACTCTCCCACTTCAGCCAGTTTTTGAGGTAAAACCTTCTGCACAATGGGGGATGGACTTCATTGGCCCCATCAATCCATCTTCCTCTACTGGTCACAGGTATATTCTCACCATTACTGACTATTTTACATGATGGACAGAAGCCCATGCATACAAATAGTGCACTTCTGAGGTAGTAATTAATTTCCTTGAATCTGGTATTCTTAATTGTTTTGGGTGCCCCGTGTCTTTGGTATGTGATATTGGTTCCGCGTTTTCATCATTGAAGTTTTCTAATTGGGCTTTTGATCATGGGATCATTATAAAATTTGCATCCAATTACTACCCCCAGGGTAATGGGTTGGCCAAATCATCCAACAAAAATCTCCTGACTGTTATCCGCAAATTATTGGAACGTAATCCGAAGGATTGGCACACCCAACTCATATTTTCTCTTTGGGTAGATCGCACAAGACATAAAGCTTCCATAGGGATGTCACCTTACCATCTAGTTTATGGCCTAGAACCCGTGTTTCCCATACAATTGAAAATTCCTACCCTTCAGTTCATTAATAAATATTATGAGGAGGAAAATAGACACAGAAATAGACTTGCTGAACTATTGCACCTTGAAGAAAAAAGAGACAAAGCCCTAGACAACTTTGCCAAACATCAAGGGGTTGTCAAGAGATGGTTTGATAAGAGATCCAAGGTTAAAGAATTAGGATCTCTGACTTGGTTCTTTCCTAGGATAAAGCCCATGACCGTAAGGGAGAGCATGGAAAATTTGATAGAATTTGGCTTAGACCTTAACCAAATTTCAGAAATCTTGGAAGATAATGCCTTCTATTTGAAAACTCTCACTGGAGAGGATATCCCACTGCTTGTCAATGGGCAGTATTTGAAGCATTATTTCTAGTCTTGAGCTATTTTCAGCTTGCGTCTTGTATATAGTTAGATTAGGGTTTCCCTTTCTGCTTTGCTTCTATTTGCTTTGGTTAGGTTAGGTTTCCTTCTTCTTGTTTGCTTTTGTTTTGGGGGTTTTCTCTATTTTTTCCTGGGTCAATTGCACCTGCGTGACAGATCTGTCTTTTCTAGAGTTGTTCTACGTATTTCGTTGGTGAGCTTTAGTCTTGCATCTCTAAAGGACGGTTGAAGTCTTTGCTATTGCTAACAGCCTTAATGTCAGATTTATAGAAGATTGAGTCACTGGTGTGGATTCAAACTTGAAGTACTCTAAAAATCTTATATCTTTCATATATCTAAGGAATCCTAATGTCACTATGGGAACCCTTGCGAAGTCTTGTCAAGTGAAAAATCCTATTTCTGCTTCAGTGCCACTGTGGTTCTTAGCCCTGAGTGTGAACTTCATTGTTCATAGGTTAAAATGAAAGAGACATACATTGAATATCAAAAGAAAAAAAGAAAAAAAAATTCAACTTATCAGGGGTATCTAAATATCTCTACCAGGGCTATGGATGCTTGGTTGGCAGCAGAGCTATGTTTAGGAGAATCACAGCGATAACTTTATCGAGGCTATGGATGCTTGACTGGCAGCGAGGCTCTATCTAGGTTGCTTTTGAAGTTAGAATCCCTACGTAGCCTGACTTGACTGAACTCGGTTTCTATAGTAACTTAAGGAGGGAAATGAACTCATGTGCACACACTTAGATTTTCAGTTTATGGAAGGTTTGGTCTATCCTTTAGTTTTAATTCTTTAAATCTTGCATTTTGACTTGTTTTTTTGATAGTGAGATTGAAACCAGAGATTATGGGTTCTTGATTCCTGATCGTCATCAAATGCTCTAGAGCATTTTCCTAGCAGAAGTCACCATTTGTTGTGCAGTTTTTCACACACACACCCCACTAGAAGTAGGGACCCTCTTTCGCTTCGGTTTTGGTGTTCTGGCCCTTTTCTTTTGCGGTTTTGTCTTACTTGGCCATGGTGCTTGAATGTTTATTTTTGTTGCCTAAGTGTTTTCCCCAGGATATTCGTTGAAAATCTTGAGTTCTGGATGAATTTCGAGTTTTTGCCCTGATCCGAGATTTTCCACCCTGGTCAGATTATCTCGGATCTTGCTTGAATTATGGTTGGATCTTGCTATTTGGAAAGTTTGGGTCTTTGCAGATTTCCGCATGGGCTAGATTTTCCTAGATTCCTCCCTATTGTCGGCTTCCCGAGCTTCATGACTGTCTTGTCGAGTGCATTAATGGCTCTGTGTGGGCTTGAAGAAATGTACTTAACTTGATTTTGGGATCTTTTGCGCTATTATGTTCACTATTTGCCATAATTTGAGCTGAGAAGTGATTCTTTGCAATTAATTGACTTCATTTTGGGGCATTTGGGCTTGCTTTGTTCGATTTGGTGGCTAATTCTTCCACATTTTTGCCTGAGCTCGTTGTGGGCATTTTGGGGCTTTGCGTTTGCTACTTCTGAGACCAATTCTTGCTCTTTAATGGTATGTGTTTGATTGCTCTACTTTGATTTGAATTATGAGTGGCATGTTGGTTTTGTGGTGGCTTGTAGGCTTTGGTTTCCTATGCGTTTTGTGCTGGGGGGTTGTTAAGTGTTGCGTCCTTGTTGTCTCCTGGGCGAGTTTTGAGTTCACATGTCCATCTGCATTCTGTCGAGTCTTGCCTGAGAGTAATCTATAAACCCTAGCGGTGAATTAACTGTTGAAATAACTAAATTCTGGCCTGTGTGCTAATGGCGGGTGAATAGGTTTAAACCTAGGGCAATGCCGCATCTGACAATTTCATCTTAGGATTGGCCTAGAATACAAAGAATTCATGAGGAGCCCATCCCTTGCTTACCCTGAACTAGACTCGTCGAAATCCTTAGTTGATTCAGTGTTTAGGCAAAATCATGTCTTAGCGTCGCAGTTCGGAACTCTCCATCTCTTCCAGATTCCCTTCGCTGTAACTAGTTGGGCTCGCTGAGACGTCATATCGATCACCTTGGGGTTTGCCGAGGTGGTCTTCCTTTGTTCATGTCGGGTCACCATGATATTTTCATTCTTACACCGACAGGATCTTGTAGGCCCATCAGTCCGCGAAACCTTGGCTTTTGCCAGGACCTCACCCCGCGAACAAATCTCTTACCGGCATGTTTGTTCACCTTCACTTTTGGCAGGACTACCCCTGGTCGCCAAGAAGTCTCCGTGGGATCTGTGAGCTCTACCGATATTTACTTTTTGCCAGGACATCTGTCCTTCAGCGAGACCTCTCACCGAGCATGTTCACTTTCCCCGCGCTGTATTCTTTCCAAGTCACCTAGATGTCATAGCAGGTCCCAAAGGCCTTGCAATCTTCCATTCTGTCACTGTAACTTTCGCCTTCTGCAAGACCTTTCACCGAGCACTATCACCTTCACCGAAGTCTTTCTATTGGGGAGACATCAATTTTCATTGAGACCTCTCTATGAGATTCTAAGCTCCTGCCAATGCCCCCCCTTCGCTGTGACTCCTAACATTTGTTGGGAAATTGTAGCAAAGCCTTCTATTCTTAGCGAGCCTGGATCTTTTTGTTGATGCCTCCATCGAGTTCAAGCTGAAGCTTAGTTGGCATAGCATTGCCATTTCACTGGGACCTCCCGCCGAGAGCTTGAAGTCATACCGAGGTGTTTGCTTGGGCCTCCCGATCGGTGAGACATGTAACCTTGGCTAAGACCTTACCCCGACCACCCCTGGCTCATTCATGTCCCCTTTCACTAAGACTTCACACTGAAACCACCATGTCTTGCTGAGATCCTTTCTAATAATATATTTCAGTATAACTTCACGGCTTCACCAAGACTTCTCCGTGATATCCAAACCTTTGCCGAAGCTTTCGCTATGAAGTCTCCTTTGGTCTGAAAATTTTCCCTGCCCACGGATGTCCATCAAGGCCAGATTTCTTCAAAATCTTGTGTTCCCCTGTTTTCCCAAAAATCCTTTTGGCTTGTTCTTCGCAAAAATCCATTCCTCATGGATTTTCTTGAAACTTGATGAAATGCAAAGGAATATTGAATAACGTGACCTGTTGGTGATTTTCAGTGCATTTGTTGGTTTATTCATGCTATATTTGGATCTCTCACATGGTCTACTACTGAAAAGTGATCAAATTTAAGGATTAAGTAGGTGTTTCTTGGTTACTCCATTGGAATATGAGCAAACTGGAATTTTTTGAAATTCCTCTCTGGCCCAGATTCTACGGGTGGCCTTGAAACCCAAAATTTGTTGTAGGCATTTCATAGGAATTTTAACAATGCCTTGTTTATCTGAGATGCATTCTAATGGTATTTTGATGGATTAACCTTGCTTTCCTGTGATTCTTATTATGTTTTCATGTTCAATATAGGTTGAATCAAGCAAGGCTACAGTTGGTTCCTCTTTGTTTGATGTAGAGAGGATCAAGCTGGACATCAAGAGCAAGGTCCCTGAGAGTAAGATCACTTTTGTCTGGTCAGAAGTCACTGACATGAACGTTGGCCTCTGGGACTATGAAGAATTCAAAACAACGTCAACTGAGGATCCTCCTTTGGTGACTAGGAGAATGAAAGAGTCAGGCCTATCCCATGTGGCTGGTTTCCCCTCAACGGTGCAATGCTATGAGTTGGTCCTTGAGTGCGCTAGGCACTATGATTAGGACACATAGAGGATAATTGGTCCTCAAGGAAGGATTATTGCAAATCTCAACCCAGTCTCCATTGCTCAAACCTTCAATATGCCAGAACGGTCTCATGTGGTGGGATTCACCATTGAGGCAGCTCAGGAGTTCTACGACGACCAGACTGTGAAGTCACAATAGCTAATCAACTCTTGGATAGAGAAACCCAAGTCCCACCATTCCAAATAGCCCAAGCAACTGTTCAGAGCAAAATTCAAGAGGGAGTACTATGATGCCATCACATTTCTTAGCAAGGTGGTCAGATTGAGGAGTGCTGGTACATTTGAGAATTGGATGTGCCATGCAATTGTAAGGATGGAACAAGAGAAAATTGACTACCACTGGGTGGGGGTCATTAGCCAAGTAATTCACAAGCAATTTTCTAGTGTGTTGCAGACAAAGACCTTCACCATGACCTCCTATTTGGTTTATGCACTTGCTAGGTTCCACCTCTATAGAGGATTGGATACAAGGGGCGCCTTTGGGCAGGATATTATCTATGAAGTTTTCCCTCAGTTGCATTGGGGAGGTTCAAATTATAGGAGAGAAAATGATGCATTTACCATGAATATCACCAGAATGCTTCAGGAAGCAGAGCATGTCATAATTTCAGATCAAGCCAAGGATCTCATCAAGAGATATGGAGCTTGGTTTATCCAATTTCCAACCTTCTCCTACATTCAGATTGACAGCTGCCATAAAGCCCCATACAAACTTCTGAGATACCCCATTTACCACATTATATTGCTGGAAGTCACCAGGAAGATTTGTGATTTTGATGCCATTGTCAAGAAGGACAAGCATAGGACTGGATTTGGTGGAGATTTTCCACTGAGGATTGGCACTAGAGAGGTATGTCCTTCCATTGGTTCTGCCCAAGCTTTAGAGGAAGAAATGAGTACTCTTGGCCTGTCTCTCCATTCTAGGAGATCCAGATTTGACATCACAGGAGAGGCTCAAAAGAAGGCTAGAAGATAATATAGCCACAAAGTAAATTTGGAGAGCTACTGGGCCAACTACAGTGATGAGTACGAGGTTAGAAAGAGGAAATTCTCCTGGCTCCCAGTTGAGTCAATTTGATTATATAATGTAAGGGCAGTTCCTGACCAATTGGAGGATGATGGAAACGTGATCTAGGATCACACCTATGAGGCCATAAAAGAAAATCCAATTGGTGATCTAGATTGGCTAGAGGAGGAACAAACAAAGCTAAAACAACTGATGGATCCTGTTCTCAAAATTACCAACATGTGGCTCAAACACACTTTGTGGGAGTTGGAGAATAAAGGAATGAAGTGCACTTATGACCTAATGGGAGATTTGGATCCCCATTCTACTTCTGAAGAATCTACCGAACAAGACCCTAAGGCCAAGGACAAGTTGGACTCTCCTCTCAAAGTCAAGATTAAGGATTACAAGAAACAAAGGCCCAAGAGACAGAAAAACAAAGAAGGCCAAAGGCCAAGAAGAGGAAGAGGACTAAGAAGTCCACGCAGAGTCCTAAGGTCGATGCTCCGGTGCCCAAAAGGAAAAGAATTGTAAAATTGTCAGAGGAGGTAGCTACCCCACTAGTAATAGATGTTGAAATCTCAAAGGAGAAGGCCAAAGTGTATGCAAGGAGGTCTAGGACTCCTTCTCCTAAGGACAGTGTTCCTAGGGCAGGTTCCCCTCCGGTTGTCTCCCATGAGGTGCACCTTGGAGATGTTCCTTCCACTCATGAAATTCAAAGTGAACCAGGTGAGGAAGAAAATGTTGAGGATCATCCAGATGTTGAAAGTGAAGAATTCCATGCAGGAGATCTCCACAGTGTGGAGGTAGAGATTGAAAAGGAAATGCAGTCTCCTATGACTACACATACATATTCTCCCATTAGAACTAAGGAAGTTTGATCTCCTCCAAGAGAAGAAGAGGTGGAAATGATATCATCACCTGAACAGGAGGAGGAGCATGTTGAAGAGGCAGAAAGTAAGGTGGATGAGACTCCTGATGAACAGAATTTGAATGAGGAGACACCTAAAGGTCAACAAGATGAACAGAAATAGGCTGAGGCACAAGTGGAATCTGCTATCCCTGAGTGTCTTGACAAGGAAATAAAAAGAAAACAGGTGGTAGTGGAGGATAGTCCACCAAATTGGGATGCACTGCTAGCCAAAATCAGAAAAGATAAAGGTAAGAAAAGGGCTAGAGTGATCTCAAGGATTGAGAGGGATGAGGCACACAACAAGGTAGTCCATGTTGCCACCCCTGCTCTAGACAAAAACATGCATGATGTGGCTGGAAGTGATTACAATATACAGACTTTCAATCTTGGGCCTACATCGGTTGAGCAGGACATTGAGGATTATGAGGGCTCCAGTATAGTCATTATTGATAGGTTGAGAAAGGAAATGAAGACCAAGCAAGAGCTAAAGAGAGAAAATGAAAATCTCAAAAGATGCTTGGAGGAGTTAATGAAGCCACTTCAATCTATCAATCCATCTTCCTCTGCTGCCAATCCTCTGCCTCATGAAACCATCACGGAGCTTGAAAAGATGAAAGCTTCCACCCTTGCCACTATGAATTGGTTGAAAGGGGTGCAAGAAAAAGGTGACAAAGCTATCAAGGAGGTTTTATCAATTGGAAAGGATGCTTTCAGGGCAATTGAGTGGTTGAAATAGGTAATGGCACAGGATAAAGAGGACAATGACCTCCTCTTATAGAAAATTAGAACCCTAATGGAGTACACCTGGGACAGATTGGTGAGCGATGGGATCCATCCTTCCTCCAAAGCTACCGAGCCATGGGAATGGTTTGAGACATTGCAAATCTGGCAGAAGGTGTTGCGTAAAATTTACAAACAAAGAAAGCATATTGATGACACCCTGGCTGGCATCTATGATGGCTCCATTGCCTTCTTTGAAATCATGACGAGACGAAGGAGAATTGTGCCCAAGTACTTGAACCTGGAGCAGTTGAGAGAATGGCGGCATGATGTGTATGCACCACTTGATGATGGTTCTATTTCTGAGCACCAACTGGATGATGCGGCCACCTACCTCGTAGTTATGGATAAGTATCTGACATGTAAGGTAGACTAGGATAGGTTGGTCAAACACTCAAGGGAGGAGATTGCATCCATTGAGAGGTGACTTAGGGTTCTGCCAGTACTGCCTGTGGCTGACCTAGATGGAGCGTTCTTGAAGCTACATAATGAGTCAGATCGGCGCAAGGACAGTGGGGAAAAGGGCTGATGATGGGTGGCAGCGTGATTTGTGCTTCCCATTATTTTCCCACACGTCGACTGGGCTAGATTACAGATCCGGGGCCAACCTCGACGGGATGTGCATTTATTTCTTGTTTGACCATTTTGAAGACTCTCTTAGCCAGGTGGTTGTGAGGAGTTATTGCTGCAAAACCCTTGCTTGGCCAACTTTTCTCTGGAGTTTCTATATATTGGGCATTTGGCCTCTTTGTAAAGCATTCGATAGTTAGAGGGTAAAAGAATTAGATAGTCAGAAAGCTAGAGGAAAGCAATTAGAAGTAGATTAAAATTAGCAAGTAGCTGCTCCCAAGCAAATATTGTAACAGAAAGCCAGAGTTGTTGCTACAGTGGACAATTTGAATATAAGTAATTTCATTGTGATTTGGTGCCATACTGGTATTCTCTTGTCTTGCATGGTTCTTGTTTTCCATCTTTAAATTTTTTTTGAGGAAGTTAGTGTTTAGATTAAATTTGATTTAATGATGTCAATAGTTTGATACTTGAATGTTGCAGCAATCCTTCAGTCCATACTTTTTGCAACCAACTAATTGTTAATTGCTTTGCAAAGTTATCCTGGACTTTATATTCATTGTGCTTAGTTCAATCATGAATGTTGTTCATTTCAACTGCATGTTCATGGTTTGAAAATCTTAAAAGCCTTAGAAGATTGCACTATTTTCTGTAAGGTAGCAGATTTATCTGGGTCAAGTAGAAATCAGTTTTGAAGGATTGGTTTGTTCTGGGTATTGGCTACTTTCATTGTTAATCTTAGGAGTAAATTTAGATTTAGAAATCTCTCTAAAACCCTTACTCTTTTGCTATTTCTTTGATTACTAGGTTAAATTAGGATTGAAGTGTCACCAGTTTGTTAAATTTGACAAAATTGATCCCATAGCTTGCTTGTAGTAAGGTCCCATTGTGATTACCAACAATTTTACATTTATCACTGAGTTGTTTATGTATTGTCAAGAACTGACATGAATACCTTGAGGTTATCTCTTGAGGCTTGCTAATAGAGATTTACCTTTTAAGAGAGATAAGATATCGCATCTTGTCTGTGTTGTTGTTGTTATGCAGAAATAGTGATCAACAGGTAGAGGGTTGAGAATTGAGGGTATAGTGTTGAGGACCTATAGGGTTGATTTTTTAGGGTATTGGGTTGAGGGTATATGTTTGAGGGATTAGGGTTGAGGGTGCATATGGTTGAAGGATTAGGGTTGAGGGTCCAATTTATAGGGTAGAGGGTATCAAGGTTGAGGGTTTAGCGTTTGAGGGTTAAGGATTGAGGGATTAAGGGTTGAGGGTTGAGAATTGAGGGTTGAGGGTTTAATGTATAGGGTAGAGGGTAGAGGGTAGAGGGTTTAAGTGTTTAGGGTTTAAGGGTTGTGGTTTGAGGGTTGAGGGTTTAAGGTTGAGGGTAGAGGATTGAGGGTATAGGGTTGGGGGATTAGGGTTGAAGGTCCAATGTATAGGGCAGAGGGTATAGTGGTTAAGGGATTAGGGCTTAAGGGTTGAGGGTTGAGGGATTAAGGGTCAAGATGGTTGAGGGATTAGTGTAGAGATTTTTTTTTGGGTTTAAGGGTTTAAGTGTTGAGGGATTAGGGTTGATGGTAGAGTGTATTGAGTTGATGGTAGAGGGTAGAGGGTTTAAGGGTTTATAGTTTAGGGTTGAGGTTATATGGTTGAGGGATTAGGGTAGAGAGGGAGGGATGGATGGAGGGATAGATGGAGGGATAAGTGAGATAGAGATAAGGAGAGAAGAGGAGCTAGGGACAAAGATATATGAGGGTCAAGGATCCAATGTATAGGGTAGAGGGTTGAGAATTGAGGGTATAGGGTTTATGGTTTAGGGTATTGGGTTGAGGGTATAGGGTTGAGGGATTAGGGTTGAGGGTACATATGGTTGAAGAATTAGTGTTGAGGGTCCATTGTATAGGGTAGAGGGTATTAGGTTTGAGGATTTAGGGTTCGATGGTTGAGGGTTGAGGGATTAAGGGTTGAGGGTTGAGAATTGAGGGTTGATAGTTTAATGTATAGGGTAGAGGGTAGAGGGTTTAAGGGTTGAGGGTAGAGGATTGAGGGTATAGCATTGCGGGATTAGGTTTGAGGGTCCAATGTATAGGGTAGAGGGTATAGGGGTTGAGGGATTGGGGTAGAGAGTTTACTTGGGTTCAAAGGTTTAAGGGTTGATGGATTAGGGTTGAGGGTATTGGGTTGAGGGTAAAGGGTAGAGGGTTTAAGGGTTTAGGGTTTAAGGGTTTAGGATTGAGGGTTTAGGGTTTAGGGTTGAGTGTTTAAGGGTTGAAGGTATACGTTTGAGGGATTAGGGTAGAGAGGTAGGGATGGAGAGAGGGAGAGATTTAGGGATAAGTGATTAAGGGTTTAGGGTCCAATGTATAGTGTAGAGGGTATTGGGGTTGAGGGTTTAGGGTTTGAGGGTTGAGGATTGAGGTATTAAGGGTTGAGGGTTGAGAATTGATAATTGAGGGTAGAGGGTAGAAGTTTTAAGGGTTTAGGGTTGAGGATTTAGGGTCCAAGAAATGGGGTCTCCTAATGATGTAGAGAGAGAGAGAGAAATGTAGGGAGTGGGAGAGAGATAGAGGGTAGAGGGGAGATAGATAGAAGGATTGAGTGAGTGAGGGAGAGATACTTGAGAGAGGGAGAGGGGGTATGAGAGAGAGACTTGAGAAAGAGAGAGAGGGAGGGAGTGGGAGAGAGATAGAAGGTAGAGGGTAGAGGGTTTGAGAGTGTAAGGGTAGAGGGTAGAGGATTTAAGTGTTACGGGTAGAGGGTAGAGGATTAAGGGTTAAGGGTAGAGGGGAGAGAGATAGAAGTGTTAAGGATTTAAGTGTTAAGGGTAGATGGTAGAGGGTTAAGGGTTAAGGGTAGAGGATAGAGGGTACAAGGTATAGGGTTAAGGGTAGAGGGGAGAGAGATAGGAGTGAATGATTGAGAGAGAGAGAGAGAGAGACTTGAGAGAGATAGAGAGAGGGAGAGAGTGGGAGAGAGATAGAGGGTAGAGGGTAGAGGGTTTAATGGTAAAGGTGAGAGAGATAGGAGTGAGTGAGTGAGAGACTTGAGAGAGGGAGAGGGGGTAGGAGAGAGATACTTGAGAGAGATAGGGATGGAGTAGGAGAGAGATAGAGGGTAGAGGGTAGAGGGTAGAGGATTTAAGGCTTAAGGGTAGAGGGGGGAGAGAGAGAGACTTGAGAGAGTTAGAGGGGGGAGGAGGGAGAGGGTGGAGAGAGAGAGGAGAATTGGGAGGATATAGGGTGAGGTGAAGCCGGTTGGTATGAATGTTCCGGATTTAAAAGTTAGGGTGAAATTGGGGAAGATAGGAGTGAGTGAGTGAGGAGAGAGAGACTTGAGAGGAGGGGTAGGGGAGATGCGAGATGAGGGTGATATAGGGTAGATGGTTTAAGTGTTTGAGTAGAGAGGATAGAGTATTTAAGGGTTAAGGAGTTGAGGTTAAAGGGGTAGAGGGGAGAGATAGGGAGTGGTGGTGAGAGAGATAATTGAGGAGAGGAGAGGGGTGCAGGAGGAGATACTTGAGAGAGAGAGAGGAGGGTGGGAGATAAAAGGGTGGGTGGGGCTTAGGGTTTTGGGGTAGAGGGTAGAGTTTAAAGGGTTAAAGGGTAGAGTGTGGGGGAGAGATAGGGTGAGTGAGAGACTGAGAGAGGAGAATTGTGGGGAGGGTTTAGAGAGAGAGAGAGAGGATGGAGTGGAGAGAGATATAGAGGTAGAGGGTGAGGTTAAGGGTGGGGGAGAGATAGGAGTGAGAGAGAGAGACTTGAGAGAGGGAGAGGGGTTAGGAGGGAGGGAATTAAGAGAGAGATAGGGAGCGAGTGGGAGAGATGTAGAGGATAGAGGGTAGTGGGTTGAGAATTGAAGGTATAGGGTATTGAGTTGAGGGTCTAGGGTTGAGGGATGAGGGTTGAGGGTAGAGGGTAGAGGGTAGAAGGTTTAAGGATTTAGGGTTGAGGGTTGAGGGTAGAGGGTTTAGGGTTTAAGGGTATAGGTTTTAGGGTTTAGTGTTGAGGGTTGATGGTTGAGGGTTTAAGGGTAGAGGGATTAAGGGTTGTGGGTTGAGGGTAGATGGTAGAGAGAATGAGGGATAAAAGAAACCTATAAAAAAATCAACTTTCTCATAATGTGAGCGAGTTTTTAAGTAGTGTAGATATGGTCGTTCTTTTAGCAAGTCATAACGTGCTCGCATTATAATGCAAGCACATTTTGGCTTGCTCTAAAAATGGTAAAAAACACAATATACCCATGATCTCAAGGCCCACATTCTACATATTCTCTTGGTTCTACGCGTGCTTTGACAAAAAAAGTTTTTGATGATTTTGTGAAGTGTGCATGAATGCTTTTCACATTCCACCACCTTTTTCATCATCTTTCCACCACCTTTGCATGAAATAGAATATTTTTCATGTTGAAAGGAATATAATATCAATTCAAGTCTAAATTCCATTCAAGAGTGATATACAACTGAAGTTTGGAGGGGAAAAAGCTTTTGAAAAAGTCAAATTGTTGAGGATTTTGAAGAAAGAAGAAGCAAAGGCTACATAATTGGGTAGAACTCCTCCATTTGAAACTATGGATTTTTAGGTATGTGAAGTATTTACACATTTTCTTTCATTCTATTATGGCTTGCTTTCATTTTTGTTATTTTGCATATTCCATGTTGATCATTGTTTGTTTTCCATTATAACCTTAGCTTGTCAATGCACATTTTAAATTACACAATTCTTTACACTTGCCAATTACATTTTTAAGCCACATCTCTTTGAGGCATTTTGTTAAACAATTGACTTACCTTGTGTATGCTTCCACATTTTTTTATACACGTATATATGACATAAGTTATAAGTAAAATAATACATCATTTCTCAATCCTTTACTATGGATGTGCATACCACTCTCCAAAGCTTTCATTTTGGTAAGGCATGGAGGATGTTGGAAAATGTAGTTGAATTTGGTTTTACACCTACAATTTTCATATGCTTGAAATTTTCTAAAGCCTTTTCAATAAATCTATTTTGTGCATATCCTGCAATCATTATAGTCCATGAGGACATATCTCATTGAGGTATTTTGTCAAACAGTTATACCAAGCAGCTGATTGCCTTGTCTATGCTACCAATTTTTTTGTACATGTCTCTAAGAACTTGGAATATACTCCTCCCACATTGATAGATCTTTGATTCTATTTTGGTTTTCATCTCTATTTCTAAATTTACCTCATCACTTATGTTGTGATATATTTTAAATTTTTCCTTGATTAGTCTACCTACAAGGGATTCTAACCCTTCTCTCCACTGTTTCAAGAATCTTTATTCAAGGCTAAGTTAGCAACATGGGAAAAGGTGCAACCTATCTTGTAATCATGGCTCAAAATGGAAGCATGGACAAGGAATTTGAATTGTTTGACAATAATTTTTTTGTATAAATGTATGCAAAATGTGGTAGCATTGACAAGCTAGTGAGCTCACTATCTTTCCAATGCAGTAGGGTTGACAAGGTAGGGGCAGTGTATGCTACATACCACGAGTCCCCATTTCTATGATGCATATGCTTCCCCTACCTTGTCAACCCTACTAAATTGGCAAGCTAGTGGAGCATTAGCAAGCTAGTGAGCTCACTAGCTTGCCAATGTGGTAGGGTTGACAAGGTAGGGGTAGTGTATGCCTCATAGAAATGGGGTCTCACAGTGATGTTTATCACCATGAGACCCGATTTCTATGAGTCATACGCTTCCCCTACCTTGTCAACCCTACTGCATTGGAAAGCTAGTGGAGCACCACTAGCTTGCTATTGTGGTAGGGTTGACAAGGTAGGGGCAATGTATGCCTCATAGAAATGGGGTTTCATAGTGATGTATATCACAGTGAGTCCCCATTTCTATGATGCATAATTTTCCCCTACCTATTCAACCCTACTGCATTGGAAAGCTAGTGAGCTCACTAGCTTTCCAATGCTCCACTAGCTTTCCAATGTGATAGAGTTGACAAGGTTGGGGTAGTGTATTCCTCATAGAAATGGGGACTCATGGTGATGTACATCACATTGAGTCCCCATTTGAACTCCTGTAACTCCCATTGAAGCTGAGTGAGCATTAATGTGGTGGGGGTTATTTGACAAAGGTAGGGGTAGTGTTGTCCTCTCATAAAGTAGGGGACTCAGGTGGCAATGGCCGGTAGGTTGGGCGGGCGGGGATGTAGGCTGGGGACCTCAGGCCGACCATCATCAGAGTGAGGGATTTGGAAGCCAGACGCGTTATGGTGGCGCTATGTCTGAATTATAATTGGTTTTGAATTTGGAAACTTGAGTTAGAAAAAATATTTCAATAAAATTATCTAATATAAGTTGGGCTTTTGGTCATTAGATTCCAGTCTAGGTGCAGAATTAGAATTTGCCTTATGTAGGAAAAAAGTTATGAAACCTCAAGATTGTCACTTTTTAAAAGTATTTTTTGAAATAAATGTCGTTTCGAGGATGGAAAAAGAAGTGCAATCTGATTCCAAAAATTTTGAAAAAAATATATTTAGAATCTACAGACAAAATTTCACAAAACTCTAGTTTACATCATCTTCAAATTCCTCACGGTTTAGCCGCTATCATTGTCCGAAAGTGAAGATTTAGTTAAAAAAAATTATTCCAGTGTCCAGTTTGGCCAAAAATTGTAAACCACTATTGTGGGATCACTATATGTTTAGATTTTCATACTAACAATGTTTTGCAGGATTGTGGCATAAAAGCCCCACCAACACCTTCAAGATACTTCTTATCAAAAAAATTATGTGAATAGAGGATGGCCAAATATTCTACAGGACAACATGCTTGGATGGTTCATGTCAGCATTGCGGTGGCTTGTAGTGTATGCTAGTATGTCAACATATCGAAAGCACAGATGAGGTGGGACATAAACTAGTATGATTAGGGAAGTATAAAACAGTGGCATAGGCTAAAAAAGATGGTAATCAAGAAAAAAGGTGTGATTTGGTTATTTAAAAGATTCCAATGTATTAGTTTATGTCCATGTTTTGTGACAATATAGTGCATGCGTATGCAAGGCATACTCATAGAGCCCAATGGATGGACACACAATTCAATCTATGCAAGGACACCTTTCTAGTTGGCAGCATAGTTTCAGTGGTCAACTTTGCAGAGAACTAAAATCTATAGCCACAATGTGAGGTACAGTCACAATATTACTACACATAGGTTTCAATATTTGTGCACTTAGCATTCATTCATGCAGCTGATAGTACAGAGGACCAAAGGAAAGTATTGAGGGAGTATCACTTTTATATTAGTGATGATTGTACACATTCTCCAGATTTTGTGTAAGGTTGCTTCCAAATGTTCTACAGTGATTTGGATCATAGGGGCATAACATACGGTCATCATTTAATATGGTCGAATAACTGTGTAGAACAGTTCAAGAACTCGTGCATGTTCTACTGGTTGAATAGGATGCATGTCATTATAGGTGTTCAACATATGTGGAACTTTTTTGAGGCCATGCATGGAAAGGGGGAGCATGTGTGAAAAGAGCAATAGGACGAGAAGAATTAAAGTATAAAGACAATGCAAAGTTGACAGATGCAAGATCAATCATCGAGTGGTGTAATGCTTTGATGGGTCCAAGTAATGAAGGTACATCTTCAATTTGTAGATTGTTTTGGTTGATGGATGATACTAACATTGCACCATATGAGGATTGTTCTACACTAACAAAATCGAGTGAGCTATACTCTTTCCTTAGTTTAGATGTAGATTCATGGAGTATCAATACACAGAAGATGGAATGCTTTTGTTCTTCATGTACAATGCAAGCCTAGGATGATTTGAGTCAAATGAGTGGGTTGAGAAATGGCCATTAGGTTATCTTATCCCTCTTCACACATTTTTCCCTTTGACCACATTGGAACTAACACAAATGAATTCATCAATCGACTTTGACCACATATCAGATCTAGTTCAACCTAATAATATATCTACTTGCTTAGTTTTTAAACTTCCTATTGTTATCTTACTTTGTAGTGTATTTGTAATATTGACTAATTTCAAGAGATTTGTTGCACATATCAATGCAAGGCATGTTTATGTAGTTATTGTAGATGAAGACAACGAAGAGGGAATGAACTATTACTTGTGTCATTGTGTTGAGGCCAAAAATAAATTGGAGGCCCCAATTATAGATGGAGAAAACATAAAATACCCTACAGGCTTAGTTGTTGTTACTGGAACGTGGCTTAGAAGGTACCCACATAAGAGTGTTAAATATTGTTTGTTTCAGGAATTTGACACGCATCGTAAGATTCTTCATTACTCAAACCTTGTTGTGGCATCCAATGTTAGTTTGACCAAATATGGGGTTATAACTCTGAACAAGAACTTGTCAAAGGTTTGTGAGTCTAACCATGAGGCAATACTTGACACAATAAAGAGTAGAGTGAACCAGATGGTTTGTTAGTTCATTTGTATGTACATACATTGGTTCTTATTGTTATGCTTGTATGCATTGTTTTGTCTGATTCCAATTCTACTTGTTGCCAGTATATCTGGTATATGCTGTACACTTTTCCTATGTAAGTAACCTACACAATTCAAGTTGATTGCCAGAATTTGCGTTTGAGGCGTAAAGAGAATCTCAATGCAAAAAGATACAACATGCGCCCATTTTAGCGATCTTGAAAAATCTCAATTATAGTTTTAAACCCGTTACTCAAAGTGCATGTATGAAACGCTAATTGAGAATTTCAAATTATTCATTTGAAGTTAACCTTTATCATGAGGAACCCTATGATGTAGACATTATAAGAGCATCTCGAATTTCAAGTTATTCTATTCATGAGAGGCTGTTGTGTGCAATAGGTATATTGGAACTCCCAATGAAGATGTATGGCCAAGAGTGACTAAGTTACACCGAAGTGGAATACTGTCCTCAATTTGGAAGCATTTAGTCTTATGTATTGTTTAAATTTCGTTAAATGGTGTGGATTGTTGTTTTGTAAGTTCGCTTCCATCTATTTTCATTTTCATTTCCAATTTTGGATGCTCTTTTCTTTTCTTATTTTGCTTTTCCTATTTGCTAAGTAAACTACTAAAATTGGTTAATTGTCTCCTTGCAAAAATTCTGATTTATGAGCCATAAAGTGTAGCCAAAATCCGTACAACATCCTTATTTTGATGATCTTGACAAATCGAAATTCGGTGATTTGAAATATTCGCAAAACATGTTGAATCTTAATTGAGGAATTAAGTTACTCATTTGAAGTTAACCTCATCATGAACACCTATGACGTAGACATTATAAGGGAATCTCAAATGTATGAGTGACATTGCAAAAGATCTGTGAGAACGGAGTAGCTAAGGCATTGTGCCTACAAGTACAAGCACTTGGGTTTCAAAATAGTGTATGAAGCATATTAGACAATTGTAGCAGAAACAGAAGAATTGGGACATCCAAATAAATCTCCTTTTATTGTATACATCATATTATTAATATAGTGAGTGTAATAACCATTGATGGTTACTAATCATTCCTTTTCTTCTTTTATTCTCTCCCTATTATAACTAGCACCAATTGACTAACTTATTATAAAAACTTCATTTATTAAAACAAATCAACCTAATAATTATATATCAATATCAATATAGCATATAGTCTATTCAAATAAACATTTGTAATGAGATTTGCTCAAGTTTTGAAATTTATTGCTGCCCTCAAACATTTGTAATTCATGCAACATAATCCCTTACAATCCAAATTACAAAATGATAGCAATCTTTGACGGCTTGTAACCCAAATACCGTGTCAAGTACGAGCATTCTGTCTGAGGCATCGAGATCACATTGGGCCCCTTTGCAATAAACTCTCTCAGTTTTTGTTATCTCGAAGTTGTTTTCCCGTGGTGTCCAATTTTCACTTGATCAAAAAAGTGTCAAATGCAAGCAGTGTAAAGTTCCAAAGTGGTACAACTTCGTTCTGCAACTCATGTGATCAAACATACTATTCCAATGCATCTAAATGGGTACTTATGCTAGGAATGGTCCTCTTTCACACCCAAACACATGAAATCACTCTGAGCTACATTCAACTGGCTCGATCCCTTAAGGGTCCAAAGTACAAAAGGGCAGCAATCTTTGATGGGCTATTACTCAAAAATAGTGATGCTTACAAACTCTATGTATGATCCAATGAGATCATGTTGGGCCCCTCTACAATAACCTCTCTCAGTTTTTGTTATCTTATATTCATTTTCCTATGGTGTCCAGTTTTCACTTGATGGAAAAAGTGTCAAATGCAAGTAGTGTAAAGTTGCAAAGTGGTGCAACTTTTGTTCTACAACTCATGTGACCAAAAAAATTGTTCCAACATGTCTAGATGGGTATTTTTACACTAGGCATGGTCATATTTCACACTGAAAAACACAAAATCGATCTAAGCTACGTTCAACCAACTCGATCCATTAGGGGTCTAAAGTGAAAAAGTGCAACAATCTTTGATAGGATATTACTTAGAAACCATGATTCTTATGAACTCTTTATTTGAGCCTACAAGATCATGTTAGACCCCTCTATAATAACCTCTCTCAATTTTTTATCTCAAAGTTGTTTCCCGTGGTGTCCAATTTTCACTTGATGGAAAAAGTATCAAATACAAGCAGTGTAAAGTTGCAAAGTGGTGCAACTTTCATTCTACAACTCATGTGACTAAATAGACTATTCAAATACATCTGGATGGGTATGTTTATGCTAGAGATGGTCCTCTTTTGCACCCAAACACGCGGAATCATTTCCAGCTACATTCAACTGCCTCAATCCCTTAAGGGTCCAAAGTGCAAAAGGGAAGCAATCTTTGATGGCATATTACTCAAAAATAATGATGCTTACAAAATCTCTATTTGAGCCTACAAAATTGCATTGGGCCACTCTACAATAGCCTCTCTCAGTTTTTGTTAACTTGGAGTCATTTTCCCGTGGTGTCCAATTTTCACTTGATGGAAAAAGTGTCAAATGCAAGTAGTGTAAAGTTGCAAAGTGGTGCAACTTTCATTCTACAACTCGTGTGACCAAATGAACTATTCCAACACATTTGGATGGGTATTTTTACACTAGGCACAATTCTCTTTCACACCCAAACATTCGGAAACGCTCCGAGCTACGTTCAACCAGCTCAATCCCTTAAGGGTCCAAAGTGCAAATTAGTAGCAATATTTGATGGGCTATTACTCAAAAATTGTGATGCTTACGAACTCTCCATCTGAGCCTATGGGATCATGTTAGTCCCCTCTACAATAACCTCTCTCAATTTTTTTTATCTCAGATTCATTTTCCTGTGGTCAATTTTCACTTGATGGAAAAAGTGTCAAATGCAAGTAGTGTAAAGTTGCAAAGTGGTGCAACTTTCATTCTACAACTTGTGTTTCCAAACAGATTGTTCCAATGCATCTAGATGGGTACGTTTATTCTTGGCATGGTCCTCTTTGACACCCAAACATGTGGAATCGCTCCAAGCTACGTTCAACTAGCTCGATCCCTTAAGGGTCCAAAGTGCAAAAGGGCAGCAATCTTTGACGGGATATTACTCAGAAACTATGATGCTTACGAACTCTTTGTCTAAGCCTATGGGATCAAATTGGGCCCCTATACAATAACCTCTCTTGGTTTTTTTTTATCTCAGAGTCTTTTTCCTGTGGTGTCCAATTTTCACTTGATGGAAAAAATGTCAAATGCAAAGCAGTGTAAAGTTGCAAAGTGGTGCAACTTTTGTTTTACAACTTGTGTGACCAAATAGATTGTTCCAATACATCTATATGGGTACGTTTATACTAGGAATGGTTCTCTTTCACACCCAAACACATGGAATCACTCTGAGCTATGTCCAACTGGCTCGATCCCCTAAGGGTCCAAAGTGCAAAAGGGCAGCAATCTTTCACGGGCTATTAGTCAGAAACCATGATGCTTATAAACTCTTCGTCTGAGCCTAAAGGATCATGATGGGAATGTTGGGATATTTTTGGATGCTATTTATATTTTTTTGATGTGTGGTTTTCATTGATGTCAACACTATTAGCATTTGGTGTATCAATTGTTGTATATGTCAAGGATATTGAGAAAATTGTAAAAGGAAGTGTTATGTGTTCCTAGTGGAACTATGTAGGTCATGATGGCGTCCTATTATGTAAATTAAATATTATTTGATGTGGATTAAAGGGTTTATTTTTTAGTATGACTAGATCATCTACCAAGAGTTTTAGAGGTCTGCATGAAGTTTTGTGTGAGTTATGGTCCGACAGTGTTTTGCTGGTCTCTATCAGTGTTCCTGAATGAAGAATATATGATTGTGGTTATCTCAGTCGTTGTGGATGCTTCTATATTGTTTCTTGGTGTTCTAATATGTATCTATTTTATTTTCTATATTTTTGGTATGTCCACATTAATTGGTGAGCTCGTGGTTGAAGCTCTTTGTGCGCATGTTCAGTTTTTCATGTTTCTGGCCGACATGTTGGTGATAGCGTGTTGTGGATCTTCGAGGTGAAATTAATTAAATTATTTTTGTACTAGAGATGCTAATTTGGGTCTCCACTATGTTGTGGCTGACCTTGGGGGATACACATTAAAATTTTATTCGTAAAACTAGGCCGACATTGCAAATATATTTTATTTTCTTAGTTGACGAAGTTGTGATGGAATCTAATGTAGCGGATATATAAGAGAGATTGTGTGATTGGTGGAATGATGATTTGTGTTCTCCTACGTGCATATGTGTGAGTATAATTACTGAGAAGAGTGTGAAGAATATTATGTGAAGTGTGAAGAAGTGTTGAGCTTAATTGGAACTGTAATCAGGCTTGAGCAGAAGCTATTTTCTCAGTTCATACCCTCCGTATTTTTAATCCAATTTTGTTGGGCAGTGAGAACCTTTTGTAATTGAGCAGTGAGCTCGAGGTAGTGTACCTGAATTCATGTGCATTCCTCTTATTGTTCTTCATTATAATTTTAGCAGGGTATAATCTTGTGGACTAACATCCACCATGGTTTTTCCCCTAACAGGGTTTCCATGTAAGAAAAAATTTGGTGTTCCTTGTCTCTCTAATGTGTTAATTGCTTATGGTTACTTGTTCATTCATCTGTTCTGAGATTAAGGATAAGTTAAGTTAGAAAAAGTTTAAATTTCTATGAAAACTAATTCACCCCCCCCTTAGTTGTTTGTCCTTATTTTTCCAACAATTTGTATCAGAGCTAGTTCCTCTTAAGAAGTCTAACAGCTTGAGGTGATCTGGGATGGCAACATCAACATTCAAGAAGGATAGTCCTAGATTTGATGGTACCAACTACTCACTATGGAAATTCAGGATGCAATTTCATCTGCAGTGCATTGGTGATGCTTATTGGAAGATTACAAGAGATCAATATATTATTCCTCAAAATGGTCCCTCCTCTATTGATGAGATCAAAGATGTTGAAAGTAATACCAGATCTATGTAAGCATTGGTGAGCGCTGTAACAGATTCAAAGATGGCTAATGTGATAGGTCTGCAGACAGCTCATGAGATCTGGATGAAGCTGGAAACTTTGTATGAAGGAGATACACAGGTGAAGATGGATAAGCTACAGAGCTTAAAAGACAAGTATGAGAATCTGAAGATGGGTGAAGATGAAAATATTACTTCTTTTATGCAGAGAGTAAATGAAATAGTGCTAGGTATTAAATGTGCCTGTTGTTCAGTGAGTGAGGATGAAATTGTGGCTAAGATACTCAGATCCTTGCCTCCTTCTTACAAAATGAAGGTTCATGCTATTGAGGAATTTATTTTTGTAAACAAAATGACAAGAGATACACTAATAGGGAAGCTTGCTGCTTTTGAAATAAGTGAATTTGGTGAATCTACACCAAAAACTAAATCTGCATTCAAAGCCACTATATTCGGAAGCTACAGGAAAAAATACAGTCTGGGAGAGAGCTCCAGAAAGATATCTAAATATGATGAAGAACTGAAACAACTCAAAGACAAAGAAAGAGAAGTACAAGAACTGGAAGCACTTATTGCAAAGCAAGAAGGAAGAGGAAAAGGTAATTATGAAGATGTATTTACTATTAAATGTTTTTCATGCAGTAAGATAGGTCATTTTGATTTAAGATGTCCTGAAAGAGTTCCTCAGACTAAGCCTAGAAAACCTATATTTCAAAAGAAATGCTACTTTGCTAAAGAAGCAATAACTAATGATGAGTCTGATAAAGATAATGGAAATGAAGATGATTGGGATTTCATTGCTACCATTGAAAATAAACCTATGCCTATTGAATCTACTAAAGATAAGAAAGCTCTTGCAGCCCAAGTTGAGGAGAAAGATGAGTGGTTCATTGGTGAATTGTATACATCATTTGACAAAATTTTATTGAGTCTAGAGAAGTATGACGGTGGGGTTGTAAGATTTGGAGATAAAAATGCTTGTGTGATTCATGGAAGAGGTTCTATTAGCCTTGGTGGTAAGGAAAAAATTGATGATGTTCTCTATGTTGAAGGCCTAAAGCATAACTTGTTAAGTGTTGGACAGATGGTACACAAGGCATATGATCTGCAGTTCAAGAATGGAAAATGCAATATTCATGGGAGTTCCAAAAACATGATTGCTATTGGTGTGCAAACTAAAGGTAATATTTTTCACTTGAGTCTTTCACTGTTAGAGTTGTTTAATTGCTCCAAGTGGTGAAAGTTGGTTGTGGCATAGGAGGTTGTGTCAAGCTATGGCTTTGACAACATTATCAAGATAAGTTCTACTCAAGTAGTGATATTTTCCTAGGTTAGTGAAGCCTACTAATGTAATATGTTAAGAATGTCAGATGGGTAAACAAACTAGAGTTTCCTTCCGGAGCAAACAATTTCATTCAAATAATGTGTTGGAATTACTACATATTGATCTTTCTGGTCCCTCTAGAGTTAGAAGTATTCATGGAGAAAGGTATTTTATGTTGGTCATTGATGATTACTCTAGAATGATTTGGGTTTCCTTCTTAAGAGAAAAGTGTGAATCATTGGAAAAATTTAAAAGTTTCAAGGCCATGGCAGAAAATGAAAAAGGTTTGAAAATAAAATGTCTGAGATCTGACATAGGTGGTGAATTCATTTCAAAAGAGTTCAATTCTTATTGTGAAGAACATGGAATTAAAAGATAGTTATCTATTCCTCGAACCCCTCAATAGAATGGAGTTGCAGAAAGGAAGAATAGAAAATTTTTGGATGTTGCCAAAATAATGATGATGGAAGGGAATGTGTCTCAGATGTACTAGAGTGAAGCGGTAAGCACTGCTATATATACTTTGAATCGAGTAAATGTGAATGGTAATTCTGGTAGGACCCCTTATGAATTATGGTTTGGTTAGAAGCCTACTATTAAGTATTCCAATATCTTTGGAAGCAAATGTTATATCAGGAGAGATGATGATATAGGAAATTTTGATGCTAGAAGTGATGAAGGGATCTTTCTAGTTTACTCCACAAAGAGCAAGGCATACCGATGCTATAACAAAAGACTGAGAAAGATTGTTGAGAGTGAAAATGTTAGAGTTGATGAGGACTCTGTCAAATCATCTAGACGATGCAGATATGATTCAAATGAAGACAACACAAATCAAGGGAAGAACACTCAAACACTGAATCTACTTAGATTATTCCATATGTTCTAGTGAAGCAACCACAAGTTGTTCCATAAAATCAAGTCAATCAGGAAGCACAGACAAGTGCAAGTGTAGAAGAAAGTTCAGAAGACACAGAAGTCTGAGAAAGTCCCAAAACTCCAAGGTATGTAAAGTTGAATCACTCTAAAAGTCAAATCATAGGAGATAAGAGTAAAGCAGTGCAAACTAGAAGAAAAATTATAGAAGAATATTGTCTGATTTCAAATATTGAACCTAAGAGTGTCACTAAAGCCTGTCAAGATGAACACTAGTTGGAAGTCATGAAAGAAGAATTGACATAGATTGAAAAGAATGACACATGGACACTGGTTCCTAGACCCAAAGACAAGAATGTGATTGGTACTAAGTGGGTATTCAAAAAAAAGTGAATGAGGAAGGTGAAGTGGTCCAAAATAAGGCAAGACTGGTATGTAAAGGGTACTCTCAAATGGAAGGTATTGATTTTGAAGAAACCTTTACCACTGTTGTTAGAATTGAAGCAGTAAGATTATTTCTTGCTTATGTTGCTTATAAGAACTATAAAGTCTATCAAATGGATGTAAAGCCTGCATTTCTGAATGGGGAACTAGAAGAAGTGTACATTGAATAGTCTAATGGATTTTAGCTAATAGATAAGGAGAGGAGCATGAACTTTAGATTAGAAAATATATATGGAATCCAAACAAGCCACGGATCTTGAAAGTACGCCCAGTTGGAATAAAATATCTGAAGCTTGATTTCACACTAAAAGAACCTCAGTAGTAACTTATAGCTGCAGTTAGATCTAGCAACCAAAAGGTTAATCATAGATTCTTTTGATGACATCATTTTTGGTGGAAATGATAACCTATACCATGAATTTTGTTGATGAGATGGGTATTTGAGAGGAATATGATTGGTGAAATGAAGTTCTTTAAAGTTACAAATTTACATGATTAGATGAGAGGCATTTTATCGATTAAATATGAAGAGCTACTAAAGAAGTTTGGTATGGAGAGAGGCTCTAAACTTATTTGGTATATGACAGCGGAATGTAAGGATTACTGAATCGGAATAGTAGCTCTCCTAAAAGCAAATAAGAGTGGGCACAGGTCAATGATTGAAGGTGGATTACTCTGCCATTTCGAGACTAGACCGGATATTATGAATGTTGTATGTATGGTCACTAGATTTCAAGTTGATCTAAAAGAATCACATGTGACTGTTGTTAAAAGAATCTTTAGATATTTGAAAGGAACAGTTGACTTTGGACTTTGGTATCCAAAGGATGATGATCCCACTTTGTGTGCATACACTAATGCTAATTGGGCTGGTGATGTGGATGATAGAAAAAGTACTAGTGGTGGTGCTTTCTTCTTAGGGAAGAAGCCGGTATCCTCGTTAAGTAAAAATAAAAACTCAATTTCTCTATCTACTACTGAAGCAAAATATATTGTTGCTACCAATAATTGTACTCAAGTATTATGGATGAAACAGATGCTGAGAGATATCAGGGTGGTGTATGAAGAACCTATTTCCATATACTGTGACAATTCAAGTGCAATATATATCTCAAGGAATCTGGTGTTGCATTCTAAGACTAAACATATATCAATAAAGTTCCATTTCTTGAGGGAGAAAGTGAATGAGAAAGAAGTCAAACTAGAGTATGTGACTACCAAAGAATAGATTGCAGATATCTTTACTAAACCATTACCGAAGGATACATTTGTGTATCTCAGGGGAATGCTAGGGGTAATCACCCCTCCTGATAAGAACTAAAAGATGCATTTTCTTGCATCAATCCATGAGCCTCATTGCTATATCATGATTTGGATTGATGTTTTCATGGATGCTACTCAGGGGGAGTAGTCAAATGTGTATATATATGGTTCAGAGTGTGTGTATGGAAAGGTCATAGTTACCTTTGCCATTGATGTCAAAGGGGGAGAAGAGTTATGTCAAAAACATCTTAGGGGGAGAAGTGCTACATGACAAATCTTTTCAGAAGTAAAGATTGGGTTGATGGTATTTTTCACATCATGTGTTGCCATCAATGCTAAAGGGGAAGATTGTTGGGAGATTGTTGGATGTTGTGGATGTGTTGCTGATATATGGTTGCCATTGATGTCAACACTATTAGAATTTGGTGTATCAATTGTTGTATATGTCAAGGATATTGAGAAAATTGTAAAAGGAAGTGTTTTGTGTTCCCAGTGGAACTGTGCAGGTCATGATGGTGTCCTATTATGTACATTGAAGATTAGATTATGTGGATTAAAGGGTTTATTGTTGAGTATGACTAGATCATCTACTGGAAGTTTCAGAGGTCTGCGCGAAGTTCTGTGTGAGTTATGGTCTGATAGTGTTTTGCTGGTCTTTGTTAGTGTTCCTAAATGAAGATTATATGATTGTGGTTATCTCAGTCATTGTGGATGCTTCTTTGTGTTTCTTGGTGTTCTCAGATGTCTCTAATTTATTCTCTATCTTTGTGGTGCATCCACATTAATC
>VDFB02047230.1:408911874-408950881 GCA_007258455.2 Sequoia sempervirens | reverse complement strand
AATCAGAAGTTGTACTTCCCATTAAGATCGAGCTCCCATCCCTCAGAATATCATTGCAAAACCTCATCAATGATGAGGACTACCGGGTGTCAAGATTAAATGAGCTGGAGTTACTGGACAAGAGATGGATAGATGCTTTAAATCATTTACAATTCTATCAAAATAGACTCAAACGGAGCTACAACAAGAAAATCAAAAGCAAGACTTTCCAAGTTGGAGAACTGGTCTTAAAAGAAAATCAGAAGAATGTCTTAAACCCAAGCAACAAAGGAAAATTCAAACCTAATTGGTTAGGACCTTTCGTCATCACAACAAGTTATAAATCAGGGGCATATCAGCTATCAACACTCGAAGGGGAACCTCTATAGGATCCCATGAATAGCTCCCATCTCAAAAAGTTTTATGCCTAAATCTTTCAAGGTATAGAACCAAAAATCCAAAAATTAGAAAATGTCCTGAAAAAATGGTTACTTAGGCGAAAACTTGGCAAATAGGCATCTTGGTGACAACCAAAAAATCAAAAAAGCAAAAAATCCAAAAAAAATCAGAAAAAAGGATCAAAATAGTAAAGATAAAAAATCGTCCTCTAGTGAAAACCACTTCGGTGGCACTTTGGGCAAGTACCTTGGTGAAAACTTGGCAAACAGGCACCTTGCGTAAATAAGCGCTTTCCATCCACCAGGATCTTTGCAGCTTGTTCGACATCATCCCTCCATTTCACTTCCATCATCCATCGCATTCTGGTCTCCATCCATCACTCATCCACTCGCATCCGCACCATAGCTTGGTCCTCTTTTCGTATCATGATCCCTCCTAGTACTACTCGACTCATCCTCAAGGTCAGTTTGTCCTGCCTTTATCAGTGTAGTCTATTGCATCACACTGGGGGCATGTTCTCATCGGATTGGATTCATGTATATTCTTAAAGTTCTCAAATTAGAAAATCCAAAAAATATCAAAACATTAGAAAATCCAAAAACATCAAAAAAGCATAAAATCCAAAAACATCAAAACATATCAAAACTCAAAAACAGAGTCGTCTTGTCGAACTACGTCATCTCTGAGCTTGAACGTAGGAAAGGTTGATCTTTGATCATCCCCCGAGACATTTAGGTTAGTCTTATAGGATTCTGTCATAATAAACTGACATCTCATCATGTATATCGTCATCTGTAAATCGGTCAAGTCGTTAGTTGAACTACGTGATCTCTGTGTGTATAACGTAGGCAAGGCTCATCTGTTGATCAGCCCTCGAGACCCATAAGATAGGTCTTTAGGTTAGTCTTTTGCTCAAAATCTCAGAAAATCCCAAAAACATTGGAAAATCAAAAATCAAAACATTTGTAAAATCATGAAAATACCAAAAACAGCCTCAAAACATTGCAAAAACATCAAAAACATCCAAATATTTGAAAAAATCCATCCGTCTCATCTCGCTTGCACCCACAAAAATCACCATCCATAATAAACTAATTGCCATCCTCAATCTTTGATAGGATAATCAGAAACAAGTCTAGTAGATTAAAAGTGAAAACTCAAAAACGTCAGGTCTTAAGTCTAAGTCAGTACGTAAGCAAATTGGTCATCTCTTTATATTAGTAACACATCATCTGAATTTGTTCCATACCAATCATCCCTTAGAACACTTTGGATAAATGAAATGACGTGCCACCATCCACTAACATGTCGTAGGATGAATCCTTCCTACAATAGGCATTATCTTTTGGCAATAAGTTTCAGTTATCATCCTTAGAAAACACATCCTCTTTTCATTAGCGGTATTGAAGAGCATCAATTCGTTTGTTTACTTGGTCTTTATCTTTTGACTTATCTTATTTGCGCTCATTCCAAGGACGTCTCGATGATATCCCAAAATAGAGGATTTAGAGAAAAAGGAATGGGGCAACAATCATTATCTTTTGTCTGTTGTGCTTGTTGGACGTTCTTGTAATATAACCTTGGTGAATACTTGCTTTGATAGGTATTTATGGAAGAGGTCTAGGGCAACTTGTTGACTATTGCATGGATAGGTTTACCTTTCTTTGTTTTCGTCTGAGGTGTCTAAAACTTTTGAAGTACATCCTAGCAAGGTTTCTGTATGTCAGGTGTGAACAAGAATACTCCTATCTAATTTTCAAGTCAAAGTCCATCATACTTGGTACAACACCATCCTGGTTTTCTATACCTTGATGCATCGTACCACATGTGTTATCAAACATAAAAAAAATTGGCCCTTTGAAAATCCCAATTCCTTGGCAAGTAATCATCATCATCATCATCACCTGCATTTGCATCATCGTGGGTCTTGTTGAAATGACTTCTTCTTTTCTTACTAACCGCACTAACAAGGTACTATGACAGTTGATCATCATCACCATCATTGTCATCAATCTTGCATCCATAGATCATTAGCATATTGAATAAGCATATCATATAGGAAACATACTCACTGCATTTTTTCATCATATAAATAGGTTATCATAAACATTCTTCACAAATAGGTGCATCCATGTCATTGCATTTCACCCATCACATTGCATCTCAAAGACATTATATCAATTATTGTATAAACATTGCATTTGCATTTCATATTACCATCTACCATATAAATCATCACATAGCATCTACAAAAGTAGTTCCATAATCATGTTTGCATAATCATAAACAATAGGTATATAAGCATTTAATTCATTAGGCATACATTCTTGCATAACATCATGACATCATATCATCACATTACGCATCAGCATATCACTTTGCATTAACATATCATTGCATTACATACATCATCAATAATTACATTTAGGATAATAACATTTGTTATTCTAAACATCTCATTGAACCATCCCATTACGTCCATCCATAAATCATCTCATACATATGCACATTCCACACATCATTGCGTATACCATAGATCATATCATTTTACATATTAAAACCCATATCACATATTGCATTGGCATAAAATAAACCATCATATAGTTAACATCATTGCACATCATATCATAGGTTAGCATAATATAGATCTGTTAGTCATAATCATACTGCATACATCATTAGAAATAAATGCATCCATAAAATATCACTACAAAACATATAGAAATAAATCATCCATGCATAAAGGAGAACACGGTACATCGCATCAAAATCAGCTCATATATATCATCAATGTCACTGTCATAGTACAATGAATAAATCGGATCATTGTACACATATATGTCAATCGGTACAAAATGCCCATCGGGCTATCAAAAACAAGCCCATAAGGTACAAAAAGTGTAATTTCTAGATCAAGCTCGATCTCTATGAATGCTACCCTCACCCCTATCACCGTGACCTTCTGGTGGTCTCTGGTTGGCCCACTTTGAATACTCTGGGACCCAATCTGCTCTAGGTACAGTGTCATGGTAAGCCTGACGGTAGTACTCTATCTCTCGGATAGCATCCCTATAAGATCGTACTGGCACTATACCCTGGGAGGAGGAGGCTATCATACTCTCGATCTGTTGTCTGTGGCCTAGCTCTATGGCTGCCTGTAGCTCTGTAGCCTATCTCTACTACACAGCCTGATCCATCTCTGCTCTAACCTACTCTCTCTCCGCTGTCAGCGCCTGAACCTAGGCCTGCAGTTGCGCAATCAACGCATCCCGACCATCTGCCTGTCCCTGTAGCTGTACGTGAACCTGATCCTCACCCTCGGCTCATGGTGGTGGGACTGGTGGATCCTACTGCTGATCCTACATGTGAACATCCCCATGACTTGGTGGGACTGGGGGCACCCCTAGCAGATCCTATCAAATCTCGACCCTCGTTCCTCGCCCTCGTCCTCTCCCTCTACCTTTGACCTTGCACACCTCTGGATCGTCGCCTGGAATGGTCAACCGAATAGGAGGTTTGAGCCAGTCTCTATAGGCCTGAGTGGTCCCTGGATCTTCCAAGCCCTGATCATAAGCCCACGGTCGGGCTACCAACTGCCTGAAGCTATCAACTGCCTCAGAGGTAGGAATACCATGACCCCATGACACCTATGTCATGCTGCGTGCAAAAATGACTACATAGTTGTCATCAGGCTGATCTTGTGGCTCTCCGAACTGATGTTGCACGTACCTGGGCAGGTACCTCTTGATCATCATGTGCTCACGCCCCTGCATATATCAATATTGGTGGCAATAAAAGAGCTGAGCAACATCATCGGCTCATCTGGGCCGACCAAGGTATGGACACAGGTAAAGACAAGCATCTCGTCTAGGACTCACCTCCAGTAGGGGATCCCATGCTCGCTAGTGTGTGTGAAGGACACACTGCCTCTGTATAGTTCCATGAGGGCATCCTCTACCCCCATCAAACTAGAATGACCCATGGACATAGCACAAAAATGTGCTCCCATGCCCAAACATGAAGAAGTGTCACTCCAACCCCCAGCGCTCTATCATCCACGTATACATACTCGTGAAGGTCCCTGTAAAGTGAAGCCAAAAGGACAGGTCCCCAAGCAAAGCGAACTGGCTTGTCTCAGACCATCTGCTTCTAGTAATAACCCCAGCTAGGACTGAAATATCGCCCTCGTCGATCTGGGGCAACCAAACCCGAAATGATCATTGTAACCACCCAGCATAAGGGAGGTGCTATAACCCCGTACCGCTCGAGCTCAATCTGCCCCTCGCAGTAGATAATGTCCCGTGTGGCAAAGACTCTGATGCAGGACTCATGTCCCTCCTCCATATCATAGATCACTCGTCAGCCATGAATAGGCAACTGTAGAATGTGCCAAACATCCTCCAAGGTGACGGTTGCCTTGCCGGTGGGAAGATGAAACGACGATGTCTCACTGTGCCACCTCTCAGCCAGCGCTGACAACATCCCTAGGTGGGTGCGCATAGGCGCCGCATACGTAATATGCCATAATCCTGTAGCTCCTAGTCAGTCTTGGTCCCTATCACTCAAGTCCCGTAAGACGCTTGCCAAATCTCGCGAACAGTGCTCCTGAGAGTAGAGCTCCCTAGGCCCATCTTGCATCAAGGAAAGTCACTGTGTTAAAATTTTTGAAAAATTCCTAGTGAAACGCTCCAAGCTTGTCTCCAGTGTCACAGTTTGTGAAGGCGTCATAGTTTGATCTTACTCAATCTCCAACGCTCAAGCCCAAAAAGTTTAATGTGATAGACTACCTCAATATAGGTAGTACAAACTAACCTTTAGGAGAGTTCCAAGTAGTACTAATGGGGATAGATACTCGTCGAGTACCAAGCTATGATACATACATGGATCTAGAGGAAAATAAATAGATGAAAGATGGATGTAATGAATGGAAAGGATGAGTTTATTATGAGTGAATGATAAGTGAAGAGTTTATGGTAGATGGTGCTTATTTACATAAGGAACATGTTAGCCAAGTTTTCACCAAGGTACTTTCCCAAAGCTCCACCAAAGTGGTTTTTTTCTAGAGGATGATTTTCTCTTTACAATTTTGATCCTTTTTCTATTTTTTTACTTATTTGGATTTTGGATTTTGGAATACCCCTCATGGGACAAGCATAAAAAATTTTGAGATGGATTTTATTGATTGGTTCCTACAAGGGATCTCCTTCATTTTTTTCTAGTTGATAGACTCCTAAACCATAACTTGTGATGACAAAAGGCCCTAACTAGTTTGGCTCAAAATTTCCCTTGTTGTCTTAATCTAATATATTATTTTGATTTTCCTTTAAAAAAAGATTCCCTACCTAAAAGCATCAACCCTTGATTTTCTTATTGTAACTTCTTCAAAGCCTATTCTGATAGGCCTATATATGATTAAGGGCTTCTAAATGACATTCATCTAGATGTTCCAGTTCATTCATCCTTGATATCGTGTATTATTTGTCTATGATTAGATGTTGCAATGAAACCCTTAATGATGGGAGCTCGACCTCAATAGGAAAGATGGATTTAGTTCTATAAACCAAGGAGTAGGGTGTAGCACCAATGAATGTGTTGGTGCTAGTCTGGTAAGCCTAAAGGGTGGGGTTTAATTGTTGGTGCCAATCCTGGCAATATCATTAACTATCTTTTTCAGTATTTTGATAATGGTTTTATTAGAAGCTTTAGCTTGGCTATTTCCTTGGTCGTAATAGGGGGTATAAAAGTGATGTTGGATATTCAATCAGTTGCATAGCTCACAAACATCCCAGTTTTTAAAAGGTGTCCCATTATCTATGATGATGGCTTATGGAACACCATAGTGATAGATGAGATAGTTTATGATGAAATTGGATACTTTCTTTCTAGTTATGTAGGTCATAGGTATTGCCTCAATTGATTTGGTGAAGTACTCAGTGGTTGTGATTATGAACTTATGGCCATTTGAGGAGGTAGGTGTGATTTTCCCAATAAGATCAAGCCACCACTATGAAAAGGGACATGGTGTGGTGATGGGCCTAAGCTCTTGAGTTGGTGCATGGATAAGGTCCTCATGCTACCGAAATTGTAAAAATTTATTCACAAACTGATTAGCTTCTTGCTCCATGGTTGGCCAATAGTATCCTATTCTCAACTAATTCTTAGCCAAGGTTAAAGCACTCGAATGTGACCCATAGATGCCTTTGTGTACCTCTTTCAAGGTAGTCGAAGCTTCCTTCTAGTTAAGAAACCATAATAATGTTCCTTCAAGACTTCTTTGGTAAAGGGTATTGCCCATAAGGATGAATCAAGATGCTCTTCAAATAAACATTTTTTGTAGGTTAGGGTTAAGGTCAAATAACATCAAAATAGAAGCAATTAGGTTCTTAAAACACTAAGAAACTATAGGATTGTGATCAAATGAAAGTTGTAATTAATGAAATTCAATTAACAACACTAAGAATATTCAATTGAAAAGTATTAAACCAAAATTAAAGCAATTGAATCTAAACTAGTGTGCAAACCTTTAAACCCCATTATGGATTTGAAGTAAACTTGTGGTGTAGTAATGTGGAGTGCTCAAATTTTCCTAATCCATGTTGTTGAAAAATCTTCTTGGTTGATGAATGAGGATGGTTCACAAATTATCTCAAAAGTCTCAAAGGTGGGTGATGAATTGAAGAGACTAAAGTTGCAATAATGGTTGTAAATCCCTTTTCATGTAAAAAGGATTGGTACTTATAGATTTTTGAAACATTGATTAATGGAAAGGATTCAAAATACTAATCATTGGATGAAATTGAATTGAGGGTATGAGGGTGGATCAAGAAATGGATCAAGGGTCAATAATCATTGAAGGAATGGATCAAATATTTAATTAAAGGTCCATAATTCATGAGGATTCAACGTCCCTATATTTTAGGAAATATGTTGGAGATATTATTCATGTGGAGGGAAGAATTTTAATTTGAAAAGGGAATATTCTATAAGAATATTCTTTATGCAAGTTGGAAGATTGGAAGAGTAATTAGCTAATTAAGCAATTAAAAAAACACTTAATTATGCAAGCTAGAAGAATTAGGAGTTTTAATTAAAAAAATTATGAATTATTTAATCAAGGAGGGATTATGGAATTTAGTTAAATAATTTGACATTATTTAATCAAAATGGGAGAAATTAGTATGAAGGTGATGAATTAATCAAATAAAATTAATTGTTCAATTAATAGGGGAAAATATGAATTTAACTAAATAATTGGACATTATTTAATTAAATGGACGAAATAGAAAAATCATGAAATAAATGGTGTTAATAAGAAAAATTAAACTGTACAATATACTTGGGACATTTATAGGTTTCTACATTTTGCCCCTCTTTGAAGGAAGGCACATGTTGCATTGCTTCAAAGAACTGATGTTTCTCATATCAATTTTTATTTCTTTTCCTGATGGCCCATTGTGCCCAAAGGAATGCTAGTATAGTACCCCCTCGAGAGATTGATTGGAAAAACTAATTTTTGGATTGATCTCGGGATAAGGTCACATGAATGGTTATGTTGAACAAAGGATGAAAAATAAGTCATAGGATGTTAATGAAGCACCATGGTTGGATGCTCATTTGGGTGAATTTCAAGCTCATTTGCACAATTTTCTTTTGAGAGATCAAAGATCCTATGAGATTTGTGAGTTTAGAGCTTACAAAGCATCAAATGTTGTGGCCCACATAGTTCATGCAATACACTGTGTAGATGAGGTTTACAATTTATAGAAACTAGTTGACAGACGACCTCTAGTATGTAACTTGATAAACATTTCTTACACACATTTCTAGATAGCTAAAGGTAGGCTAGATTTAGGAAAAATAAAGGCATATAGTTTGATGTGATACTTTTGTAACCTAACATGACACCTTTGAAACAAATAGTGGTACCTTTACAATGGGCAACACTACTCTACATATGCACATGGCTTTTGAATTTTTCCTATGCTATTGTAAAACTCTAATGCTTATGTGTTGTGCTTGTGTAAAATGTGGTACTTCCATTTTTCCTTACAATGGAGTGCTTCTACAAAAGTGCAACACTTTTATAAAAAGGCGATGATTTTTTATTTGACAGTCAAGCGCTTTTGTGAAAGGGCATGCTTTTGTTCCTTTTACATTTTTTGACTTAGGTTTTTCTACTAGATTTTTTCAAACTTGACATTGTCATGATCACTATGATTGTAGGTCAAGTTAGATCCTCTCTCTTTTCAAGAACATAGACCTTTGATTATCAATTGGATGACTTCCTGATTCCACCTTCTCATAGGCGAGGCCATAGTTACACTCGAGGACATTTGGAGGATCCTTAGGGTACCTATCCATTGAGAATGGGTGATTTATGATGTTGATCTTGACCTAGAGGCTATGTTTCAGGTGTTGGGAGTAGATGAGATGTATCTTGAGGTTGGATAGATATACCTTTGGTGCTACATTAGTGTTGCTAGCTATATTACCTTGGATATTGTGGGACTCATCATGGGAGTTTTGGTTTAGGGCAGATGATTTCAACTATTCAGCCCAAGATGGGGGATCATTCTTGAGAGGATTCTGGAGGATGCCTATGTTTATGCTTAGGGACCATTTATATTGGCCCATCTATATCATGATATACATCAAGAAATATATTGATGAGGGGCTAGCCAGTCTGCAAGCATTACACTTTTGCATATATGGGCATGGGAGCACATTATCGTGCTTCTACCAATTATTTCTTACATGGATAGAGATGATGGAGATCCCATTGTATATAGGTATGACAACATTACCACTCACCATCATATAGGTGATTTGTATTACTCGAGGAGGGTCATTGATGACATGACCAAGTTTACGTGGAGGACCCAGTTGCAGGTTGAGCCATGCGATGACAATGACTATCATCTTACTTAATGAAAATAGACTCAATGGTTAGTGAGTGAAACTCCACATATTATTGAGAGCTAATTAATAGATAGGATTGCTAGGCCATTTAGGGAGAAATGAGATCCTCTAGTATATGATTATATGGCTATCTATGCTCACACTTTTAGAGAAATACTAGGGTGGTGGCCTCAAGTGGTTCCATAGATGGTGATTATATATTTTTATCACTTGGTTCCACTTCTATGGATCTATGCAAGGGGTCTAGATGATCCTGAAACTACACCTACATATGAAAGCTAGTTTGCAAAGAATAGACCCACCAAGTTTATAGATCCAATTATCAAAGGTATAGGGGGTAGGAGAGGTTAAGGTATAGTTGGTAAAGGACAAGGATAGGTTTTGGCATAGAGGCCACCACCACTTGTTCTATAGGGTCCACCTCAGGGGCCACCACCACACATTTCACAATAGTAGCAAGTCGATATAGTTCTTAACTAGAGGTTACAAATTGGTACACATGAGTGAGATACATACCAATAGGAGCAGGATCAGGCCTGTTAGGAGAGAGATGGGTTTAGACAAGAGCAAGATCAGCTCCACACCCAGCTTTATGCAAAGGTCACCTATTAGTAGCAAATTAAGTTGCAACTTGCCTAGGAGACTACTAGGAGGTAGCTATTAGAGGAAACAAGGTAAGAAATGGGAGATGTTATCCCATTGGTGAGATAGGCATAGGAGATATGAATAGTACAAAGTGAGGATACCTATTATCGAACATTATATCACATGTTCATTCGTGCTCATCAGAGATAACCCAATTACTCACACAAGAGTGCCATGAGATCGAGTAGGTTGTGTTGGTGTAATTAATTATTTAATTACACTTACATAATTTAACTTAGGAATTTAATTATATTCCTAGGTATCATTTACTAGGTGATAGGTTCACATGTTTTCTTAGGATATAAGATTCCTTCTAGAAGGATGAGTTGTCTTTTCTAGAAGTCTTATCTGGTGCAGGAGCATAAAGCACATAGACTTTACATTGGGGGTCAATATGTTAAGTATATGTGTTTAGGGTCTTTTTGCACTTAGTAAGGTCAATTAAGACCATTTCCATGTAAGTTGGGTCATTTTTGAGTCATTTTTGTCAAAATGTCAAAAGTTGCAAAATTATGTAAAGTTGTCATAGCAAGAAATTGCAAAAATATAACTTTACAAGAAGATGAAGGGTCATAGGAGTTCAAAAGGTAGTTATAGATGTTTGGGTGGTTAATTTTGAATGTAATAAGTATATAAGGCCTCTAAAATTCTCGAGCAAGGATTGATCAAGGTTGTATTGAAACATTCTTATCAAATACAACGTGATTTTCTACATTTTCTCTATAATTCTGCACTTTCTAGGGATTGTACGGTCTCATACAATTTGTAGTTGCTTTGAATTTCATTGGTTATTGTAGGGATGTGAACTAACTTTCATCTGCATCAAGTTTGAGAGTCTGAGATCAAGATTTGTGGGATATTTCATTAATTTTCTAAGACAGCCTGTAGAAGGCCAGTGATAGGGTTTGATTGGGGTTAAATGAGATTCTAAGCCATTCCACCTACTATCAAGGCCTATAACTTAGTGGAATGACTCCTTCCATGGTAGGTTAAGTGTTCTTATGGTTTAGAGGGCAGAGGAGGCAAGTTGCTAGGTTTTGGGTGAAGCCCTAGGGTAGATTTGCATGCTTTTCAAGTGTCAAATGGGGTGTTGAAGTAGGGTTTTTCCAAAATGATGATGGAACTATCCATGTGATGAATTTTTAAGTTTTTGCAGGTCTTTTTTGAGGTTTTTAAGGCATTGGTTGGGTTAGATAAGCCCTAGAGATGCAATTTTCTATAATATTAGAGGTCATGTCTCCAATGAATGATGGTGGATTTTTAGGTTTTGTAACCTAACTAAGGACTCTTCATTGAGTCTTGGGGTTAACTAGGTGTTTTTGGGGTACTTCCTTTGAAAAAGTGGGCTATTTGGTGGCCTAAAACCAAGGATAGTCAATTGATTCTCCATATTGTTCCAAACAAACCTCATGAAACCTTTTGGTATGTTTTGTTAGGACCTAAGGTGTATCTTAGATGGTGTTTAGTTTGTATCTATATGGCCTTCTCTAAAAGATAAGCCCAAAGAGCGGATTTGGAAGGCTACAAGCAACTAGGAGTGAGTTTGTGATAAGTTGAGATGATAGGGATGAAAGGGCTAGTTCCTAGTTTGGACTTGATCATTTTGAGTTGGTTTTGGTCATCAACACCTTGCTTGACATCAATTGTATTAGAGCACAAGTATTAGATCCTTTGAAGGTGATTGGTTGAAGTTTTCATAGAAGAAGGTTGGAATTTGTAAAGGAAAGATGCCTCCTAAGAATGTTGGTGTTGCTAGAGAGTTGCAGGAGTTAAAGGAGAAACATACCAAATTATTGGAGTCTCATAATGTTGTGTTAGCAAGGCTTGCTGCCTTGGAAACAAGGAAGAGAAGGGATGAGGATGATGAAAGTGACTCTGAGGAAGAAGATGAAGAGTATGAGGATGTAGATGAAGAATTAGACCCTAAAGATCAAAAGATGGAAAAATTTATTAAGGCAATTAAAGGTGATTCACATAAGGTAAAGGTTGATTTACCCATGTATGGTGGAAATTTGAATGATGAAGAGTTACTTGATTGGATTGCAACCATGGATAACCACTTTGAGAGTGAAGATGTTCCTGATGAGTAGAAGGTGAAGTTAGTAAAGAAGAAACTCAAAGGTCATGCACTTCTATGGTGGGACTGTTGTGCAATTTTGCACACACGCCCCACTTGGAGTAGGGACCCTCTGTTTTCTGATTTCAGATGTCTCTTGGACCTTTGGTTTTTATTCGGTTCATCCTTTTAAGGACTTGGGATGTTGATCTTGCTTGCCTTGGCCTTACCCTAAGGGTTGAATCGATCAAACTTGTTTTTTAATGGAAGTCCGGATTTTGACCTGGGTCCAAGATTTTCTGGCTCACCCGGGTTTTCCTGGGTCCTGGTTCATCATCTATCACTGTCAGATTTTTCGAAGTCCGAGTCTTTGGATGAATCCGAGATTTTCCAGAACATGTGGATTTTCCCAGACTTCGTCGGAGTCCTGGAGGGTTGCGTCGTCTACAAAATTTATGCTCACCTGGATAGTCCAGCTGGCTTGGATTTTTCTGAAATTCTATTTTGAACTTGGGTTTCCAGATTTCCTCAATATGTCTTATCAACCATTAATGCTTGAGGTACGTCCTCTCTAGCGCGATTGTGAGCGAATTTAAGGTATTTTAGTGCTCTTCCTGATTTCATTATTCATTTGCTATCTGCTCTAGCGCTTGAGTTTCTTCATTTTTGAGCTTTTGTCATTGGATTTGGTGTGCTCGCGCATGGATTCCTTGGGAATTTGTGTTGATATTTTCATCACTAGGGCACCTTGATTCACAGTGATTTCCTTGGGCTCGAGGCTCATTCGGATTTAATCCATGGTAAGTCATCGTTGACTTCACCCTTTGTTTTGCGCTTGTGATTGAATCTTTTGAGTTATTGTTGGTGATTATCTGGGTTGGCCCTTGTTTGTTTTCGTGGTTACAAATTTATCGAGTTAGGGTTTGAACTCACCTTCCCGTAGGTTTTAACACCTGCATTGTGCATCCCTTCGTTTATTGATTGAATGTCGGGTATACCCTTGTGACTGGGAATTCCTGTTAGGGCCTTGTCTTGCTAGCACGTAACCTGGTATAATTTGTGAAGCTAGGGTTTCGGTATGTCTGCCCAAAGTTGTTAATTTTGGTGGAGTTGGCGTGACCCTCTTATCTCATGTCTAGCTCAACCTTGTTTGCAACACTACGACCTTGGTGTGCCCTAGTTTCATCATTTTGAGGGATTGTGTTTGAATTTCAAGCTTGCCCTAGCTCTCATGGCGGAGGTTTAGCTGTTAAATTTAGGGCATCATTATTCCGTCGCAGGGATCAACCATTTGAGAGTCTTTGGGAGTTTAAATTCATGTGCAACCAAAATTTGGCTTATTGGGTTTGGGTTCATGTTTGTAGGATCTGGATACGAGGTTTGTATGATCACTCAATTAATGGTCTGCGCGTTGAATGATCGTCAGGTTTTCGAGGTGTCCGCGGAATTTCTGTGCACCCGAATTTTCCTGGATTCTTCCATTTCCCTGAAGTATGATGAGTTCCCAAAATTTCAAGCTGTCTGTAGAAATCCGAACTGTCCGGATTTTTCCAGTTTTCTGCCTAGTTCCACTTGATTTTCATTTTTGAAATTGAAGAAATGAATTAAATGTTGGATGATGATTTCTTGTTGCAAAATGGATGAATTTCATGATAATCATGCATTTCTTTTGTCTGTATTGATGATTTATTTGATGAATGATGTCTTGGTAGCAGGAGTCCATCTCAACCGGATTTCTCCGAATCCCGCCCCGACTGGATTTTCCCGGATTACTTCATTTTCCCAAATTTTCAAGATTGATGATTAATGATTTATCTTAATGATTTCATGTGGTTTCGAGGCTAACTTTTGATTGAAATATGGATGATAATTAAATTCTCATGAGGCTCTTTGATGAATGCAGGTTGAATCAAGCAAGGTAGTGGCAAGAAAGGCCAAGGGAGATACAGAGGGATCCTCAGTTACAGATGCAGAAAGGGTCAGGCTGGATGTGAAGAGTCAATTGTCGGATAGTAAGGTGGCTTTAATTTGGTCAGAGGTCTCGGATACCAATGTAGGAGCTTGGAGATATGAAGAGTTTATAGAAAGGTTAGCTCAAAGGGATTTATCAGTCCTGACCAAGGGAGTAGTGAAATTTGGACAGGCTCATGTGGTAGGATTTCCTCCTACAGTTCAATGCTATGAGTTAATATTAGAGTGTGCCCGGCACTATGACTTTGATACGCAGAGGATTGTCAGCACTGATGGGAGAGTGTTGGCAAACTTTAATCCAATTTCTATTTCCCAGGCATTTGATATCCCAGACTTGCCATGTGTGTGTGCCTTGGACATGGACTTGGCTAGGACTTACTATGAGGATGAACCTACCAAAGCCCAGCAGATGATCATCTCCTCGCTAGAAAAGCCAAAATCTCATTTCTCCAAGCTGCCCAAACAGTTACACAGGGTCAAGTTCAAATAGGATATATATGATGCAATCACACTCTTGAGCAGGGTGGCAGGCTTGAAGAGTGCTAGGGTGTTGGAGAACTGGATGGTGCATGTTATCAACAAGATTGAGCAAGGCATCAATTACCATTGGGGAGGGATTATCTATGCAATGATTGATAGGCAGATGAGAGGTGTGCTGGAAACAAAGAAATTCATCGTGTCATCTTATGTGGTGTATGTACTTGCTAGATTTTATCCATACAGGGGATTGAGTCCAAAAGGAACATTTGGGCAGGATGTCATCTATGAGGTATACCCTAAGCTGCACCTGGGGAATCCAAATTATAGAAGAGCAAATGATGCATTCACTATGCATATTACTAGGTTGCTTCAGAACGCAGAGCATGTGAGAATTTCTGATGGAGCTAAGCAATTGATTAAAAGATATGGAGCCTAGTTGATACAATTCCCCACCTTCTCCTATATCAGAATTGATGGATGTCCCACTGCTCCATACAGATTTCCAAGATATCCCACTGAACATATCATACTCTTGGAGGATACCTGGCATATATGTGATTTCGATGTTATTGTTAAAAATGAGAAGCACAAGACAGGGTTCGATGGGGATTTTCCCTTGAAAATTGGTATAAGTGAGGTTTGTCCTTCAATCCAATCAACTCATGCATCAGGGGAGGAGTTGAGTACTTATGGTTTCTCTTTCCATTCTACGAGGGAAAGCTTTGATATCACTGGTGAAGCACAGAAAAAGGCTACTAAAGAATATCATCACAAGGATGATCTAGAGGACTATTGGGTGAACAACAAGGATGACTTTGAGGTGAGAAAGAAAAGGTATTATAGGCTCCCAGCTGATGTAATCAGAATGTACAATGTCAAGTTGATTCCTGATCAGTTGGAGGATGATGGGAATTTAGTCTAGGATCATGCATTTGAATCAGTCAAGGACAGACCCATTGGAGAGATAAACTGGTTAGAAAAGGAAATAACTGAGCTGGAGGAATTAATGGCTCCTATTATGAAATCTAACAAAGTCATGGCTAAAACATAAAGTATGGGAATTGGAGAGCAAGAAGGTACCTTGTACTTTCAATCTGATGGGAAATTTGAATGCTCATTCCACTTCAGAGGAGTCCGGTGAGGATGATTCTACATGAAAGACTAAGGTAGGATCACCTTTTAAGATTAAAATCAGAGGCCCTAAGGAGAGTGAGCCTGAAAAGAAAAGAAAAACTAGAGGAAAGAAGAGAAGTCATATTGTGAAAATAGGTAAGTCCACTGAATAGGAGGAACTTGAGAAAGCAGAGAAAGAGGACATTCCTCCAGAGCCAAAAAGGACAAGGACAACCAGGGCTTCTAAGAAGAAGGATCAAGAGACTTCCAAGGAGAAGGTGGATCCTCATGTGGTTGATGTGGAGAGCTCAAGAGAGAAAACTCAGGTTTACTCAAGAAGGTCAAGAATTCCATCTCCCAAGGAGACTATGCAAAAGGCAGATCCTCTTCCAATGGCATCCACTATAGAGCAACAAAAAGATACCTCTCCTTCATTAGGTATACCTGAAAGGATGACTCATGAGGAGCATGAGACTAGTGAGGAAGCATAAAATTTTAAGGATGGGGAACTTTATGGCGCAGCTGCTGAGCTTGAGGTAGGATATGTGGAAATGCATCCATCTCCATTTGTACAATATGAGGATTATCCTGCAAGTAGCAAAGATAATAGATCCCCTGAGAAGGAGGATGTTCTTGTTAAAACTCCATCACCCCTGCAAGAAGAGGAACTAGAATTGGGAAAAAAAGGTGGTCAATTTCCCAAAAAGGAAAGGGATGAGATGGTAGGTCAATCTCCTGAAGAGGTCAAGAAGGATGAAATCCAAGTGGATCCTGCTGTTCCAGATTGGCTAGACAAAGAGATCAGAAGAAAATAGGTCATTGTTGAGGACACTCCTCTCAATTGGGATGAAATGTTGGCCAAGATTGGAAAGGGAAAGAAAAAGAAGGTAGCCAAGGTGGTTTCCAAGATCGAAAGGGATGAAGCTAGTAATAGGGTTAATCATATTGCTACCCCTGCTGCTGATAAAGGTAAGATGAGGTCACCGGGAAGGATTATGATGTATAGACTATCAATCTTGGGCCTACTTCTATGGAGCAAGATATTGAGGAATATGAGGGGTCCAATGCAATGATCATTAGGAGATTGAGGAAAGAAACACAGTCTAAGCATGAGCTAAAGAAAGAGAATGAAAGGCTTAGGAAATGTTTAGAAGATTTAATGAAGCCTTTGCAGTCTTTTCACCCATCCTCTTCTGCTACTGCTGGTTTCTTGCCGAAGGAGACCATTTGTGAAATAGAAAAGATGAAAGCTTCTACTCTGGCTACAGTAAATTGGTTGAAAGAGGTACAAATTAAGGGAGATGATGCAATAAAGGAGATCCTTTGAACTGGAAAGGATGCAATAAGGGCTAAGGATTTATTAGATTATGTTTTATCTCGGGATAAGGAGGACAGTGATCTCTTATTGCAGAAAACTAAAGCAATCATGGAGTATAGTAAGGACCAGCTAGTTATTGATGGAATTCTTTCTTCATCTAGAGTTAATGAGCCTTGGGAGTGGTTTGAAGCCCTGCAAATCTGACAGAAAACCATCAAGAAGATCTATAAACAAAGGAAGCAGATGGATGGTAATCTAACTAGTGTTTATGATGGATGCATTGCCTTTTTTGAGATAATGACTACCAAGAGGAAGATTGCCCCTAAGTACTTGAGTTTAGAACAATTGAGGGAATGGTGGCATGATGTCTATGCCCCTGATATTGAAAATTTTGTGACAGGGTACCAATTGGATGATGCAGCTACTTATTTGGTTGTGGTGGATAAGTACTTGGCATGTAAGGGTGATTGGGATACAATGGTTAAGTGGTCAAGGGAAGAAATTGGATCAATTGAATGTCGGCTCAAAATCTTACCCTTGCCACCTATTGCTGAGTTGGACAAGGTGTTTTTGAAGGTTCATGAATCGTTGGATTAGAACAAGGATAAGGGAGGCGGTAATTAATGCCAACTTCGTGATTTGTGCTTCCCTATTATTATAAAGCATGTGTTGATCTGGGCTACATTGAGGAATGTGTTTTGGCTGACCTTGATGATGTATCAGCATTTAATGTGTGCCTTATTTTAAAATTTCTGAGGCTGACTTGTTTTGGCTATTTTATTTTTGTAAATGTCTGGCTGGGCCAACATGTTTTGAGAGTTCTCTTTAAATTGGCATTTGTGCCTCATTTGTAGGAGTTAGATAGATAATAGAGACAAGATAGACTAAGAAAGAGTTAGAGTATTCTGTAGTAGAGATAGTAGTTAGTTCTTTGAAGCAAATGTTGTAACACAGAATAGTGGAATTGTTGCTACATTTTGGTAATCTAATACAATTGAAGGCATTGTGGTTTCTATGGTGAATTATTTTGTGTTAATTTATCTTGCATGGTTCCTGTTGTTCCATCCTTTTAAATTGCTTCAAGATATAAGATTTGATGTTAGATTTAGAACTAGATTAGTTTGGTGAATAGTGTTCATGGTTTCATGCTTGGAATGTTTATAGCAATCTCTGGTCTATACTCACAGTAACTATTTGATTGTAGTAGCTTGGTGAAGTCAACCTGGACCATACATTTATTTGTGCTTAGTTTGATTGTGGATGAATGTCTATGATTTAAAAATCTGTATGCCTTAGAAGATTGCACCTTTCTTGTGATATTGCATTGTGGGTTAAGCAGGAATTGGTTATTTGAGATTGGTCTGTTCCAGGTATTTATCATTTGCATTGTTCATTTTAGAAATAGTTTAGATTTCATTACATCTCTTACACCCTTATCTTTTGTTGTTTCTTTATTGTTTGGTTAGATTTAGGATTTAAGATCATAATATTGCAAAATCTGATAAATTGGAGAGATACAGTTTGCTTGTAGTAAGGTCCGATTGTGATTACCAGAATTTTCACATATTATCTGAGTTGTTTATGCATTGTCATGACCTGACACCCGAGAGACCTTGGGGTGATTTTTAGCACTTGTTGAAAATTACCTTTCATGAGAGATAGAATATTGCATTTTGTCTGAGTTGTTGCTGTGTAGAAAACACCATCAACAGATTAGCGCTAGAAGGAGGGCTGAATGAGCTCACTAGATCGCTTCTTAAACACCATTTCTCCTGAGAGATATAGAAGAAGTACCAGATCTACCCTGGGAGAGGAGGATTTATAGGAATTACAGTTCCCCACTAGGTCAAGGAGGGCTCAAGAAAGGGGAGAATCATCATCACCAGTATCATCTGCATCTTCACTTCCAGAAGTTGAAGCCATACCCATCTTGGAGGTAGTTCCCATTCAGCAACCCTAGCCTATCATTAATCAACCACAACCACCACCACCACTCTTACCAATGGCTTTCCTTGCTAATAATCCATCTCCCTTGTCTTTCAATGCCTACAATGTTATGCCCAAAAACCCTAAGCATTTCTGTTCAAAATTTCATGTTAATGACCCAAATAGGACCGCAGAAGAGCATATCAGGATCTTTCAAACCTGTCTTAAAGATAGAGGAATTGCTCATGAGGATGTCGCCTGTAGGTTATTTCCTTATTCATTGGGAGAGGAGGCTTTTTATTGGTATAATCACCTCCCATCTAGTTCAATTCTTAACTGGAGTGATCTTGAAACTACCTTTTTATAGAAGTTCAGAATACCTATTAGTGCCAATGAATTGTATCTGCAATTCACTAGAGTCAAGAGAGAGGTTAATGAACCCATATCCAGTTTCAATAATAGGTTCCACTATGCATATACTAGACTCCAAGACCCTTATGTCTTGGACGATGCTATAGCCCTAGGAGTCTATTATGAAGCATTGGACAACCTTACAGCAACCTTTCTGAAATGGAGACCCAATCCTCCAACCCGCCTGGTTGATGCTTATACAGAAGCAGTCAAGGTTAGCACAGATTTAAGACAACATTTGGCTAGACCATTTCCTTCTTTAGGGCCAGTTGCACATCCAAACCAGGTTCAAGCAGTGAATCAGGCACTTGCCAATTATATTCCAATCATGAATCCAATACCCCAATTGCCTTTGGTGCCACATCCTGGCCCCCCCATGAGTCAGATCTCTCCTATAACGAACTTCCCACATCAACAAGTTAACCAGCCCTTGTATCAGCAATAGCCAACTAGTTTCCTAGCCTACTTGCAAAATTCTGAAGTGTTGCATCAGTCTATGGGATCTGCTACAATGTTTATTCCTCCTCAGAGTAATTCAAGCCAGACCCCTTATGAATATTTAAATAAAGATAGGGTTGATGAAATGGCTGAGCAGATAAAGAAGTTAAACCTAGAGGTGACTTACCTAAGGAATCAAAACAACCAATTACAAGTTGTGTAGAGAAATCTGCAATCCAATCAGAACTGAGAACATCCACAGGGGCAAAATTTTGATAGAGGATAGCATAATGAAAGGGGTTACAACAATGACAGGGGATATAATCAGGATAGAGGTTACAACAATGAGAAAGGATTCAATAATGACAGAGGGTATAACAATGATAGAAGACAGAATTTTGATAGAGGACAAGGTAGTGGGCTAGGATTTGATAGGAGGCAGCCACAAGGACAAAACAGGATGTGGAATACAAGACCTAATAATGGAGGAGTCCCTACTCCATTAGATCAACCAGTCAACCAATCTGCTAATCAGCCAGTTAGTCAAGACAAGCCTCCCAATGGTGTATATTTGGTTGAGGCTGCCCTATCGGGGTGGTGTAGGCTCCATAAGACAAACCAACATTCTGAGTTAGAGTGTCTAGAATCCCAAACCGTAGCCTCTATTTTCTAGTATGAAGTGGAGAACAATGAAAATGGTCAGGAGATTGTTCCCTCCATCCCCTATGATTCTCCTGTGCTGGTGCTAAACCATGCTCCTTTTCCAGCAAGTGAAGAAAATGTTCTAGAAGAGGAATCTGATTCCCAGGAGGATAAAACAGATCAAATCTACAATGGAGATGAGGTGGCTCAATTATTCAATGAAGAGGCAACAAATGATAATGGCCCCCTGGATCAGGAAGAGGCTTATGTTGAAGAAGTGTACATGTTCCAGAGGTAGGGTAAAGGATATGATTTAAGAGACATGCCCCATAGGCGCCCACAGACTGGGGGTCATTTCACCACCTCCATTCCTTCTAATAATTTTAATATCCCTCTAGACCCAAGTGCTAGTAATAATCCGCCCTTTCCACATGTTTCCAGGCAGTACCCTTCAAAGGAAAGACAAGCTCAAACTGATTCACAAAAGGAAAAAACTGTTCAAGCAAGTAAGGATAAGGTAGAAGAATCTTCTAGGGACATTCCCACTAATCTAAGAGAAGAGCAAATGGCTTTGTATATTGCTGAGGAGTTCAAGAAATTAAAGGTAAATATTTCAGTATTTGAGTTACTAAGGTCTCCAGTAATTAGGAATGCAGTTTTAGGTGCCTATGATGTACATCCAGTGTCTTTGGATAAACCTTCCAGTGAGATTGTCAACAAGGTTTCGGGTTCTCAGGCTGTGAAGACACAAAACCAGGCTTACGGTCAGACTAACTTACCCCCTGGAGATAAAGAAAAGGAGAAAGACAATACTTAAGTGGCCTAGGTAGACACTCAACCAACTTTGTTTCAAGGGAAGACGGATACCCCACCATTCTTGATCTCCATGCACATATTTAGTAAGAATTTACATAACTGTTTACTGGATTCTGGTGCTTCTACTAATGTGATGCCATTTGGAGTATGTAGAGTTTTAGGGATTACACCTTTAGACTCCCAAAAGAAGGTAACTCAGTTGGATAGAACTGAAGTAAATGTAGTGGGAGAATTAAACATGAGTCACATGCAAGTAGCCTCTGACCCAAGAATCCAACAGGTTATCAATATTCAAGTAGCTAATATCCCTGATGCGTATGGCTTAATCCTAGGAAGAGATTTTACGAAGGCCCTAAATGGATATGTATCTACTGATCACTCCCACATGTGGCTTCCCTGGAAAGGGGTGCCAAATCATATCAGAATTGAGAGAGAACCAAGAATGAAATACATAATTACGGAATATCAAAATACTTCAAATGAAGTTCTGATATCAGAAGTAGGCATGGGAAATTATATGCTATCGACTCCTTATGAGGAGTCAGATTCAGAGGAGGTATTGATGCTACATTCGATGTCTATTGATATAGAAACAGAATCTAGCAATGCAACTGATCTGACAGGATCAATTAAGGAAGAGGATGAATTCGAGGATAATCAGATTAGCCTACTGGATAGTTTCCAGGAATTCATTAAGCAGTGTGTTGAAAACCAGGTTCACCTCGGCAGGAGGACAAACTTCGAAGAGTTGCTCTTACCTAACTGGTGTAGAGTTCATAATGCTTCCCATTCAGAGCTGGAATGATGTTTATGCCAAGCAGCAGTAGAACGAGTACAAAAATGCATAAATCCAACCCTAGTAGTCAAGACGGACATGCAAAGCCCACCAGAAGATTATAAAGGAAAGAAAGTAATGTTTTCTAAGGAATCCTCCAGCAGTAATAACCCAAAAGATATGGTGAAGAGGAATGCAACCGCTGAATGTTGGACCCTCAGATTTGATGGATCTAAATCCAAGCATGGAGCTGGAGCAGGTTTCGAGTTGATTAGCCCAAAAGGTAAGACCTTCTTTGCATCCCATAGACTTCAATTTCACTGTACCAATAACGTAGCAGAATATGAGGCATTGATTCATAGACTTCTTATGGAACTCAAGAAAAAGGTTAAGGTTCTACAAGTTTTCGGTGATTCAGAGTTGGTCATTAAGCAAGTAAGAAAACAATATTCATGCCATGATAGGAGAATGACTAATTATAAGCATAGAGTATGGGACCTCATTGAGGGATTTGATGCCTTCAATATTCAACTGATACCATAGCAGAAGAACCAAAATGCAGATTCTCTAGCCCAGGCAACGAGCACTCTGCAGCCCCTATCTTTGTCAGGTTTGAAAAAGTTTACTGTAGAATTGACTCATGTGCCATCAGTTTCGGACAATGTTACTAACTTTCAGGTATTTGAGGATGACAAGCACATCCTAGACTTCATTACAAACATAGATGTTTTCACTTCCCAAATCATTGATGAAACAAAACTCCAGGAAGCAGAACTGGATTTGGAAGGAGTGATAAATTTGAAGTCTAATACTATTCCAAGGGGAATGGTACAGTTGGAACGGATTTTTGATCTAGACAAGATCAGAGATCAGGAGCAAGAGTCTAAAAAGAAATCTATCAGTGGACAGTGTGATAATTACAATATGAGAACTAAAGATGATGCTAAGAACATTTTTATTGGCTAGGTATGCACTCCAGAGGAAAGACAAGGAATAATTGAAGCCTTGCGTAGCTTTCTGGATATAGTAGCTTGGAGTTATGAAGACCTAAAAACCTATGATACATCAGTCATAACTCATACTATACCTCTAAAGCCAGGTGCTAAACCTTTCAGGTAGAGACAGAGACCAATTAACGCATTACTGGAACAGGTTATACAGAAAGAAGTTCAGAAATTACTATCTGCCAGAATTATATTTCCTGTCAGGCATTCAACATGGGTAGAAAACCTATTCCCAGTAAGAAAAAAGAATGGGGAAATCAGACTTTGCGTGGATTTCAGAAATCTAAACAGATCATTAGAAAAGGACAATTACCCAGTCCCTTCATTAGATGAAGTACTTCAAGTAGTAAATGGTTCTCAGATGATGTCCTTTCTGGACGGCTATTCAGGGTACAACCAAGTAATGGTTCAGTATGAGGATAGGCACAAGACTGCTTTCACAACTAAATGGGGTACCTTTGCTTATAGGAGGATGCCTTTTGGTCTCATTAATGCTGGGGATACATTTCAAAGGGCCATGGATATTGCCTTTAAAGATATCATAGGCAAGTGCATTATTATTTATATAGATGATATAACTGTCTTTTCCCAAAATAGAAGGGACCACATCTCTGACTTACGCAAGGTGTTTCAAAGGTGCAGGGAATTCGACATATCCCTAAATCCTAAAAAGTGTATTTTTAGAGTGACAGAAGGGAAATTGCTGGGACATGTCATATCTGAAAAGGGAATTGCTATTGATCCAGAAAGAGTGGAGGCCATACTGAAGATTCAGCCACCTACTAGCAAAAAAGAGATGAAGTCTTTCTTTGGCAAGATCAACTTCGTCAGGAAATTCATTACTGAATTTGCTGAAATTGTTAAACCACTGAATGCAATGTTGAAGCAAGATGCTAAAGTTGAATGGACCGCAGAAGCAAAGGAGGCATTTGCAGAAATCAAAAGAGCCATTGCTGATGCTCCAGTATTGGTAAGTCCTGATTACAATAAGCCCTTTTACATCTATTCGTTTGCTTTGGATCATTCATGTGCAGGAATGTTGACTCAGAAGTGTAATGAGGGAAATGAGCATCCTATTGCTTTTATGAGTGCACCATTAAAAGATGCTGAGCTGAAATATCCAAGTGTAGAAAAGCAGACATATGCCTTGGTTAGAGCAGTGAAGAAATTCAGACATTATATCCTTAGGAATAAGGTTTATGCAATTGTCCCAGATCCTGCAGTTAAGTTACTGTTGATGCAGAATGAGTTGGGTGAGCGTAGAGCTAAGTGGGTAACAATGCTGCAAGAATATGACATTGAGATCCAACCCATGAAGTTGGTAAGAGGGCAGGGACTTACTCAAACTATGGCTGAAATGGGGCCTGAACTAACTGTTTAGAATTATAATCTTGAGGAGGTTTCCCTAAGTGGCTGGTATGATGATATAGTTTATTATTTGTTGAACCAGTGATCCCCAAGCCATCTTAAAGTTGTTCAGAGGAGAGCTCTGCGAATGAGGAGTGATGGTTTCATGCTAAAAGGAGTTGTCCTGTATAAGAAAAATCATGAAGGCATTTATTTGAGGTGTATTGGGAGACAAGAAGTTGAAAGGGTGATGAATGAATTTCATGAAAAGTATGGCACTGGCCATGGTTCCGCTATTGCTACAGCAAATCAGATATTAAGGGCTAGGTATTATTGGCCCACATTGTTCAAGGACATTCACCATCATGTCAAGACCTGTCACACTTGCTAGATTGCAACAACGAAGGAAAGGTATGTAGCACTCCCACTTCAACTGGTTACAGAGGTAAGGCCTTTTTCCCAGTGGGGCATAGATTTTATAGGTCCTATCAACCCACCATCTTCTGCAAGACACAGGTACATTCTAACCATTACTGATTATTTCACAAGGTGGACTGAGGCTTTCGCTTGTAGGCAATGTACATCTAAGATAGTGATTGATTTTTTAGAATCTGCCATTATTAACCGATTTGGATTCCCTATTTTTGTTGTCTGTGATAATGGTCCTACTTTCGCATCTTTAAAATTTTCAAACTAGGCTTTTGATCATGGCACTATTATAAGGTTTGCATCTAATTATTACCCCCAGGGTAATGGTCTGGCAGAATTCTCTAATAAGAACTTATTGACTGTTATACGTAAGCTATTAGAGAGGAACCCAAAAGACTGGCACACCCAGCTTCGGTTTGCCCTATGGGCAGATCGTACAAGACTTAAGTCATCCATCGGAACATCTCCCTATCACTTAGTATATGGTCTGGAGCCAGTATTCCCTATTCAACTCAAGATCCCAACCTTGCAATTTATTAATGAGTTCTATGATGAAGGAGATAGAAGGGAGGCCAGATTGACAGAGCTACTTAACCTTGAGGAGAAATGAGACAATGCCCTTGAGAATTTTGCCAAACATCAGGGGGTACTTAAGAGGTGGTTTGATAGAAGAGCTAAAGTCAAAGCTTTTAGGATTTCTGACCTTGTGTTGTATTGGGATAAACCTCATGATCGAAAAGGGGATCATGGGAAGTTTGATAAACTGTGGTTCGGTCCATACCAAATTGCTGAAATACTTGGAGATAATGCCTTCCGTCTGAAGACTCTCATAGGGGAAGATATTTTGCTGCCTGTTAATGGGCAATATTTGAAACATTATTTCCAATTCTGAGCTATTTTCAGCTCCCTATTTTGTATATAGTTAGTTTAGGTTGCTTTCTGTTGTCCGCTTTGTTAGATTAGGTTGCCTTTCATTTCTTGTTTCTGCTTTGGTTAGAGTAGGTCTCTTTTCAGTTTTTCTCACTTTGTTTTGGTTAGAGTAGGTTTTGCTTTGGCTTGTTTTGCTTTGGTTTTTGTTGCTCTTGCTCTTGGTTCTTACTCCTCCTGGGATCTCCTATTGCATTTGTATGACAGTGGTGGCAAAGTAGGTGTGGTGCTCTCAGTATTTCCTTTTCAAACTTTAATCATCTTTCCAGAACATCATGGTATGAATTCTCTACTCAATGTCACATATCCTTGTGTCTAAGACAAAGATTCTTTTAGTCAGACTGAACAAGAATACATTAGGGTCTCACATTTTGAATATTAAAGATGCCTGAGGTTGCAGAAGGTCCTTATGAAGTTTACATAGGTGAAAAATCTTTTTTCTACTCTAGTGCCATTGTGGTTCTCATCCCTGAGTGTGAATTTCACTATTCACAAGTTGAAGTAAAAAAAAGAGAGAGAGAGAAATAAGTGAAAAAATAAGCAATATCAGAAAAAGAACGGGACAATACGAAAATCAAAAAACTAAATTCAACTCATCAGGGGAATATGAATATCTCTACTGGGGTTATGAATGCCTGACTGGCAGTAGAGCTATGTTCAGGAGAATCACAGCGATAACCTCGTCAGGGCTATGGACGCTTGACTAGCAGCGAGGCTCTATCCAGGTTGCTTTTAGAGTATGAATCTTTATGTAGCCTGTTCAGACCAAGTTTGGTTTCTTTTGCAGCTAAGGGGAAGTAATGAATGCATATGCACACACCTCGACCCTAGTGTAGGAAGATTTTGGGTGACTTGTGGTTTCTTTGGCTTAACCGTAGGTGGTGACTGGATGGATGAGTTGAAATCATAAGTTTTGGGTTCTTGATTCCAGTTTGTCATCGAAATGATTTGGAGCATTTCCACAGCAGAGTCATCATTTGTTGTGCAATTTTGCACACATGCCCCACTTGGAGTAGAGACCCTCTATTTTCTGATTTTGAATGTCTCTTGGACCTTTGGTTTTTATTGGGTTCGTCCTTTTAAGGTCTTGGGATGTTGGTCTTGCTTGCCTTGGCCTTACCCTAAGGGTTGAATTGATCAAAATTGTTTTTTAATGGAAGTCCGGATTTTGACCTGGGTCCGGGATTTTCTGGCTCACCCAGATTTTCCCGGGTCCTGATTCATTGTCTGTCGCTGTTGGATTTTCCGAAGTCTAGGTCTTTGGATGAATCTGGGATTTTTTGAAACACGTGGATTTTTCCGGACTTCGTCGAAGTCCCAGAGGGGTGTGTCGTCTGTGAAATTTATGCTCACCCGGATAGTCCGGCTGGCTCGTATTTTTCCGGAATTCTGTTTTGAACTCGGGTTTCCAGATTTCCTCGATATGTCTTATCAGCCATTAATGCTTGAGGTGCGTCCTCTCTAGCATGATTGTGAGAAGATTTAAGGTATTTTAGTGCTCTTCCTGATTTCATTATTAATTTTCTATCTGCTCTAGTGATTGAGTTTCTTCATTTTTGAGCTTTGGTCATTGGATTTGGTGTGCTCACGCATGGATTCCTTGGGCGTTTGTGTTGATATTTTCATCACATGGGCACCTTGATTCATAGTGATTTCCTTGGGCTTGAGGCTCATTCAGATTTAATCCACGGTAAGTCATCATTGACTTCGCCCTTTGTTTTGCACTTGTGATTGAATCTTTCGAGTTGTTAGTGATTATCTGGGTTGGCCCTTGTTTGTTTTCATGGTTACAAATTTATCGAATTAGGGTTTGAACTCACCTTCCTTCGGGTTTTAACACCTGAATTGTGCATCCCTTCATTTATTGATTGAGTGTCGGGTATACCCCTGTGACTGGGCGTTCCTGTTAGGGCCTTGTCTTGCTGGCACGTAACCTGGTATAATTTGTGAAGCTAGGGTTTCGGTATGTCTGCCCAAGGTTGTTAAGTTTGGTGGAGTTGGTGTGACCCTCTTGTCTCGTGTCTAGCTTGACCTTGTTTGCAACACTTCGACCCTGGTGTGCCCTAGTTTCATCATTTTGAGGGATTGTGTTTGAATTTCAAGCTTGCCCTAGCTCTCATGGCAGAGGTTTAGCTGTTAAATTTAGGGCATCATTATTCCGTCGTAGGGATCAACCATTTGAGAGTCTTTGGGAGTTTAAATTCATGTGCAACCAAAATTTGGCTTATTGGGTTTGGGTTCATGTTTGTAGGATCCGGATAGGAGGTTTGTATGATCACTCGATTAATGGTCTGCGCGTCGAATGATCGTTGAGTTTTCGAGGTGTCCGCGAAATTTCTGTGCACCCGAATTTTCCCGGATTCTTCCATTTCCCCGAAGTATGATGAGTTCCCGAAATTTCAAGAAGTCAGCGGAAATCCAAACTATCCAGATTTTTCTGGTTTTCTGCCTAGTTCCACTTGATTTTGATTTTCGAAATTGAAGTAATGAATTAAATGTTGGATAATGATTTCTTGTCGCAAAATTGATGAATTTCATGATAATCATGCATTTCTTTTATCCGTATTAATGATTTATTTGATGAATGATGTCTTGGCAGCAGGAGTCCGTCTGGGCCGGATTTCTCTAAATTTTGCCTTGACTGGATTTTCCCAGATTACTTCATTTTCTTGGATTTTCAAGATTGATGATTAATGATTTATCTTAATGATTTCATGTGGTTTCGAGGGTAACCTTTGATTGAAATATGGATGATAATTGGATTCTCATGAGGCTCTTTTATGAATGCAGGCTGAATCAAGCAAGGCAGCGGCAGGAAAGGCCAAGGGAGATACAGAGGGATCCTTAGTTACAGATACAGAAAGGGTCAGGCTGGATGTGAAGAGTCAATTTCCGGATAGTAAGGTGGCTTCAATTTGGTCAAAGATCTCAAATACCAATGTAGGAGCCTAGAGATATGCAAAGTTTAAAGAAAGGTTAGCTCAAATGGATTTATCAGCCCTGACCAAGGGAGTGGTGAAATCCGGACTGGCTCATGTGGCAGGATTTCCTTCTGTAGTTCAATGCTATGAGTTGATATTAGAGTGTGCCCAGCACTATGACTTTGATACACAGAGGATTGTCAGCACTGATGGGAGAGTGTTGGCAAACTTTAATCCAGTTTCCATTGCCCAGGAATTTGATATGCCAGACTTGCCATGTGTGTGTGCCTTGGACATGGACTTGGCTAGGACTTACTATGAGGATGAACCTACCAAAGCCCAGCAGATGATCAATTCCTCACTGGAAAAGCCAAAATCTTATTTCTCCAAGCTGCCCACACAGTTACACAGGGTCAAGTTTAGACAGGATATATATGATGCATGCGGTGTTGGAGAATTGGATGGTGCATGTTATCAACAAGAATGAGGAAGGCATCAATTACCATTGGGCAGGGATTATCAGTGCAATGATTGACAAGTAGATGAGAGGTGTGTTGGAAACAAAGAAATTCACCATGTCATCTTATGTGGTATATGTACTTGCCAAATTTTATCCATACAGGGGATTGAGTCCAAAACGAACATTTGGGCAGGATGTCATCTATGAGGTATACCCTGAGCTGCACCTAGGGAATCCAAATTATAGAAGAGCAAATGATGCATTCACTATGCATATTACTAGGTTGCTTCAGAACATAGAGCATGTGAGAATTTCTGATGGAGCCAAGGAATTGATTAAAAGATATGGAGCCTAGTTTATACAATTACCCACCTTCTCCTATATCAGAATTGATGGATGTCCCACTGCTCCATACAGATTTCCAAGATATCCCACTGACCATATCATACTCTTGGAGGTTACCCAACAGATATGTGATTTTGATGTTATTGTTAAAAATGAGAAGCACAAGACAGGGTTCGGTGGGGATTTTCCCTTGAAAATTTGTATAAGTTAGGTTTGTCCTTCAATCCAATCAGCTCATGCATCAGGGGAGGAGTTGAGTACTTATGGTTTCTCTTTCCATTCTAAGAGGGCAAGCTTTTATATCACTGGTGAAGCACAGAAGAAGGCTACTAAAGAATATCATCACAAGGATGATCTAGAGGACTACTGGGCAAACAACAAGGATGACTTTGAGGTGAGAAAGAAAAGAAATTCTAGGCTCCCAGCTGATGTAATCAGAATGTACAATGTCAAGTTGATTCTTGATCAGTTGGAGGATGACGGGAATTTAGTCCAGGATCATGCATTTGAATCAGTCAAGGACAGACCCATTGAGAGATAAACTGGTCAGAAAAGGAAATAACTGAGTTGGTGGAATTAATGGCTCCCATTATGAAATCTACCAAGTCATGGCTGAAACATAAAGTATGGGAATTGGAGAGTGAGAAGGTACCTTGTACTTTGAATCTGATGGGAAATTTGAATGCTCATTCCACTTCAGAGGAGTCTGGTGAGGATGATTCTACAAGCAAGACTAAGGTAGGATCACCTTTTAAGATTAAAATCAGAGGCCCTAAGGAGAGTGAGCCTGAAAAGAAAAGAAAACCTAGAGGAAAGAAGAGAAGTCATACTGTGAAAATAGGTAAGTCCACTAAAGAGGAGGAACTTGAGAAAGCAGAGAAAGAGGACATTCCTCTAGAGCCAAAAAGGACAAGGACAACTGGGGCTTCTAAGAAGAAGGATCAAGAGACTTCCAAGGATAAGGTGGATCCTCATGTGGTTGATGTGGAGAGCTCAGGAGAGAAAACTTGGGTTTACTCAAGAATGTCAAGAACTCCATCTCCCAAGGAGACTATGCAAAAGGAAAATCCTCTTCCAATGGCATCCACTGTAGAGCAACAAAAAGATACCTCTCCTTCATTAGGTATACCTGAAAAGATGACTCATGAGGAGCATGAGACTAGTGAGGAAGCATAACCATTTAAGGATGGGGAACTTTATGGCGCAACTGTTGAGCTTGAGGTAGGAGATGTGGAAATGCATCCATCTCCATTGGTACAATATGAGGATTCTCCTGCAAGTAGCAAAGATAATAGATCCCCTGAGAAGGAGGATGTTCTTGTTAAAACTCCATCACCCTTGCAAGAAGAGGAACCAGAACTGGGAAACAAAGGTGGTCAATCTCCTCAAAAGGAAAGGGATGAGACGGTAGGTCAATCTCCTGAAGAGGTCACGAAGGATGAAATCTGGGTGGATCCTGCTGTTCCGGATTGGCTAGACAAAGAGATCAGAAGAAAATAGGTCATTGTTGAGGAAACTCCTCTCAATTGGGATGAAATGTTGGCCAAGATTGGAAAGGGAAAGAAGAAGAAGGTAGCCAAGGTGGTTTCCAAGATCGAAAGGGATGAAGCTAGTAACAGGGTTATTCATATTGCTACCCCTGCTGCTGATAAAAGTAGAGATGAGGTCACCAGGAAGGATTATGATGTATAGACTATCAATCTTGGGCCTGCTTCTATGGAGCAAGATATTGAGGAATATGAGGGGTCCAATGCAGTGTTCATTCAGAGATTGAGGAAGGAAACACAGTCTAAGCATGAGCTAAAGAAAGAGAATGAAATGCTTAAGAAATGTTTAGAAGAATTAATGAAGCCTTTGCAGTCTTTTCACCCATCCTCTTCTGCTACTGTTGGTTTCTTGCCGAAGGAGACCATTTCTGAAATAGAAAAGATGAAAGCTTCTACTCTGGCTATAGTAAATTGGTTGAAGGAGGTACAGATTAAGGGAGATGATGCAATAAAGGAGATCCTTTCAACTGGAAAGGATGCAATAAGGGCTAAGGATTTATTAGATTATGTTTTATCTCAGGGTAAGGAGGACACTGATCTCTTATTGCAGAAAACTAAAGCAATCATGGAGTATAGTAAGGACCAGCTGGTTATTGATGGAATTCTTTCTTCATCTAGAGTTAATGAGCCTTGGGAGTGGTTTGAAGCCCTATAAATCTGATAGAAAACCATCAAGAAGATCTATAAACAAAGGAAGCAGATGGATGGTAATCTAACTAGTGTTTATAATGGATGCATCGCCTTTTTTGAGATAATGACTGGCAAGAGGAAGATCGCCCCTAAGTACTTGAGTTTAGAACAATTGAGGGAATGGTGGCATGATGTCTATGCCCCTGATATTGAAAATTCTTTGATAGGGCACCATTTGGATGATGTAGCTACTTATCTGGCTGTGGTGGATAAGTACTTGGCATGTAAGGGTGATTGGGATACAACGGTTAAGCGGTCAAGGGAAGAAATTGGATCAATTGAATGTCGGCTCAAAATCTTACCCTTGCCACCTGTTGCTGAGTTGGACAAGGTGTTTTTGAAGGTTCATGAATCGTTGGATCAGAACAAGGATAAGGGAGGTAGTAATTAATGCCAACTTCATGATTTGTGCTTCGCTATTATTATAGGGCATGTGTTGATCCAGGCTGCATTGAGGAATGTGTTTTGGCTGACCTTGATGATGTATCAGCATTTAATGTGTGCCTTATTTTGAAATTCCTGAGGCCGACTTGTTTTGGCTGTTTTATTTTTGTAAATGTCTAGCTGGGCTGACATGTTTTGAGAGTTCTCTTTAAATTGGCATTCCTGCCTCATTTGTAGGAGTTAGACAGATAATAGAGACAAGCTAGACTAAGAAAGAGTTAGAGTATTCTATAGTAGAGATAGTAGTTAGTTCTTTGAAGCAAATGTTGTAACACAGAACAGTGGAATTGTTGCTACATTTTGGTAATCTAATACAATTGAAGGCATTGTGGTTTCTTTGGTGAATTCTTTTGTGTTAATTTATCTTGCACAGTTCTTGTTGTTCCATCCTTTGAAATTGTTTGAAGATATAAGATTTGATGTTAGATTTAGAACTAGATTAGTTTGGTGAATAGTGTTCATGGTTTCATGCTTGGAATGTTTGTAGCAATCTCTGGTCTATACTCCCAATAACTATCTGATTGTAGTAGGCTGGTGAAGTCAACCTGGACCATACATTTATTTGTGCTTAGTTCGATTATGGATGAATGTCTATGATTTGAAAATTTGTATGCCTTAGAAGATTGCACCTTTTTTGTGATATTGCATTGTGGGTTAAGCAGGAATTGGTTATTTGAGATTGGTCCATTCCAAGTATTTATCATTTGCATTGTTCATTTTAGAAATAGTTTAGATTTCATTACATCTCTTACACCCTTATCTTTTGTTGTTTCTTTATTGTTTGGTTAGATTTAGGATTTAAGATCATAATATTGCAAAATCGATAAATTGGAGAGAATACAGTTCTTTGGTAGTAAGGTCCGATTGTGATTACCAACATTTTTCACATATTATCTGAGTTGTTTATGCATTGTCATGACTTGACACAGAGACCTTGGGGTGATTTTTAGCACTTGTTGAAAATTACCTTTCAAGAGATAGAATATTGCATTAAATGCGAGTTGTTCTTGTGCCAAAAACACTATCAACATATTGGCTAGAAGGAGGGATGAATGAGCTCAGCTGGATGGCTTCTTGGCACATCATCTCTCCTGAGAGATATAGAAGAAGTACCAGATCTACCCCAGGAGAGGAGGATTTATAGGAATTACAGTTCCCCACTAGGTCAAGGAGGGCTCAAGAAAGGGGAGAATCATCATCACCCATCCCTTCACCAGTATCATCTGCATCCTCACTTCCATAAGTTGAATCCATACCCATCCCTGAGGCATTTCCCATTTAGCAACCCCAGCCTATCATTAATCAACCACCACCACCACTCTTACCAATGGCTTTCTTCGCTAATAATCCATCTCCCTTGTCTTTCAATGCTTACAATGTTATGCCCAAAAACCTTGAGCATTTCTGTTTGAAATTTCATGTTAACGACCCAAATAGGACCGCAAAAGAGCATATCAGGATCTTTCAAACCTGTCTCAAAGACAGAGGAATTGCTCATGAGGATGTCACCTGTAGGTTATTTCCTTATTCATTGGGAGAGGAAGTTTTTTACTGGTACAATCACCTCCCATCTGGTTCAATTCTTAACTAGAGTGATCTTGAAACTGCCTTTTTGCAGAAGTTCAGAATACCTATTAGTTCCAATGAATTGTATCTGCAATTCACTAGAGTCAAGAGAGAGGTTAATGAACCCATATCCAATTTCAATAATAGGTTCCATCGTGCGTATACCAGACTCCAAGATCCTTATGTCTTAGACGATGCTATAGCCCTAGGAGTCTATTATGAAGCATTGGACAGCCTTACAACAACCTTTCTGATATGGAGACCCAATCCTCCAGCCCACCTAGTTGATGCTTATACATAAGCAGTCAAACTTAGCACAGACTTAAGGCAACATTTGGCTGGACCATTTCCTTCTTTAGGACCAGTTGCACATCCAAACCAGGTTCAGGCAATGAATCAGGCACTCGCTAATCATACGCCAATCATGAATCCAATACCTCAATTGCCTTTGGTGCCACATCCTGGTCCCCCCATGAGCCAGGTCTCTCCTATAATGAACTTCCCACAGCAGCAAGTTAACCAGCCCTTGTATCAACAGCAACCAACTGGTTTCCCTGCCTACTTGCAGAATTCTAAAGTGTTGCATCAGTCTATGGGATCTGCTACAATGTATGTTCCTCCTCAGAGTAATTCAAGCCAGACCCCTTATGGAGATCTAAATAAAGATAGGGTTGATGAAATGGATGAGTAGATAAAGAAGTTAAACCTAGAGGTCACTTACCTAAGGAATCAAGACAACCAATTACAAGCTGCTCAGAGAAATTTGGAATCCAATCAGAACCGAGAACATCCATAGGGGCAAAATTTTGATAGAGGACAGCGTAATGAAAGGGGGTACAACAATGACAGAGGATATAATTAGGATAGAGGTTACAACAATGACAGAGGATTCAATAATGACAGAGGGTACAACAATGATAGAAGACAGAATTTCGATAGAGGACAAGGTAATGGGCCAGGATTTGATAGGAGGTAGCCACAGGGACAGAACAGAACATGGAATACAGGATCTAATAATGGAGGAGTCCCTACTCCATTGGATCAACCTGTTAACCAATCTGCTAATTAGCCAGTCAGTCAAGACAAGCCTCCCAGTGGTGTATATCTGGCTAAGGCTGCCCTGTCAGGGTGGTGTAGGCTCCATAAGACAAGCCAGCATTCTGAGTTAGAATGTCCATAATTCCAAACTATAGCCTCTATTTTCTAGTATGAAGTGGAGAATAATGCAAATGGTCAGGAGATTGTTCCCTACATCCCCTATGACTCTCCTGTGCTGGTGCTAAACCATGCCCCTTTTCCAACAAGTGAAGAAAATGTTCCAGAAGAGGAATCTGATTCCCAGGAGGATAAAACAGATCAAATCTGCAATGGAGATGAGGTGGCTCAGTTATTCAATGAAGAGGCAACAAATGATAATGGCCCCCTGGATCAGGAAGAGGCTTATGTTGAAGAAGTGCAGATGTTCCAGAGGCAGGGTAAAGGATATGATTTAAGAGACATGCCCCATAGACACCCGCAGACTGGGGGTCCTTTCACCACCTCCATTCCTCCTAATAATTTTAATATCCCTCCAGACCCAAGTGCTAGTAATAATCCGCCCTTTCCACATGTTTCCAGGCAGTACCTTTCAAAGGAAAGACAAGCTCAAACTGACTCGCAGAAGGAAAAAATTGTTCAAGCAGGTAAAGATAAGGTAGAGGAATCTTCCAGGGACGTCCCCACTAATCTAAGTGAGGAGAAAATGGCTTTGTATGTTGTTGAGGAGTTCAGGAAATTAAAGGTAAATCTTTCAGTATTCGAGTTACTAAGGTCCCCAGCAATTAGGAATGCAGTTCTAGGTGCCTATGATGCACATCCAGTGTCTTTGGATAAATCTTCCAGTGAGAGTGTCAACAAGGTTACTGGTTCTCAGGCTGTGAAGACACAAAACCAGGCCTATCAGACTAACTTCCCCCTGGAGATAAAGGCAAGGAGAAAGACAAGACTCAAGTGGCCTAGGTAGATACTCAGCCAACTTTGTTTCAAGGGAAGACGAAGACCCCACCATTCTTGATCTCTGTATGCATATTCAGTAAGAATTTATATAATTGTTTACTAGATTCTGGTGCTTCTACTAATGTGATGCCATTTGGAGTATGTAGAGCTTTAGAGATTACACCTGCTGACTCTCAGAAGAAGGTAACTCAGTTGGATAGAACAGAAGTAAATGTAGTGGGAGAATTAAACATGATTCACATGCAAGTAGCTTCTGACCCAAGAATCCAATAGGTTATCAATATTCAAGTAGCTGATATCCCTGATGCGTATGGCTTAATTATAGGAAGAGATTTTATGAAGGCCCTGAATGGATATGTATCTAAGTCACTCCACATGTGGCTTCCACGGAAGGGTGCCAAATCAAATCGAAATTGAGAGAACCAGAATGAAGTACATGATTAAGTTATCAAAAGAATACTTCAAATGAAGTTCTGATATCAGTAGGCATGTGGGGAAATTATATGCTAATGACTCTTTGGGAGTCCAGTTGAGGAAAATTTATTAATGCTACATCTGATGTCTATTGATCTGACAGAGAATCAACAGTACTACATTACAGCCGGATCAATTAAGAAGGATGAATTGAGGATAATCCAGTTAACTGGATAGTTTCAGAATTCATTAAGGTCTTATTGAAAACCGAGGTTTACCTGTGAGGGAGGACAAACGAAGAGTTACTCTTACCTAAGCGGTGTAGAGTTCGTACTTCCCATTCAAAGGCTGGAATGTTGTTTATGCCAAGTATGATAGAGGCAATTACAAAAATGCATGGAATCCAGCCATAGTAGTCCAAGACGGACATGCAAGCACTCTAGAAGATTATAGGGAAAGAAAGTGATGTCATCGAGGGAATCCTCCAGCAGTAATAACTCGAAGGATATGATGAAGAGGAATACAACCGCTGAATGTTGGACCCTCAGATTTGATGGATCTAAATCCAAGCATGGAGCTGGAGCAGGATTCGAATTGATTAGCCCAAAAGGTAAAACCTTATTTGCAACTCATAGACTTCAATTCCACTATGCTAATAACGTAGCAGAATATGAGGCATTGATTCACGGACTTCTTATGGCGCTCAAGAAAAAGGTTAAGGTTCTGCAAGTTTTTGATGATTCTGAGCTAGTAATTAAGCAAGTAAGGAAACAATATTCATGCCATGATAGGAGAATGACTAATTATAGGCATATAGTATGGGACCTAATTGAGGGATTTGATGCCTTCAATATTCAACTGATACCATGACAGAAGAATCAAACTGCAGATTCTCTGGCCTAGGCAGCGAGCACTCTGCAGCCCCTAGCTTTGTTAGGTTTGAAAAAGTTTACTGTAGAATTGACTCCTGTGCCATCAGTTCCAGACAATGTTACTAACTTTCAGGTATTTGAGGATGACAAGCACATCCTGGACTTCATTACAAACACAAATGTTTTCGCCTTCCAAATCATTGATGAAATAGAACTCCAGGAAGCCGAACTAGATTTGGAAGGAGTGATAAATTTGAAGTCTAATACTATTCCAAGGGGAATGGTATAGTTGGAGCAGATTTTTGATCTGGACAAGATCAGAGATCAGGAGCAAGAGTCTAAAAAGAAATCTATCAGTGGACAGTGTGATACTTATAATATGGGAACTGAAGATGATGCTAAGAACATTTTTATTGGCCAGGTATGCACTCCAGAAGAAAGACAAGGAATAATTGAAGCATTGCATAGCTTTCCGGATATAGTAACCTGGAGTTATGAAGACCTGAAAACTTATGATACATCAGTCATAACTCATACTATACCTCTAAAGCCAAGGGATAGGCCTTTCAGGCAAAGACAGAGACCAATTAATGCATTACTAGAACCAGTTATACAGAAAGAAGTTTGGAAATTATTGTCTGCCAGAATTATATTTCCTATCAGACATTCAACATGGGTGGCGAACCTAGTCCCAGTAAAGAAGAAGAATGGGGAAATCAGACTTTGCGTTGATTTCATAAATCTAAACAGATCGTCAGAAAAAGACAATTATCTAGTCCCTTCATTGGATGAAGTACTTCAAGTGGTTAATGGTTCTCAGATGATGTCCTTTCTGGACGGCTATTCAGGGTACAACCAAGTAATGGTTCAATATGAGGACAGGCACAAGATTGCTTTCACAACTAAATGGGGTACCTTTGCTTAAAGGAGGATGCCTTTTGGTCTCATTAATGCTGGGGCTACATTTCAAAGGGCCATGGATATTTCCTTTAAAGATATCATAGGCAAGTGCAATATTATTTATATGGATAATCTAACTATCTTTTCCAAAAATAGAGGGGACCACATCTCTGACTTATGCAAGGTGTTTCAAAGGTGCAGGGAATTCGGCATATCCATGAATCCTAAAAAGTGCATTTTTGGAGTGACAAAAGGGAAATTGTTAGGCCATGTCATATCTGAAAAGGGAATTGCTATTGATCCAGAAAGAGTGGAAGCCATACTGAAGATTCAGCCACCTACTAGCAAAAAAGAGATGAAGTCTTTCTTTGGCAAGATCAACTTCGTCAGGAAATTCATTACTAGATTTGCTGAAATTGTTAAACCGCTTAATGCAATGTTGAAGCAAGATGCTAAAGTTGAATGGACTGCGGAAGCAAAGGAAGCATTTGCAGAAATCAAAAGAGCCATTGCTGATGCTCCAGTATTGGTAAGTCCCGATTACAGTAAGCCCTTTTACATCTATTCATTTGCTTCGGATCATTCATGTGCGGGAATGTTGACTTAGAAGTCTAATGAGGGAAACGAGCATCCTATTGCTTTTATGAGTACACCATTAAAAGATGCTGAGTTGAAATATCCAAGTGTAGAAAAGCAAGCATATGCCCTAGTCAGAGCAATGAAGAAATTTAGACATTATATCCTCAGGAATAAGGTTTATGCAATTGTCCTAGATCCTGCAGTTAAGTTACTGTTGATGCAGAATGAGTTGGGTGAGTGTAGAGCTAAATGGGTAGCAATGCTACAAGAATATGACATTGAGATCCAACCCATGAAGTTGGTAAGAGGGCAGGGACTTACTCAGACTATGGCAGAAATGGGGCCTGAACTGACTATTCAGAATTATAATCTTGAGGAGGTTTCCCCAGGTGGTTGGTATGATGACATAGTTTATTATTTGTTGAACCAGTGATTCCCAAGCCATCTTAATGTTGTTCAGAGGAGAGCTTTGCGACTGAAGAGCGATGGTTTCATGCTAAAGGGAGCTGTTCTGTACAAGAGAAATCATGAAGACATTTTTTTGAGGTGTCTTAGGAAACAAGAAGCTGAAAGGGTGATGAACGAATTTCATGAAAAGTATGGCACTAGCCATGGTTCTGCTATTGCCACAGTGAATCAAATATTAAGGGCTGGGTATTATTGGCCCACATTGTTCAAG
>VDFB02047230.1:408803422-408911774 GCA_007258455.2 Sequoia sempervirens | reverse complement strand
TATGAATATTTAAATAAAGATAGGGTTGATGAAATGGCTGAGCAGATAAAGAAGTTAAACCTAGAGGTGACTTACCTAAGGAATCAAAACAACCAATTACAAGTTGTGTAGAGAAATCTGCAATCCAATCAGAACTGAGAACATCCACAGGGGCAAAATTTTGATAGAGGATAGCATAATGAAAGGGGTTACAACAATGACAGGGGATATAATCAGGATAGAGGTTACAACAATGAGAAAGGATTCAATAATGACAGAGGGTATAACAATGATAGAAGACAGAATTTTGATAGAGGACAAGGTAGTGGGCTAGGATTTGATAGGAGGCAGCCACAAGGACAAAACAGGATGTGGAATACAAGACCTAATAATGGAGGAGTCCCTACTCCATTAGATCAACCAGTCAACCAATCTGCTAATCAGCCAGTTAGTCAAGACAAGCCTCCCAATGGTGTATATTTGGTTGAGGCTGCCCTATCGGGGTGGTGTAGGCTCCATAAGACAAACCAACATTCTGAGTTAGAGTGTCTAGAATCCCAAACCGTAGCCTCTATTTTCTAGTATGAAGTGGAGAACAATGAAAATGGTCAGGAGATTGTTCCCTCCATCCCCTATGATTCTCCTGTGCTGGTGCTAAACCATGCTCCTTTTCCAGCAAGTGAAGAAAATGTTCTAGAAGAGGAATCTGATTCCCAGGAGGATAAAACAGATCAAATCTACAATGGAGATGAGGTGGCTCAATTATTCAATGAAGAGGCAACAAATGATAATGGCCCCCTGGATCAGGAAGAGGCTTATGTTGAAGAAGTGTACATGTTCCAGAGGTAGGGTAAAGGATATGATTTAAGAGACATGCCCCATAGGCGCCCACAGACTGGGGGTCATTTCACCACCTCCATTCCTTCTAATAATTTTAATATCCCTCTAGACCCAAGTGCTAGTAATAATCCGCCCTTTCCACATGTTTCCAGGCAGTACCCTTCAAAGGAAAGACAAGCTCAAACTGATTCACAAAAGGAAAAAACTGTTCAAGCAAGTAAGGATAAGGTAGAAGAATCTTCTAGGGACATTCCCACTAATCTAAGAGAAGAGCAAATGGCTTTGTATATTGCTGAGGAGTTCAAGAAATTAAAGGTAAATATTTCAGTATTTGAGTTACTAAGGTCTCCAGTAATTAGGAATGCAGTTTTAGGTGCCTATGATGTACATCCAGTGTCTTTGGATAAACCTTCCAGTGAGATTGTCAACAAGGTTTCGGGTTCTCAGGCTGTGAAGACACAAAACCAGGCTTACGGTCAGACTAACTTACCCCCTGGAGATAAAGAAAAGGAGAAAGACAATACTTAAGTGGCCTAGGTAGACACTCAACCAACTTTGTTTCAAGGGAAGACGGATACCCCACCATTCTTGATCTCCATGCACATATTTAGTAAGAATTTACATAACTGTTTACTGGATTCTGGTGCTTCTACTAATGTGATGCCATTTGGAGTATGTAGAGTTTTAGGGATTACACCTTTAGACTCCCAAAAGAAGGTAACTCAGTTGGATAGAACTGAAGTAAATGTAGTGGGAGAATTAAACATGAGTCACATGCAAGTAGCCTCTGACCCAAGAATCCAACAGGTTATCAATATTCAAGTAGCTAATATCCCTGATGCGTATGGCTTAATCCTAGGAAGAGATTTTACGAAGGCCCTAAATGGATATGTATCTACTGATCACTCCCACATGTGGCTTCCCTGGAAAGGGGTGCCAAATCATATCAGAATTGAGAGAGAACCAAGAATGAAATACATAATTACGGAATATCAAAATACTTCAAATGAAGTTCTGATATCAGAAGTAGGCATGGGAAATTATATGCTATCGACTCCTTATGAGGAGTCAGATTCAGAGGAGGTATTGATGCTACATTCGATGTCTATTGATATAGAAACAGAATCTAGCAATGCAACTGATCTGACAGGATCAATTAAGGAAGAGGATGAATTCGAGGATAATCAGATTAGCCTACTGGATAGTTTCCAGGAATTCATTAAGCAGTGTGTTGAAAACCAGGTTCACCTCGGCAGGAGGACAAACTTCGAAGAGTTGCTCTTACCTAACTGGTGTAGAGTTCATAATGCTTCCCATTCAGAGCTGGAATGATGTTTATGCCAAGCAGCAGTAGAACGAGTACAAAAATGCATAAATCCAACCCTAGTAGTCAAGACGGACATGCAAAGCCCACCAGAAGATTATAAAGGAAAGAAAGTAATGTTTTCTAAGGAATCCTCCAGCAGTAATAACCCAAAAGATATGGTGAAGAGGAATGCAACCGCTGAATGTTGGACCCTCAGATTTGATGGATCTAAATCCAAGCATGGAGCTGGAGCAGGTTTCGAGTTGATTAGCCCAAAAGGTAAGACCTTCTTTGCATCCCATAGACTTCAATTTCACTGTACCAATAACGTAGCAGAATATGAGGCATTGATTCATAGACTTCTTATGGAACTCAAGAAAAAGGTTAAGGTTCTACAAGTTTTCGGTGATTCAGAGTTGGTCATTAAGCAAGTAAGAAAACAATATTCATGCCATGATAGGAGAATGACTAATTATAAGCATAGAGTATGGGACCTCATTGAGGGATTTGATGCCTTCAATATTCAACTGATACCATAGCAGAAGAACCAAAATGCAGATTCTCTAGCCCAGGCAACGAGCACTCTGCAGCCCCTATCTTTGTCAGGTTTGAAAAAGTTTACTGTAGAATTGACTCATGTGCCATCAGTTTCGGACAATGTTACTAACTTTCAGGTATTTGAGGATGACAAGCACATCCTAGACTTCATTACAAACATAGATGTTTTCACTTCCCAAATCATTGATGAAACAAAACTCCAGGAAGCAGAACTGGATTTGGAAGGAGTGATAAATTTGAAGTCTAATACTATTCCAAGGGGAATGGTACAGTTGGAACGGATTTTTGATCTAGACAAGATCAGAGATCAGGAGCAAGAGTCTAAAAAGAAATCTATCAGTGGACAGTGTGATAATTACAATATGAGAACTAAAGATGATGCTAAGAACATTTTTATTGGCTAGGTATGCACTCCAGAGGAAAGACAAGGAATAATTGAAGCCTTGCGTAGCTTTCTGGATATAGTAGCTTGGAGTTATGAAGACCTAAAAACCTATGATACATCAGTCATAACTCATACTATACCTCTAAAGCCAGGTGCTAAACCTTTCAGGTAGAGACAGAGACCAATTAACGCATTACTGGAACAGGTTATACAGAAAGAAGTTCAGAAATTACTATCTGCCAGAATTATATTTCCTGTCAGGCATTCAACATGGGTAGAAAACCTATTCCCAGTAAGAAAAAAGAATGGGGAAATCAGACTTTGCGTGGATTTCAGAAATCTAAACAGATCATTAGAAAAGGACAATTACCCAGTCCCTTCATTAGATGAAGTACTTCAAGTAGTAAATGGTTCTCAGATGATGTCCTTTCTGGACGGCTATTCAGGGTACAACCAAGTAATGGTTCAGTATGAGGATAGGCACAAGACTGCTTTCACAACTAAATGGGGTACCTTTGCTTATAGGAGGATGCCTTTTGGTCTCATTAATGCTGGGGATACATTTCAAAGGGCCATGGATATTGCCTTTAAAGATATCATAGGCAAGTGCATTATTATTTATATAGATGATATAACTGTCTTTTCCCAAAATAGAAGGGACCACATCTCTGACTTACGCAAGGTGTTTCAAAGGTGCAGGGAATTCGACATATCCCTAAATCCTAAAAAGTGTATTTTTAGAGTGACAGAAGGGAAATTGCTGGGACATGTCATATCTGAAAAGGGAATTGCTATTGATCCAGAAAGAGTGGAGGCCATACTGAAGATTCAGCCACCTACTAGCAAAAAAGAGATGAAGTCTTTCTTTGGCAAGATCAACTTCGTCAGGAAATTCATTACTGAATTTGCTGAAATTGTTAAACCACTGAATGCAATGTTGAAGCAAGATGCTAAAGTTGAATGGACCGCAGAAGCAAAGGAGGCATTTGCAGAAATCAAAAGAGCCATTGCTGATGCTCCAGTATTGGTAAGTCCTGATTACAATAAGCCCTTTTACATCTATTCGTTTGCTTTGGATCATTCATGTGCAGGAATGTTGACTCAGAAGTGTAATGAGGGAAATGAGCATCCTATTGCTTTTATGAGTGCACCATTAAAAGATGCTGAGCTGAAATATCCAAGTGTAGAAAAGCAGACATATGCCTTGGTTAGAGCAGTGAAGAAATTCAGACATTATATCCTTAGGAATAAGGTTTATGCAATTGTCCCAGATCCTGCAGTTAAGTTACTGTTGATGCAGAATGAGTTGGGTGAGCGTAGAGCTAAGTGGGTAACAATGCTGCAAGAATATGACATTGAGATCCAACCCATGAAGTTGGTAAGAGGGCAGGGACTTACTCAAACTATGGCTGAAATGGGGCCTGAACTAACTGTTTAGAATTATAATCTTGAGGAGGTTTCCCTAAGTGGCTGGTATGATGATATAGTTTATTATTTGTTGAACCAGTGATCCCCAAGCCATCTTAAAGTTGTTCAGAGGAGAGCTCTGCGAATGAGGAGTGATGGTTTCATGCTAAAAGGAGTTGTCCTGTATAAGAAAAATCATGAAGGCATTTATTTGAGGTGTATTGGGAGACAAGAAGTTGAAAGGGTGATGAATGAATTTCATGAAAAGTATGGCACTGGCCATGGTTCCGCTATTGCTACAGCAAATCAGATATTAAGGGCTAGGTATTATTGGCCCACATTGTTCAAGGACATTCACCATCATGTCAAGACCTGTCACACTTGCTAGATTGCAACAACGAAGGAAAGGTATGTAGCACTCCCACTTCAACTGGTTACAGAGGTAAGGCCTTTTTCCCAGTGGGGCATAGATTTTATAGGTCCTATCAACCCACCATCTTCTGCAAGACACAGGTACATTCTAACCATTACTGATTATTTCACAAGGTGGACTGAGGCTTTCGCTTGTAGGCAATGTACATCTAAGATAGTGATTGATTTTTTAGAATCTGCCATTATTAACCGATTTGGATTCCCTATTTTTGTTGTCTGTGATAATGGTCCTACTTTCGCATCTTTAAAATTTTCAAACTAGGCTTTTGATCATGGCACTATTATAAGGTTTGCATCTAATTATTACCCCCAGGGTAATGGTCTGGCAGAATTCTCTAATAAGAACTTATTGACTGTTATACGTAAGCTATTAGAGAGGAACCCAAAAGACTGGCACACCCAGCTTCGGTTTGCCCTATGGGCAGATCGTACAAGACTTAAGTCATCCATCGGAACATCTCCCTATCACTTAGTATATGGTCTGGAGCCAGTATTCCCTATTCAACTCAAGATCCCAACCTTGCAATTTATTAATGAGTTCTATGATGAAGGAGATAGAAGGGAGGCCAGATTGACAGAGCTACTTAACCTTGAGGAGAAATGAGACAATGCCCTTGAGAATTTTGCCAAACATCAGGGGGTACTTAAGAGGTGGTTTGATAGAAGAGCTAAAGTCAAAGCTTTTAGGATTTCTGACCTTGTGTTGTATTGGGATAAACCTCATGATCGAAAAGGGGATCATGGGAAGTTTGATAAACTGTGGTTCGGTCCATACCAAATTGCTGAAATACTTGGAGATAATGCCTTCCGTCTGAAGACTCTCATAGGGGAAGATATTTTGCTGCCTGTTAATGGGCAATATTTGAAACATTATTTCCAATTCTGAGCTATTTTCAGCTCCCTATTTTGTATATAGTTAGTTTAGGTTGCTTTCTGTTGTCCGCTTTGTTAGATTAGGTTGCCTTTCATTTCTTGTTTCTGCTTTGGTTAGAGTAGGTCTCTTTTCAGTTTTTCTCACTTTGTTTTGGTTAGAGTAGGTTTTGCTTTGGCTTGTTTTGCTTTGGTTTTTGTTGCTCTTGCTCTTGGTTCTTACTCCTCCTGGGATCTCCTATTGCATTTGTATGACAGTGGTGGCAAAGTAGGTGTGGTGCTCTCAGTATTTCCTTTTCAAACTTTAATCATCTTTCCAGAACATCATGGTATGAATTCTCTACTCAATGTCACATATCCTTGTGTCTAAGACAAAGATTCTTTTAGTCAGACTGAACAAGAATACATTAGGGTCTCACATTTTGAATATTAAAGATGCCTGAGGTTGCAGAAGGTCCTTATGAAGTTTACATAGGTGAAAAATCTTTTTTCTACTCTAGTGCCATTGTGGTTCTCATCCCTGAGTGTGAATTTCACTATTCACAAGTTGAAGTAAAAAAAAGAGAGAGAGAGAAATAAGTGAAAAAATAAGCAATATCAGAAAAAGAACGGGACAATACGAAAATCAAAAAACTAAATTCAACTCATCAGGGGAATATGAATATCTCTACTGGGGTTATGAATGCCTGACTGGCAGTAGAGCTATGTTCAGGAGAATCACAGCGATAACCTCGTCAGGGCTATGGACGCTTGACTAGCAGCGAGGCTCTATCCAGGTTGCTTTTAGAGTATGAATCTTTATGTAGCCTGTTCAGACCAAGTTTGGTTTCTTTTGCAGCTAAGGGGAAGTAATGAATGCATATGCACACACCTCGACCCTAGTGTAGGAAGATTTTGGGTGACTTGTGGTTTCTTTGGCTTAACCGTAGGTGGTGACTGGATGGATGAGTTGAAATCATAAGTTTTGGGTTCTTGATTCCAGTTTGTCATCGAAATGATTTGGAGCATTTCCACAGCAGAGTCATCATTTGTTGTGCAATTTTGCACACATGCCCCACTTGGAGTAGAGACCCTCTATTTTCTGATTTTGAATGTCTCTTGGACCTTTGGTTTTTATTGGGTTCGTCCTTTTAAGGTCTTGGGATGTTGGTCTTGCTTGCCTTGGCCTTACCCTAAGGGTTGAATTGATCAAAATTGTTTTTTAATGGAAGTCCGGATTTTGACCTGGGTCCGGGATTTTCTGGCTCACCCAGATTTTCCCGGGTCCTGATTCATTGTCTGTCGCTGTTGGATTTTCCGAAGTCTAGGTCTTTGGATGAATCTGGGATTTTTTGAAACACGTGGATTTTTCCGGACTTCGTCGAAGTCCCAGAGGGGTGTGTCGTCTGTGAAATTTATGCTCACCCGGATAGTCCGGCTGGCTCGTATTTTTCCGGAATTCTGTTTTGAACTCGGGTTTCCAGATTTCCTCGATATGTCTTATCAGCCATTAATGCTTGAGGTGCGTCCTCTCTAGCATGATTGTGAGAAGATTTAAGGTATTTTAGTGCTCTTCCTGATTTCATTATTAATTTTCTATCTGCTCTAGTGATTGAGTTTCTTCATTTTTGAGCTTTGGTCATTGGATTTGGTGTGCTCACGCATGGATTCCTTGGGCGTTTGTGTTGATATTTTCATCACATGGGCACCTTGATTCATAGTGATTTCCTTGGGCTTGAGGCTCATTCAGATTTAATCCACGGTAAGTCATCATTGACTTCGCCCTTTGTTTTGCACTTGTGATTGAATCTTTCGAGTTGTTAGTGATTATCTGGGTTGGCCCTTGTTTGTTTTCATGGTTACAAATTTATCGAATTAGGGTTTGAACTCACCTTCCTTCGGGTTTTAACACCTGAATTGTGCATCCCTTCATTTATTGATTGAGTGTCGGGTATACCCCTGTGACTGGGCGTTCCTGTTAGGGCCTTGTCTTGCTGGCACGTAACCTGGTATAATTTGTGAAGCTAGGGTTTCGGTATGTCTGCCCAAGGTTGTTAAGTTTGGTGGAGTTGGTGTGACCCTCTTGTCTCGTGTCTAGCTTGACCTTGTTTGCAACACTTCGACCCTGGTGTGCCCTAGTTTCATCATTTTGAGGGATTGTGTTTGAATTTCAAGCTTGCCCTAGCTCTCATGGCAGAGGTTTAGCTGTTAAATTTAGGGCATCATTATTCCGTCGTAGGGATCAACCATTTGAGAGTCTTTGGGAGTTTAAATTCATGTGCAACCAAAATTTGGCTTATTGGGTTTGGGTTCATGTTTGTAGGATCCGGATAGGAGGTTTGTATGATCACTCGATTAATGGTCTGCGCGTCGAATGATCGTTGAGTTTTCGAGGTGTCCGCGAAATTTCTGTGCACCCGAATTTTCCCGGATTCTTCCATTTCCCCGAAGTATGATGAGTTCCCGAAATTTCAAGAAGTCAGCGGAAATCCAAACTATCCAGATTTTTCTGGTTTTCTGCCTAGTTCCACTTGATTTTGATTTTCGAAATTGAAGTAATGAATTAAATGTTGGATAATGATTTCTTGTCGCAAAATTGATGAATTTCATGATAATCATGCATTTCTTTTATCCGTATTAATGATTTATTTGATGAATGATGTCTTGGCAGCAGGAGTCCGTCTGGGCCGGATTTCTCTAAATTTTGCCTTGACTGGATTTTCCCAGATTACTTCATTTTCTTGGATTTTCAAGATTGATGATTAATGATTTATCTTAATGATTTCATGTGGTTTCGAGGGTAACCTTTGATTGAAATATGGATGATAATTGGATTCTCATGAGGCTCTTTTATGAATGCAGGCTGAATCAAGCAAGGCAGCGGCAGGAAAGGCCAAGGGAGATACAGAGGGATCCTTAGTTACAGATACAGAAAGGGTCAGGCTGGATGTGAAGAGTCAATTTCCGGATAGTAAGGTGGCTTCAATTTGGTCAAAGATCTCAAATACCAATGTAGGAGCCTAGAGATATGCAAAGTTTAAAGAAAGGTTAGCTCAAATGGATTTATCAGCCCTGACCAAGGGAGTGGTGAAATCCGGACTGGCTCATGTGGCAGGATTTCCTTCTGTAGTTCAATGCTATGAGTTGATATTAGAGTGTGCCCAGCACTATGACTTTGATACACAGAGGATTGTCAGCACTGATGGGAGAGTGTTGGCAAACTTTAATCCAGTTTCCATTGCCCAGGAATTTGATATGCCAGACTTGCCATGTGTGTGTGCCTTGGACATGGACTTGGCTAGGACTTACTATGAGGATGAACCTACCAAAGCCCAGCAGATGATCAATTCCTCACTGGAAAAGCCAAAATCTTATTTCTCCAAGCTGCCCACACAGTTACACAGGGTCAAGTTTAGACAGGATATATATGATGCATGCGGTGTTGGAGAATTGGATGGTGCATGTTATCAACAAGAATGAGGAAGGCATCAATTACCATTGGGCAGGGATTATCAGTGCAATGATTGACAAGTAGATGAGAGGTGTGTTGGAAACAAAGAAATTCACCATGTCATCTTATGTGGTATATGTACTTGCCAAATTTTATCCATACAGGGGATTGAGTCCAAAACGAACATTTGGGCAGGATGTCATCTATGAGGTATACCCTGAGCTGCACCTAGGGAATCCAAATTATAGAAGAGCAAATGATGCATTCACTATGCATATTACTAGGTTGCTTCAGAACATAGAGCATGTGAGAATTTCTGATGGAGCCAAGGAATTGATTAAAAGATATGGAGCCTAGTTTATACAATTACCCACCTTCTCCTATATCAGAATTGATGGATGTCCCACTGCTCCATACAGATTTCCAAGATATCCCACTGACCATATCATACTCTTGGAGGTTACCCAACAGATATGTGATTTTGATGTTATTGTTAAAAATGAGAAGCACAAGACAGGGTTCGGTGGGGATTTTCCCTTGAAAATTTGTATAAGTTAGGTTTGTCCTTCAATCCAATCAGCTCATGCATCAGGGGAGGAGTTGAGTACTTATGGTTTCTCTTTCCATTCTAAGAGGGCAAGCTTTTATATCACTGGTGAAGCACAGAAGAAGGCTACTAAAGAATATCATCACAAGGATGATCTAGAGGACTACTGGGCAAACAACAAGGATGACTTTGAGGTGAGAAAGAAAAGAAATTCTAGGCTCCCAGCTGATGTAATCAGAATGTACAATGTCAAGTTGATTCTTGATCAGTTGGAGGATGACGGGAATTTAGTCCAGGATCATGCATTTGAATCAGTCAAGGACAGACCCATTGAGAGATAAACTGGTCAGAAAAGGAAATAACTGAGTTGGTGGAATTAATGGCTCCCATTATGAAATCTACCAAGTCATGGCTGAAACATAAAGTATGGGAATTGGAGAGTGAGAAGGTACCTTGTACTTTGAATCTGATGGGAAATTTGAATGCTCATTCCACTTCAGAGGAGTCTGGTGAGGATGATTCTACAAGCAAGACTAAGGTAGGATCACCTTTTAAGATTAAAATCAGAGGCCCTAAGGAGAGTGAGCCTGAAAAGAAAAGAAAACCTAGAGGAAAGAAGAGAAGTCATACTGTGAAAATAGGTAAGTCCACTAAAGAGGAGGAACTTGAGAAAGCAGAGAAAGAGGACATTCCTCTAGAGCCAAAAAGGACAAGGACAACTGGGGCTTCTAAGAAGAAGGATCAAGAGACTTCCAAGGATAAGGTGGATCCTCATGTGGTTGATGTGGAGAGCTCAGGAGAGAAAACTTGGGTTTACTCAAGAATGTCAAGAACTCCATCTCCCAAGGAGACTATGCAAAAGGAAAATCCTCTTCCAATGGCATCCACTGTAGAGCAACAAAAAGATACCTCTCCTTCATTAGGTATACCTGAAAAGATGACTCATGAGGAGCATGAGACTAGTGAGGAAGCATAACCATTTAAGGATGGGGAACTTTATGGCGCAACTGTTGAGCTTGAGGTAGGAGATGTGGAAATGCATCCATCTCCATTGGTACAATATGAGGATTCTCCTGCAAGTAGCAAAGATAATAGATCCCCTGAGAAGGAGGATGTTCTTGTTAAAACTCCATCACCCTTGCAAGAAGAGGAACCAGAACTGGGAAACAAAGGTGGTCAATCTCCTCAAAAGGAAAGGGATGAGACGGTAGGTCAATCTCCTGAAGAGGTCACGAAGGATGAAATCTGGGTGGATCCTGCTGTTCCGGATTGGCTAGACAAAGAGATCAGAAGAAAATAGGTCATTGTTGAGGAAACTCCTCTCAATTGGGATGAAATGTTGGCCAAGATTGGAAAGGGAAAGAAGAAGAAGGTAGCCAAGGTGGTTTCCAAGATCGAAAGGGATGAAGCTAGTAACAGGGTTATTCATATTGCTACCCCTGCTGCTGATAAAAGTAGAGATGAGGTCACCAGGAAGGATTATGATGTATAGACTATCAATCTTGGGCCTGCTTCTATGGAGCAAGATATTGAGGAATATGAGGGGTCCAATGCAGTGTTCATTCAGAGATTGAGGAAGGAAACACAGTCTAAGCATGAGCTAAAGAAAGAGAATGAAATGCTTAAGAAATGTTTAGAAGAATTAATGAAGCCTTTGCAGTCTTTTCACCCATCCTCTTCTGCTACTGTTGGTTTCTTGCCGAAGGAGACCATTTCTGAAATAGAAAAGATGAAAGCTTCTACTCTGGCTATAGTAAATTGGTTGAAGGAGGTACAGATTAAGGGAGATGATGCAATAAAGGAGATCCTTTCAACTGGAAAGGATGCAATAAGGGCTAAGGATTTATTAGATTATGTTTTATCTCAGGGTAAGGAGGACACTGATCTCTTATTGCAGAAAACTAAAGCAATCATGGAGTATAGTAAGGACCAGCTGGTTATTGATGGAATTCTTTCTTCATCTAGAGTTAATGAGCCTTGGGAGTGGTTTGAAGCCCTATAAATCTGATAGAAAACCATCAAGAAGATCTATAAACAAAGGAAGCAGATGGATGGTAATCTAACTAGTGTTTATAATGGATGCATCGCCTTTTTTGAGATAATGACTGGCAAGAGGAAGATCGCCCCTAAGTACTTGAGTTTAGAACAATTGAGGGAATGGTGGCATGATGTCTATGCCCCTGATATTGAAAATTCTTTGATAGGGCACCATTTGGATGATGTAGCTACTTATCTGGCTGTGGTGGATAAGTACTTGGCATGTAAGGGTGATTGGGATACAACGGTTAAGCGGTCAAGGGAAGAAATTGGATCAATTGAATGTCGGCTCAAAATCTTACCCTTGCCACCTGTTGCTGAGTTGGACAAGGTGTTTTTGAAGGTTCATGAATCGTTGGATCAGAACAAGGATAAGGGAGGTAGTAATTAATGCCAACTTCATGATTTGTGCTTCGCTATTATTATAGGGCATGTGTTGATCCAGGCTGCATTGAGGAATGTGTTTTGGCTGACCTTGATGATGTATCAGCATTTAATGTGTGCCTTATTTTGAAATTCCTGAGGCCGACTTGTTTTGGCTGTTTTATTTTTGTAAATGTCTAGCTGGGCTGACATGTTTTGAGAGTTCTCTTTAAATTGGCATTCCTGCCTCATTTGTAGGAGTTAGACAGATAATAGAGACAAGCTAGACTAAGAAAGAGTTAGAGTATTCTATAGTAGAGATAGTAGTTAGTTCTTTGAAGCAAATGTTGTAACACAGAACAGTGGAATTGTTGCTACATTTTGGTAATCTAATACAATTGAAGGCATTGTGGTTTCTTTGGTGAATTCTTTTGTGTTAATTTATCTTGCACAGTTCTTGTTGTTCCATCCTTTGAAATTGTTTGAAGATATAAGATTTGATGTTAGATTTAGAACTAGATTAGTTTGGTGAATAGTGTTCATGGTTTCATGCTTGGAATGTTTGTAGCAATCTCTGGTCTATACTCCCAATAACTATCTGATTGTAGTAGGCTGGTGAAGTCAACCTGGACCATACATTTATTTGTGCTTAGTTCGATTATGGATGAATGTCTATGATTTGAAAATTTGTATGCCTTAGAAGATTGCACCTTTTTTGTGATATTGCATTGTGGGTTAAGCAGGAATTGGTTATTTGAGATTGGTCCATTCCAAGTATTTATCATTTGCATTGTTCATTTTAGAAATAGTTTAGATTTCATTACATCTCTTACACCCTTATCTTTTGTTGTTTCTTTATTGTTTGGTTAGATTTAGGATTTAAGATCATAATATTGCAAAATATGATAAATTGGAGAGATACAGTTTGCTTGTAGTAAGGTCCGAATTGTGATTACCAACATTTTCCCATATTATCTGAGTTGTTTATGCATTGTCATGACCTGACACGTGAGAGACCTTGGGGTGATTTTTAGCACTTGTTGAAAATTACCTTTCAAGAGAGATAGAATATTGCATTCTGTCTGAGTTGTTGTTGTGCAGAAAACACCATCAACAGGGACTACGAGCAAGCTAAAAGAAGAAAGCAAGGTAAGTCAAGGATAGTTTCTTGGGACTGGATGGTTACAAAACTTAAAGGTAAATTTCTTCCTAAAGACTATGAAGTTCAATTGTATAAGAGATTACAAGGTTTGAAGCAAAAGGATTTAGATGTTAAGACCTATACTGGAGAATTCTATAAGCTAATTATAAGATCAGGAAGAAATGAAGATGAAGTTGAAAAGTGGCTAGGTATCTAGGTGGCCTTAGATTCAATATACAAGATGAATTGGTTCTTGCTAACCCAAAGATTGTTGAAGAGTGTTTCCAATTGGCTATTAGGGTGGAAGAAAAGATGAAAATAAGGAGAGATAAGTCTATTAGAGGCAGGGGAAATAATACAAGAGGGAGAGGATTATTCCCTACATCAAGGCAACCATATGAGGAACAAGAAGAAGCAAATAAAGGTAAAGAGCAAGGTGTTGATGCAAGAGGAGGTTTTAGGGGATCTAGAGGCAGAATTTCAAATATCTTTTCAGGAAGGTGCTAAAATTGTAATGAGTTTGGGCATCCATCATACAAGTTCCCTAAAAAACTGGGTTCTACATCAAGTGGAGGTGAAAGGAGGGCTCAAATAGTGCAAGAAGAAGAATGTGCAAGTACTAATTCTTCTAGTCATGTTGTTGTTCCTGAAACAGGTGAATCATTGATGGTGAGGAAGACCATAGTTAATGCATCAAAGAAGAGGGAACCATTGCAAAGAAAGAATATCTTCAAAACCACATTTAAGTGTAAGAACAAGGTATGCAAAGTTATCATAGATTTTGGATCTACTGATAATATGGTATCAACTGAAATGGTTAGTAAACTGAATTTGCAAAAGATTCCTCATGAAATTCCATATAAAGTGTCTTGGTTGAATGATGAGAAAACACTTTTGGTTAATGAACAAGTTTTTGTTGAGTTTCAAATTGGTGCCTATAAGGACAAGGTTCTCTATGACATTTTACCCATGGATTGTTGCCACTTACTTCTTGGAAGGCCCTGGCAATTTGATAGGCATGCACTATATGATGGGAGAGAAAATAAATACACCATAGAGAAGAATGGGAATACATTTACATTGACTCCACTGATGGAAGAGGACAAAGGAAAGGGTAAAGAGGCTAAGGTGATTATGTTTGGGAAGAAGGAATTTGTAGAGTTTGAGAAAGAAGACAAGAGGATGGGTACCACAACCATTTCAAGGCTTAAGAATGTTGTGACAATAGGTGTGAAGATTGATTCAGAAATGAAGGGTGAGTTGGCAGTGAATTGGCATACTAATGTTATGGTAGGAACAATGGTGTGTCTCTTGGTTGGGAGAAAGGTTATAGGGAATGCAGGATCTACAAGTACAATTGGTTATAGACATGATAGTACAATGGTACAAGAGGCGGATAAGACAGAGGGTCTAATGACAGTAATAAGAGAACAAAAGGGACAAAGACCTAAGGGTGTTAAGCAAGAGCCAAAGGAAAGATATTAGCATGAAGCTGAGATAAAGGGGAAGTCATTTCAAGGAACATTTGGTAATTATTTGTTTGTATCTGGTTTTGATCAAGGAACATGTAGGAGACAACCATTAGGTTTGAATGCAAAGATGGAGTCAAATTCATGTGAAAACAAGATCAAGGATGCATGGCATGATACGATATCTCAGTAATTGAACCAATGGAGGATATTTGTAGACCAGAGAGTATGTGGAAAGCTAGGAGAAATTGATACAAGGCAGTACTCATGTGCATGAGTCATTTTTTAGGGGAGTTGTATGGTGCAGGAGCACCAAGCACATATAATTTACATTAGGGGGTCAATATGTTAGGTATAGGTGTTTAGGGTCTTTTTGAATTTAGTAAGGCATATTGAGACCATTTTCATGTAAGTTGGGTCATTGTTGAGTCATTTGTGTCAAAATTTCAAAAGTTGCAAAATTATGTAAAGTTGTCATAGTAAGAAATTATAAAAATGCAACTTTTCAAGAAGATGAAGGGTCATAGGAGTTAAAAAGGTAGTTATATATGTTTGGGTGGTTAATTTTGAATGTAATAATTATATAAGGACTCTAAAAGGATCGACAAGGATTGATCAAGGCTGTATTGAAACATTCTTATCAAATACAATGTGATTTTTTGCATTTTCTCTATAATTCTGCACTTTCTAGGGACTATAAAGTACCATACAGTTTGTAGTTGCTTTGAATTTCATTGGTTACTATAGAGAAATGAATTAACTTTCATTTTCATTAGGTTTGAGAATATGACATCAAGATTTGTGGGAGATTTCATTAATTTTCTGAGACAACCTGTAGAAGGCTAGTGACAGGGTTTGATTGGGGTTAAATGAGATTCTAAGTCATTCCACCTACTTTTAAGGCTTGTAACTTGGTGGAATGACTCCTTCCATGGTAGGTTAAGTGTTCTTATGGTTTAGAGGGTAGAGGAGGCAAGTTGTTGGGTTTTGGGTGAAGCCCTAGGGTAGATTTGCATGTGTTTCAAGTGTAAAATGGGGTGTTGAAGTAGGGTTTTGAAAAAATGATGATGGAACTATCCATGTGATGAATGCTTAAATTTTTTTAGGTCTTTTGTGAAGTTTTGGAGGCATTTGTTGGCTTAGATAAGCCCTAGAGATAGGATTTTCTATAACCCCTCTTGGGAAAGTGGAAAAGTGAGGGTTTTGAGATTTGGTATCTTAGAGGTCATGGCTCCTTTGAATGATGGTGGATTTTGAGGTTTTTTAACCTAAATAAGGACTATTCATTGATTCTTGGGGTTAAATAGGTGTTTTGAGGGTACTTCCTTTGAAAAAGTGGGCTATTTGGTGGCCTAAAACCAGGGACAGTCAATTGATTCTCCATATTGTTCCAAAGAAACCTCATGAAACTTTTTTGGTATGTTGTATTAGGCCCTAAGGTGTATCTTAGATGGTGTTTAGTTTGACTCTGTATGGACTTCTCTAAAAGATAAGCCCAACGAAAAAAATTGGAAAGCTACAAGCAACTAGGAGTGAGTTTGTGATAAGTTGAGAGGATAGGGTTGAAAGGGCTAGTTCCTAGTTTGGACCTGATCATTTTGAGTTGGTTTTGGTCATCACCACCTTACTTGACATCATTATCTTATCTAGCATCATTTCTTAGGTAGTTAGTTATTTGTCACATGTCATAAGATTATGACACATGTCAACATCATATTACATACTACATCTCAACCTTGCCTATATAAGCAAGGCTTCATATGTACTTTGCCATATTCAATTTGGAATTCTCACATCGTAATGATAACATAATATTTTTTCCATTCCTCTCTTGTGGAAGCTATTTTGTCTTGCAGGTGTTTCTGGGGTGTTTGAGGAGTTCACCATAAACTAGTACATGGTATCAAAGCTACAGTGTTGCATACTTCTTTCCATATCTGAGGGACCAATATTGGCATGAAAGTTTTTTGGGGTACAAGTTGGGGTATTGAGAACCTCTCCATTGAATCTAAGGCATCAAAGAAAGTCAAGATCAACTTTTGTTTCATCAAAATCTAGCATATTTTGTCAAATCTACAAGGGTTTGATCCAACCATTTTAATTGAAGCCATTTTTTTTTTGCTTCAAAAATCCAGCTTCCACTCATTTTTGAGAAAAAACAATTTCTAGATTTTGTATCTAGGGTTGAAATCTCAACTAGGTATCTTTTAGATTTTGCATATCTAACACAGATCTAGAAAAAATGTTGTACAAAAAGTGTTGCACGTTATTTTTTATCTTGCTTGAAGGCTAAAAAAATTCATTTTTCATCTTCTACTTGCTAGATCAAAAAAACATTTTCGGGTTTTGCTTGTAGCATCAAAATATTTATGGGTTTCTATTATTGTCTCAAATAATGAGCAGATTTTTTAGAAATCAAATCAAAAGTAAACTTTTTTTGTTAGAAACCCCATTTCCTATAGGCTAAATTCATCTTTTTTGAAAAATTTATAACTTTTGGCTACAGTGTCCATTTTTTGGCAAACGAGATGTTGATGGAAAGCTAGTTTCAAGCATGTCATAGTGGTGTAGACCATTTTTTCAGATTTCATCATCTACACAAATTTGAGGTTATTTTTCATTATGGAGGCAGATGTGAACATTCATCAATTCATGCACTATTTCTTTTTTTGTGTGCATTAGGTTTTCATTTTCTTTGCACTTCATTTTAGTTCTAGATCATTTGTCAATCAACTCTTGCTTCATAGATTCTAGAGTTGTCCTAGTTTATGAGTTTCTAGTTTTCCTTTGCATCGGGTCTATTGTTGCTTTTCATGATTATGACTTGAGTCCTTGAGTGACTCTAATATGGTTTTTAGCAAACAAAAGTATCTTTCTGGTGCAGGAGCACCAAGTTTAAATAATTGAATTAGAGGTCCTAGTATTTTTGTGAGTTTAGAGTCTTTTTGATGTAATAAGGCCATTTCAAGGCCATTCTTTTGTTTTTGAAGTATTTTTGTCCACTTGGGTTAATTTGTGCAAAAATTACAAAAATTGCAAATAATGTAAAAAGTTGTCAACAAAAGTTGCTAAAAGTGCAAAAAGGGGGAACACCAACGGTCATGTGGCTTCAAAGGGTCGTTTGAGTAGTTTAGGTAGTTTATTTTGGTGGGAAAAGGTCTATAAAGGAGAGAGTAACTTGTTGTGAAGTGGTTGTTGTAAGTTTGATTGATAAAGCAATAATAAAACTCTTGAAATTTTGTTCTTTTCTCAGAAATTTCTAATTATTTGTAGTTCCAAGCTTTTGTCCTTGCTTGTACAAGGTTTCCTTGTTCTCTTTTGCATTGAATTATATGTCTGGGTGAGTTAACTTCATTTTTCTTTTGATTTGGTGGATTTTTGAAGAGTTTTGTGCATTTTATAGTCAAATTGTTGAAACGGGTCTGTAAAGACAAAGTTGAGGGTTTACGAGTCTGCAAAAATGGATTTGCACCCATTCCACCTATAGTAATCACTGTAACTCAGTGGAATGGGTGGTAGAAAGTAGGAATAAGGTGTCCAAGTGGGTTTTAGGGGTGAGGAAGGTTGTTGGTAGGTTTGGGCATGATGCCCTAGGTGTGGAAATGGAGGGTTTTAAGAGAAAAAGAGAGGTTTGAGTGGGAAAATTGATGAGATCTTTGGGGGAAGCAGTGTTTTATGATCTTTTAAGTTTTTGTAGACAATTTTAAGGATTTTTGAAGCCTTGGTTGGTTGTGTGGAAGCTAGGAGTATAGTTTTTCATTAAACCCTTGACTAGTTTGTGAAAAAGGAGGGTTTCATGTTATGGTGTCTTGGGAAGTGTGCTCTTGAGTGAAAGTTGTCAAATCAGAGGTTTTGATACCTAGGAAGAGTGGTGCAATTGATTTTTTGTGTTGGCAGCAAGTTTAGTGGGGTATTCCTTTGGAAAAGTGGCCTAATTGGCCTTGTAGGACAGTGATAAAGCCTATTTTTGAGAAGACTAGTCCAAAGTGACCATAGGTGATTTTGTGATATGTAAAAATATGCTCAAATGGGTTCCTAAAATGATAGTATTCAAGTGGTTTTGAGTTTCCTATGGAGAATTTTGAGTGGAAAACCAGGTCTGCACACCTACTAGGCAAAATTGTGAAGTTTGATGTGAATCACCCTAGATAGGGTTTGAAGGCTAAAAGTTTGTGATAATTCAAGTGAGTTTGTGTTGGTTGGTTGTAAGACCTCCCTGATCTACATCAATTGGTATCAGAGCATAGGGATTAGATATCTTGAAACTAGAAGGTTGTTGATTGAAGAAAGGAAACTTGGAAGTTGAAAAGATAGTGTCAAAATGCCCCTAAAGGGGAAAAATATGGCTAAGGAAATGAGTAATTTGAAGGATAAGTAGGCTAGGGAGATCAGGGAGTTGAAGGAAAGATTGGAAGCACTGGAAAAAAAGAAAGAGAAGTGAAGTGAACCTGAGTGAAGATAGTGATTCTGATGAGGAAGGGGAAGAAGAGTTTGAAGATGTGGATGAAGAACTAGATCCAAAAGATTAGAGAATGGAAAAGTTGTTAAGGGAAGTCAAGAGTGACAAGGACAAGGTAAAGATCGATGTTCCAAAGTTTGGTGGGAACCTGAATGATGAAGAATTACTAGATTGTATTGCATCCTTGGATAACTACTTTGAGTGTGAAGATGTTCCTGAAGAATAGAGGGTGAAGATTGCTAAGAAAAAACTAAAAGGTCATGCACTTTTTGTGGTGGGACTATGATCAGTTTGAGAGAAGAAAGAGAGGTAAATCCAAGATTGTTTCTTGGGACAAGATGGTAACCAAGATGAAAGGTAAATTTCTCCCTTCTGACTATGTTATTTAGATGTTTAGGAAGCTTCAAAGTTTAAGGAAAAAAGAAATGGATGTGAAAACAAACATTGAAGAGTTCTATAAGTTAAATATGAGATCTAACCATAATGAGAATGAGGATGAAAAGATAGCTAGGTACTTGGGTGGATTGAGGTTTAATATCTAGGATGAATTAGCTTTGACAATTCCAAGGAGTGTTAAAGAATATTACCAGATGGCTCTAAAGGTAGAAGAAAAAGTGAAAAGAAGGCAAGAGAATACAACTAGAGGTAGAGGCAGCACCTCTAGGGGTAGAGGTACATATTCTTCTTCAAGAAAAACAAGTGAGAACCAAGAAGAGGCAAATATTTAAGCCCAAATTATGATTCTTTTCTTTTTTTCAATCACATCCTCAAAATAGCCCAAGTTTTTTATTTGTTGAAGGGTAGAAATATTTAAGCCCCTACCTCCATCTATCAAGACTCTTTTGACTTTGTTTGTTATGGAAATATACCTCAAGATGTAATGCACAGTTATGGAATGATTGATATGGGAGGTCATTTTGTATGAATATGAGTCAATGGGTGGATGTGATGTGTCTGAACATAGCTTCGAATTGCTCGATATCAATATCAGTGGGTAGAGATGATGACAAAAGAGCCTTATCCAAAATTTATTTATGTGCTAGCAAAATCCTCAAAAATTCAAAGATGGATATTTGTGCAAGTTTTTGCTTAAGTTGGTCCAATATACTGTAATCGATAGGGTTTTACTTTGATGGGAATCTTGGTTGCAAAGGGGCTCCTTGAATAGTAACCTTCCCTCTTCATGTAGTGACTCCACACCCAGGATTAGGTCCTTGTATAGTAATTATAGAGATGTGATGATCACATGTTCCTACAATGTTGTCATAGGTGTGATTGACTTGGTTATAAACCTTTGATTTTCTAGTGTCATTACCTTTTCCATGATCGGGCATTTGGTTCTTGTATATTCCTAGGTCATTGTTTCTACGGAATTGATCGATATTCACCTCACCTTGATCTATGAGGTCTTGGATGGCATTTATGACCCACAAGTTTTAATATTCACCTTGATCAATATCAATATTCACCTTGTATATTCCTAGGTCATTATTTCTAGGGCATTTATGACCCACAAGTTTTGATATTCACCTTGATCTATGAGGTCTTTGTATTTCTTGTTCCCTTTGGTTCTATAATAACCCATTCCAAATTATTACTTAATTATTATTATTGTAAATGACACATTAATATACTCCAAATAAAAAAGACATAACTAGTGGCTAAAGTTGATCATAGCTACACATGTCCATTTAAAATGAGTCAAAGATTCTTATATTCACTTCAAAAGTCAAATTACAATCTCAAGATTTACTTGGCACCTAAGGCCACAGTGTCATTACATAGTACATTTTTCATCAAGTACATGAATAAATAACATCAAGATACATCATAGAATATGATAGTCTAGGAACAACTAAGGTTCTTCTTCAATGCTCGCCTCCATTGGTGGATGAGAACATGGTTGAAGTGCTTTACCGCCCAACCAAGAAGCTTACACTTCCCCAGTATTCTTCTAACTTGAAGAATGCCCGAACTTGCATGGAGAGTTTATCAAGAGAACAATCTGCAAGATGGAATATGGTGTGTGCCCATACATCAACATGCAATTTATATCTACAAATTAGAAAAGAAACTGTAAGATCTATTCTATGAATGGCAAAGAGTGAAATCATAGAGTTCATTCATACATACATAATGAACCATATTGCTTGGACAAGCATAATAAGTGTGTTGCAACAACAACAAATGATAGGTTCTAGTAAAGAAAACCTATACTCTTTGAACCCATTTCGACACCTGTCCTAGAAGGTAACTTTCTAGTATAACAACTATCTACCTTCTAGAAACAACTACCCATAACTACTCTAGTCAACTAAGGCATCAATGTTCTATTCAAGTATTTCAAATATAGTTTCACAATGTTTTCAAAAGAAGAAACAAAATACAAATTTATACTCTAAATAGAAAATAGATTCTATGTTTCACAAAGTATTTCATCAATTAGTCATATCATTCTTATGACTATTTTCTACTTAACATCTTTAGCATTTTTCTTTTAAAAATAAATGTACTAAAAATAAAAGAAGGTATGTCACAAGTACATGTATGTACATAGATGAAGTCTATGTGCATACACATATATGTGCCTACTAATGCTAAAGTTTGTGCATACATTCTGAAATAGTCATTATTTGGACCTGCAATCTTTAAACTGTATTTTAATTGATGTTTCATTGTCAAAATAAATGTTATAAGAAAGTCTATGCTAACAGTTTTGCACATACTATCATATTCTAACATTTTTGTTTCCATAAGAACATTCATCGTTTTAAATAGAATGAGAATTGTTTCCTACTAAACAGTCATAAATTAAGTTGTTTACATACTAACCAATCATAAAACAAGTTGTTTACATAGTAAACAGTCATAAAATAAGCTATTTACACATGAATATTCTTTGTTTTAACAAAACAAGTACCATTTCTTACTAAACAGTAAGTTGTTTGCATACTAGAGAATCATAAACATTTCAATATAGAGATTGATATTTTTATTTGACTGATACAATGAAGTATCATTTTGATAATCAATAAGTTAAGGACAAAATTTCCATGCTAAAAAAAAGCACAGACAAAAAAAGAATAATAAAATCGTTATAGATATAATACTATTTTTTAAATGCTTATATGTATATGGCTAGTTTATTAATATAGCCAATTTATGAGAATGACTTCGGGGTGGGAGTGAAAATTTGTTCAATCCCTCGAATTAAATAGGACGTAATTTGTTATGAATCGTCAATCCAAATGGCTCTGGATAGAACCCATAACAGGGTCTCGAAAAATAAGCAATTTGTTTTTTGCTTGTCTCCTCTTTTTGGGTTCACTAGGATTTTTTGTGGTCGGAATTTCAAGTTACCTCGGTAGGAACCTGATACCCTTATTGCCATCTCAGCAAATACTTTTTGTTCCACAAGGAATTTTTATGTGTTTTTATGGGATTGCAGGTCTATTCATCAGCTCTTATTTGTGGTGCACTATTTTGTGCAATGTGGGTAGTGGCTATAATGTGGGTTGTTTCCATATGAACTTCCATTGTTTGAACTAAATACATACTATTTCCCACTAAATAGTTATGAAACATGTTGTTTTCATACAAAATAGTTTATTGAGCAAGGATCATTTTCAACATAGCAGTGTCGCTTGCAAGGAATAATCATCATTACATCAACATATTAATGTTTCAGACTAAACAGTTAGACTAAAAGACAAATACTATCATTTACTCTATTTTTTTTATCTCAAGTAGCTTTCATGCTAAGAGTTTCACTTACAAGTAAATGTTTTTTTTTTAACAATAGAATGGATTTTCCACCATGTTTTACAAATAAAAAATCAATTAATCCCAATTCCATGCATAGAAACCAAAATTCTATTATTCAAATTCTTGTAATCTTCCATCACTGGAAAATTCAATAAGCAACAAAAATAGCATAAAGAAATTGGGTTTGACATGTTTGTCGAGAAAATAGTTCTAATCTAAATATGCATATAAGTTTTATGTTAAATCAATACTCATGCCTTTATAGGCTGCAACAACATCCACGGTTGCTTCAAATCGATCAACCTCCATGGCCGGGGGTCTTCTTACTAAGCACTCATGATATAATGAAAAATGCCCATAAGGGCTTGCTGTTAAAAGAAAACATGCATGCAATAACATTGGAATGCAGACTTTCATCGGTATAATTTACACATTCGGGGTCAGCCTGTCAATAATATGGATGATCTTCAAGCAAGGTTTGGAGTTTCTTTAACATAGAAACTTTCCCATCGTTTCTGTTGAATAGGGGTCGGCCTCCCTTGCTAGACAATACACATATATGCAAAGCTCTAAGAGATTTGATACAAGCCTTATACAAGTTTTGACCCACTAAAACCATACATTAGAGACATACAAATAAAATGTAGAGGAATCATATTATCCCCATAGGATCAAAATCGATCCTTGTCAAGGATTATATCAACAATCATACAGTAAATTGAATAAAATCTGATAGCCTACATAATGCTAGGCATTTTTTTTAAAAAAAAGGGTGTAGGATGATTTATTGGAGGCTCTCTATCCTCATACTAGCTCCATATAATAACCATGAGGGTTCTATTTCATGTTGATGTCCACACTGCGCAAGCCGTAGGCCATTCACCCTTCATGGGGTGTTGGTAATCAATAAAAATACATACTCATACTATAGACACCTAAAAATGACCTAGGCCTGCAAGCTTCATTTTTACCACTTTCATCCTAGCATAATTATGACATTTAATTATGTCCTTGGTCCACATTCGACTATTGATTAAATAATTCATAATTAGTTAATTAATTCATGTCCTTTTATTCTTCATGATTATTAAATAAATAAATTTTATTTATTTATTAAATACATCATTAATTGTCTAAGTCTTCTCTTAATTAAATAAATTTCTTAATTTATTTAATTACCCTTCGTCATATATTTCTTCTTGATTATTAAATAAATAAATTTTATTTATTTATTTAATATGTCACTAACTGTCATAATTAAATGAATTGATTAATTAATTCAATTAATCAATGTGATCGCTAAATTAAATAATTATATTTAATTATTTAATTGTCAAAATTAATATTCCTCTCATTTTAAATAAATGAAATTATTTAAAATGTCATCACTTTCTTAATTATCAGTCCATTTTGGTAAATAATCTTAAAATCGATTATTTATTATCTCATAAAATCATTATTTTGAATTAATTTAATTCAAAATAGTAACTAATCTTCCAAAAATCAAGTAATCGGGCAGATTCTTGATTTTCCAAATTTGATCTTCAGTCCAACTCTTATCTTCTTGATTTTTCGAATCTCACAAATCAGGCAGTCTTTATTTTCTTGATTGTCGAAAATCTTTATTTTCTAATTAATTTATCTCATTTATTCTCCACTGCCGATTTGATTCTCTTAGATGACATCTTGACCGCTCGATTAATGATTTTTCCCTAACCCTAATTAGGGATTATGAGATTTAATCTGGGCCTCTCATTCTAGGTCTTTCTTAGAATTCAATCTCATCCGTCCATTCAAAATGGAATTATCTATAAAATGTCATTTTCCTCTCACTTTTCGATTACACTCTTGCACTTGCACACTTAGGCTTCTCATTACAATTATTGTCTTTTATTTAATCAAGCATTAGGCAATATTTTAGACATAGGCATTTCAATTGTATTGTCATAGTTATAGGCATTTAGGCATTGATCAAATCCTTAAAAGCTTGGTGTAGGACTTAGACTACTATTTGCAGATTGCTTGCATGTTTGATCTGAGGGCAACATGTCAACCAACAAGTTAGAAGGTGTTACAAAAGTGAATCATGGAAGACTCGACGATTTACAGGTATAATCGTTCTTTGTTTTAACTTCCATTGTGTTTTGTAATTGCTTTGGGTTTATTTTATATGCTTTATTTATTGATTAATGATCTAATCCAAAATTTACCCTTAGTTACATTGGTGAACTTGACATATTTGGACAAATAAAAAACCATTTTTGGAGTTGGTTTCTTTTTGTTGCAGGTTTGGCATCATTGTGGATAAAGCCCTAGTTTCCAAATACACGACCATAACTTTCAAACGGCTGCGTATTTTCTCACGAAATTTGTTTTGCAGCTTGGGAACAACATCACGCACTATCATTCCAAAAATCATATTTTTGAATCTGTTTTTCATTTTTTATAATTTTTTTTCTTTTTTTCATAAAAAAATAATTTTGAGAGCAAATAATCAAAATTTTTAGATATGTTTACATTTCTGGAAATCTCTTTAAATTTTAACACGGGTCTGTTCTTTATATTTTAAATTTGGATGCACGATTATTAGTCAAAAAATAGATCTTTTAAAATATGGGTTTAAAAAACATTTGCTTATATCTCACTCATGGTTGTAGATCTAATCACAAATTAATTTTTTTCAGATTTGGGATGACATCAGACGACTCCAATAAAAAAATCAGAATTTTTAGAGCTGTTTTGTATTTTTTATAATTTTTTTATGATTTTTCATAAAAAAATAATTTCAGGTGCAAAACAGCAAATTTTCTGATTTATTTAATTTTTTGGAAACCTCTTGAGATTTTAGACAGGATTTATTCTCTGTATTTTTCATTTTACTATCAAAAAATTTCTAAAAATTAGATTTGTTGTGACTAGCTAACCCTCTAATAATAGTAATCAATTATCTTGTTAGGGTTTGTTGTTGGTTTTGTGCATGTGCAGAAAATAAACACTTCAAATGACACATTGGATCAAGTGAAAAAAAATAAAAAAATGATACATCTAACTATTTTTGCAGATCGATAGTCAAAGACAAACACTAAAACTACTAACGGGTGATCTTGCAGGTTTGATTATCAAAGGCCAAACATCAAAACAATGTGCTTGCATTTTTAGTAGTGTAACACACATTTTATTTTGGTGCAATTAAAAGGAACCTCTACTTTCTATGTCTAAATGTGTTCGTAAAATGGTAGGGGAGTATGCTCTCACCTTGTGAAAACTTGGTGATAAAAAAACCAGACCTATTTTTATCTATTTTTACCTGACAATTTGGTATATCGGAGTATCCTCTCCCCTTGGGCTTTCAGGTGATCTTGGGTGTAAGAGAAATGGTTACCAACTCTAGAAATTGGGCCTTCTTGGGGATTTCATCACCCCAACGTGACTCAAACCGGAAACGGAGCTAAGGCCAAGCTACCCCCGACTGGTATATAAATGTAAATCTTAAGGGAAAACCTAAGATTGCGAGTGCGGATGTGTCATACAGACGGAGTTGTACTCCCTTAAACCCTGTTGAGCTTAACCTCTTCAGGCTGGAGTGCCACCTTAATGGTGATTAATCTCTTGCCCCATGTATGGCCACTCGAATGGGGGTCCCAAACTAAAAACCTTTGTGTAGAAAGCCAAAAACCTTCTATTTGCTAGTGCAGCACCGGTCGGTGTGAAGGCATCCACACTTTCACAGTTTGTAGTAGAGGCGATCAACTCGCCATGGGAGTTTCATGGGGGTTGGAAGCTTGGTTGGCTTGAGAAGAGAGTGCACTATAAGGGGGAGCCCGTGCATCCAAGCTTCTAAATTCACACGCTACAGATATGCGGTTGGGGAAACCCACGTGGAATCTAGCAAATATTGTCCTAGCCTAACCATAGGATTGTACTTGTCTCATGTGTGCTTGCTTATAGTCAAAATATCATGCTTGTCAAGTGTTTTCTAGATTTTCAAACAATATACACAACATTCACAAATCTGGACACAAACAATCGACCTTAGACAACTCAGAATTTTCAACAAAACATCAAAAATTAATCTCAGTCCCCATTTTAAACTTAGACTTTGCATTGTTCATCTTAGTCATCATTTTGAACCTAGACTTGGCATTTATAAAATTAAGTACTTAGTCAAACATCATCATCTTAGTCCTCATATTGGCTTTGACAACCTTGTCATCTTGCATTAATCATTTCCTTAGGAAAACGTCATCATCATCTTGCATTGTCATCCTTTATTCCAAAAATACAAAAAAAAAATAGTGGCATAACTTGTCATCTTAGTCTTCATTGTCCTTTGGCATCAGTCATTTTCCTTAGACAACATTGTCATATTGCATCCCTTATTGTCAAAAATCCAAAAACATAGTCTTGCATTGTCATCCTTTATCCAAAAAATTCAAAAAACATAGGTTGTCATCATCCTCACATTTAGTTGTCATTGGCGTCATCCTTATCTGAGCAAATCCCTTTTATGGTTGAGACTAGGCTTCAAAGACAACAATGAAAAATGGAAAACTTTGGAAAATATTTCAATCCCAATATCAATAATAACACTTATGACACAAACCAACATTGGAATTTTTCCAACCCATTTCATAACATGAACATTCAATCTTCCATGAACATGCTATCTTCATCACGAAATCCTTCTGAACCATTCATACAAAGAGACCAAAATGGACGAGTATATGCAAAAGACTTAGAAGCTGCAACGCAAAATCCTGATATAGTCTCATTTGTAGAAAAATCAATCTTACATGACCCTCAAAGGTATCTAGCCATGCTTTTGGACCAAGGGGCTAAGTTACCACAAGGTTTTGACATAAATACTTTGCCACCTCCATCTGTCTACCCTCACCATCAACAGTTGCTTGACATAAATCCCACCAGTAATTCGCAACAAACATCCACTTATCACCCTTATCCTAACCTTGACAAGGGAGCCAATTGTCCACTAGTCCATTCCAAACCTCCATGTCATATTCTGACCCTTCACCTATCAATCTCGTCCAAGTCTACATGCCTTATCAACCATCTACCAACTCATGTCAAGTCCTCACATCATACCATATCGATCCCATCCAAGTCTCCAAGTCCTATTTTAGTCAACCTTACACTAATCCAGCTCAAGACTCCATGACATATCCGGTTGAAGTCCCCATGTCACATCCTATGTCATCACATCCTAATCCAGTCCAAGACTCCATGACATATCTAGTCCAAGACTCCATATCCTATCCTTGTCCCTCACATGCTAGTCCAGTCCAAGTCCCCATGTCCTATCCTAGTCCTTCATATACTAGTCCAATTCAAGTTCCCACGTCCTATCCTAGTCCTTTGGTCATTAATCCTTTTCAAGTCACCCCCTCACAAGCCAAATCTAGTCATGAAAATTCTATCATAGTCCAAAGTCAAATCCCATTTAATAAACTTGAGGATACATGTCAAAATAAAGTCCAAAGCATGACCTTATAATGTCACCCTTATGTCAAGAACAAGGTAGTCCATCCCATGACCCTATCTCAAAGTCCATTCAAGATGTCCTTCAAAATAATCATGACATCCAAAACACACCTATCCTTAACAAAAATTCCATTTTTGATTATATCATCTACGACAACCCCATCTTTGACCAAGACCCTATTGTTGACCAAGAAGTCCAAAATGATCCACTCCTTGACCTTTACGCCATTTATGATCAAACACTTGCCGAACCTATACAAGCCTTGACTATTGACACTTCCCATGATGAGACACTTGCCTTCATGGGACACAGACAATATTCCTCCAGAACAAGAATATTCCACTAAGGACATGCTTGCATATGATCAAGTTATAGCAAAAATCATTGGACTCTATGACACTAAACATAATAATGGCTTCGACATTGCCTTGAAAGTACCAACAGAATCATCTAAATTTGACATGTCACATGATCAGACCAAAGATATCAGTCAGGAATATGTCCAACATGAAAATGAAGCTAAGACACTTTATCAACTAGGGTCATCTATCTTCATCAGAGTAGGCTTTCTTGCAGACAAAAATATTACAAGTGACAGTGTCCATAGACATCATGATGGGTTATCATCTGGCTTTCAAAACAATAAATACCCCATTGCAAACATAATCTTTCAAAGCATGCAATATCAAGGCAAAGGACTAGGCATACATGAGCAAGGCATTCTAGAACCAATACAGCTTCAGGAAAATTACAGACATCAAGGTCTTGGCTATTCCTCAAATAGCAAATCAAACAATGTCTGTGGTACCTCCTCGATACTAGGGGCAACTTTGTTAGATACAAACATCAAAATGGAATCCATGAGAAATCCTTGTCATAAGATTGCTGCCAACACCCCATCCACCCACACCATAAACCGTCATTCTATCATGAATCAACCTCCCCTTTGGAACCAACAAAAACAAAAGTCTTACAAGTCAAAAGATCAAAATCAAATGTCAAAGGCCATTGAATCAAACAAAAGTACAAGTGGACAAATGAAATTAAAATGGATCCCAAAGAAAGATGGATCAAACAAAGACACCAAGTCAAATACAAAATTCAATCACAATATGGAGCCACAAGACAAGAGGACTCCCACATACAACAAATGTCCACCTCCTTCAAAATGGTCATCAAACAAGGCATCTAAAACTGTTGGTTCCAAACACCATCCCTCCAAAATCCGTCATCCACCATCCCAAGTTTGGAAAATAAAAATTCATTCATCCAAATGTCCAAACAACCTTTCCACATCTACCATCATCTGTCATAATCCTACATCTCGCCTAAAGTCCAAAAATCCCATGTCACAAATCCATCACATCATGGCAGCAACTCTTTACCACAAGGACTCTCATGGCACTCTATTGCGCTGTGCATATTTTGATAAGGCCAACTCTAGTATCAGAAAGGATCACAATGACATCAATCAGTTGTACACAAGTGCTACGATCCTGACAAGACAACTCCTTCAGCAAGGTCATTATTGGCATATCATGGCACCAGTCTCTACATCGGCACCATCAGTGGATTCAGAATAGTTAGTGGTCATCTAAGGCATCTAGGCTATCCACAATATCAAAAACACACAAAAAAAAATAAAAAAATCATCACCCTGATGATAACTTAGCAAACAGGCATCTTGGTGACACCAAAAAAATCAAAAAGTCAAGAAAACAGTAAAGAGAAAAATTTCATCCAATGGTGAAAACTTGGCAAACAGGCACCCTGGATAAGTACTATGATGAAAACCTGGCAAACAGGCGTCATGTGTAAAATAAATTGTCTATGTGGACTTTTACACTTGGGGGCAAGTCGTCTCATTTTCCCATGCCTTCCTCATGACATTGACATTCATCTAAGCCCTATCATTTCCACGCATTTTTTCCACTTACCTCGGTCTTGACATAAAACTGACACACATAAATCATGCTTTGGGAAAACTCTTGACATGTCTATCCTTCGGTCATACACAATTCACGAAACTTCATGTCATTGACCATCATTGTCTTATTGTCCTTATACGACATAGTCCTTGAAAATCATATGACAATTCCCTTAGTCTCATGTCTCCTGTGCTTTACCAAGGCCACCCCCTATCCTTTCATGCCTATCACCTATCTTGGCTTTCCCTTGTCAAACAGTCTAAGGATAGTCATCATCCCATCTAGTCCTAACTAAGTCATTCCAAATGCAACGAGTCTAATCCATACAAGCACATTATCCAAAATTTCACTTGACTGTGTTCTTGGCCCGGCTGTAGACCTCCATACTTTCATCACATTATTGTCATCATCCTCACGTTGTTTTGAGATGCATCCTTCCCACATCAAACAACGTTGTCATCACCTTTCAATTGGTATTCAGCTTGACTAGGGGCACAATCATGTTTTTCCTTGGATTCTCATGTGTAGGCATTAGTCATATGCATTTGCCATGATCCTCTTAAACGTCAAAATCCAAAAAAAATCATAAAATGACAAAAAGACAAAAACATCAAAAAAGTCTTAAAAAAAGACCAAAAACATCATAAAATGTCCTGAAGAAAGACCAAAAACATCATAAAATGCCCTAAAGAAAGACCTAAAAGTCATAAAACGTCCTAAAAAAAAACACAAAAATATCCAAATCAATGTCAAAATCCTAAAAATGGAGTCAAAGTCAGTCATGTCAGTCAGTCCGTGTCATTGTCGAACTACGTTGTCTCTGTGCATTTGCTACGTAGGCAAGGCCATCAGTCGATGAGTCCCCGAGACATTAAGTCAGTCCTTTTAGGGTTGTCCAAATAAAATCATGGCATTTGTCACAATCGTCACATCGGTCAAATAAGTCAAACGTCATCAAACTCAAACACAAGATAGTCATTTGAAACTTCAATGTCAAAATTGGTCAAAATCAGACAACAAAAGCTAATCAATCATACAATCAACATCAGTCAACTTGCCAAAACATATTAATCAAAACAATGTCAATCTCATCACTCTTTGGTCCTTTTCAAGATATGTCCTTCTTGGAGTTAAACCTCGTCAAAATGTCCTTTGCCTTTTTAGGATGTGTCCTTCTTGACAATAGGCCCCGTCAAACTATCAACACCGTCAAATTGGAAAAACTCTTAAACTGTCAAAACTATCAAATCGACAAGAATTCAATCTTTGGCAAACAAACATTGGCAAACAAAATTAAATGGCTGTTAATTTTTCTCGTCTGTCTTGTCTTATCTTTTGACTATTTTTTCTATTTTTGGTCTTCTCTTTTTACTGTCTTGTCTTTTTGGTCATGTTACTAGCTACCTCGAGGATGTCCCATGAAGGATTTAGAGGTGCGATGACGTCTCCTAGTGTATTTTATTTTCTTTGATTGATGTTTGTGGATTTTCTCGACAAAAAGACTGGGGCAACTTCGCCCTTACTATGAGTTAGGACATTCTTTGTCTGTGGCTGTCTATTTTTTAGGTGGATGACCTTGCACACCTTGGTCTACGTCATATCATGGTGTTTGTTGTCCATTTGTGTCATTTTTACCGCCCAATGATGATTAAGAGCAATAATAATTAAATTCTTATGCTAAAGTTTTGAAGGATTTGGTCTAGGAACTAACATGCATTTTCTTCTATCTTGTCATCTTCTCTCTCTCATCTCATATAGGCATTGCGTCCATATCATCATCCATTTCTTTTGCACTAACATTTCTTTGTCTCTCCATATTCTAGTCTTCTCATCAATTTCGAGAGCACACCCATGTTCTCGGAACCTATCTCTCCTCTCGAGGGGGCATACCATAACCCTCCTCGTCATTCTTCCTCATCTTATTTTGCATTGGGGCGTATTTTTGACTTGTTTTCTTTGTCACAATGCGACAAGCAACATTATGACAAAGAGGGGAAAAATGTAGACACCTAAAAATGACCTAGGCCTGCAAGCTTCATTTTTACCACTTTCATCCTAGCATAATTATGACATTTAATTATGTCCTTGGTCCACATTCGACTATTGATTAAATAATTCATAATTATTTAATTAATTCATGTCCTTTTATTCTTCATGATTATTAAATAAATAAATTTTATTTATTTATTAAATATGTCATTAATTGTCTAAGTCCTCCCTTAATTAAATAAATTTCTTAATTTATTTAATTACCCATATATATTTCTTCTTGATTATTAAATAAATAAATTTTATTTATGTATTTAATATGTCACTAATCTCATAATTAAATGAATTGATTAATTAATTTAATTAATCAATCTTATGCTAAATTAAATAATTATATTTAATTATTTAATTGTCAAAATTAATATTCCTCTCATTTTAAATAAATGAAATTATTTAAAATGTCATCACTTTCTTAACAGTCCCATTTTGGTAAATAATCTTAAAATCGATTATTTATTATCTCATAAAATCATTATTTTGAATTAATTTAATTCAAAATAGTAACTAATCTTCCAAAAATCAAGTAATCGGGCAGATTCTTGATTTTCCAAATTTGATCTTCAGTCCAACTCTTATCTTCTTGATTTTTCAAATCTCACAAATCAGGCAGTCTTTATTTTCTTGATTGTCGAAAATCTTTATTTTCTAATTAATTTATTTCATTTATTCTCCACTGCCGATTTGATTCTCTTAGATGACATCTTGACCGCTCGATTAATGATTTTTCCCTAACCCTAATTAGGGATTATGAGATTTAATCTGGGCCTCTCATTCTAGGTCTTTCTTAGAATTCGATCTCATCCATCCATTCAAAATGGCATTTTCTATAAAATGGCATTTTCCTCACTTTTCGATTACACTCTTGCACTTGCACACTTAGGCTTCTCATTACAATTATTGTCTTTTATTTAATCAAGCATTAGGCAATATTTTAGACATAGGCATTTCAATTGTATTGTCATAGTCATAGGCATTTAGGCATTGATCAAATCCTTCAAAGCTTTGTCTAGGACTTAGACTACTATTTGCAGATTGCTCGCATGTTCGATCTAAGGGCAACATGTCAACCGACAAGTTAGAAGGTGTTACAAAAGTGAATCATGGAAGACTCGACGGTTTACAGGTATAATCGTTCTTTGTTTTAACTTCCATTGTGTATTGTAATTGCTTTGGGTTTATTTTATATGCTTTATTTATTGATTAATAATCTAATCCAAAATTTACCCTCAGTTACACATACATTCAGCTTCAAGTTGATAGACACACAAAATGGCGACCTCATTTCCATGATGTCGTGATAATATTTGAACACAAATGAAGGAAAACTCATTGCAAGATTTGACGTTAGCAAAAAAAGCTAAGTCTAAGCAAATATTATAGGGATCGAATTACCTCTAAACGAAATATGATGTCATTCTTCCACAGATTTTTCCAATCTTGGGTTCGACCCTATTTTTTCGTTATGAATTCTCCAATTACCTTGCTTTTCTCTACTTTTTCTTTTGCCTGGGTTTTCTTTTTCCAACCCCCACAACAAGAATAGAAACAACACTGTTTTAGCATACTTATTGGGGTGATGGTGTTATGGCCATGCCGTCGGCTTCTAATTTTGAAATTGGTCTTTATGACTTTGACATACCACATCCATCATGGATTCACCATGGTATTCTTCATTGATTTATTTCACACTCTGATTCATGATGAATCATTTATCCATTCAAATTTAATTTGAATTTAAATATTTATATGTATGTATGTATATGTATATATATATATATATGTATATATAATAAATATATAAATATATATCTATAAATATCTATTGGCATTTAAAAGATTTCATTCTCATTCACCTTGTATTCGAATAATGTATGTATATTATATAATATATAAATAGATAGATAGATAGATAGATAGATAGATATAAATATATACATATATATATGTGTATATATATATATGTATATATATATATGTATATATATATGTATATATAGATATATATATATGTATATATATGTATGTATATATATGTATATGCATGTGTTTGATTTACATACATGTATATATATGTATATATTCATTTCATTTATAGGTTGCTTGTTTTGGAATGGTTTAAAGGTTTCATACACTATCATTTAAAGTAAAGAACTTGAATTTCCAATTCGAGCATCTTTATATATATTTATATATATATCTACACTAAAGAGAATAATTTTCTTTACAATTCTCATTTTCATTCTATTCATATCACAAAGTTTGAATAGGAAATTTAATCTACAAACCATTCGTTTAAGAGCACAAACACAATTCAAGTCAGGAAATTACATTCTCATATATATGAAAATTTAATCAAATGCAAGTCAACATGTCATTTGTAGTGTGTGCACCCAAATTCCAACTGGCTTACCATTTGATCCGGCTAAACAATCCTACTTCAACTGTGTTCTTGTCCTTCAAATTGTCACCCTGCAACTACACACACTTGCACTTGCAAATTGATCAATAATGTTCAATTCTTGATGACATATAAAATAGTTTTTCAAAAATTCACAAAGTCAACATTAGTCAACTCCTTTTATTCAACATTCAAATATTCTATAATCTCAATTTAATATTTAATTGAATTTCATCAATAATTCAATTTTACATATTTAAATAAATATGCAATAAAATTGGGTTATGACAAGTTCAGTGATACTCACAACGATCTTTGTCTTTATACCATGCAAGTTTGATTTGTGGTTCTTCATAATGTCTAAAGTTTGAGACTTTGATTAAGTTTGTTTGAATCAACTTGTGTAGGACAATTTTGATTTATTCCCCCAAGGGTATATATTTACATCATGGTGGATAATTGTTCTTCCTTGGTGGTGGTCCTCATGGAGGGTTGGTTTTGTTAACATTTTTTTGATTTCTTTGTTGTGTATTTTATTTGGGTGGATCATTTATCACAACTTTTGCATCAACCACACTGTCATTAGTAACATTCTTTTGTTTAGCCCATATACAAGGTCTGCCATTGAAACTAGATGGTTGGTGATTATCTTTGTAGGTTTGCACTACTCCCTTGGAAATGAAGGCTCTCTCAATATTAATCTCTTTGGATATGAATTCTTCAAACATCATTACACATTGTATTCTAGAGTTAAGTGTGAGAACGAATCTATGGCTTTCCCTCCTAAACTTCTTTGGAAGAGACACATTAGGTATGAATCATTGCATGACACTTCCATGCATGTGATGTATAACTCTCTAATATGATCCTTAGGGTTGCCATATCCTTCGCATTTGTTAAAATTTGGTATTTCAAATTTTAGAGGAAATGGTATCATTTTGATGTTTTGATCAAATGGGTATGGACATAGATCTTGAATTGCATATGACCTTTTGGTCTTCCCCATTTGTATGTCTTGAATTTTTTGCATTAATGTTTGAATTTGAGAAGATATTTCCAAGGGAGGATTGTTTTGTGGTGGATCATACATGTTGTATTGTTGGATGTTAGATGAATTATATAATATATTTTAGTATGAAGGTGAATTTGTATTGTATGTGTTATATGGAGTGTATTGTGGGTTTTCTTGATATTGTGAGTTTGTGGATGGAGGTGGTGATGTATTTTATGATCCATATTGATTTTGAGGTGTAATATTTGATTGGGAGTTTATGTATTATTGATGTTAGGGAAATTGTATTATAAGGTTTTTTAAAGTTTTGGTTGTGCAAACAATTATTGTTGTGCATATTGTTGTTGTTGGGCTTGTAATTGTTGTTGTGCTTGCATTTGTTTTTGTTGGGTAACAATTTTTTGTTGAGAAATACTTTGTTTTTGTTGAGGAGATGGGACTTGGTGTTGTGATGATGATTTTTTTGTGATGCAATGTTTTGATGATGTTGATGTTGTGGGATGTATTGATTTTGTAAGATGGAATTATGAGAGGATTGTTGATGTTGTTGTGGTGGGATGGTGTTTTGATGTTGACCTTTATGTTGATGAGCTTCATGCTATTTATTTTGGGGTTGATATTGCTAATGTTGATATTTTTGAGGGATTTGACTTTGATGTTGGGAAATTTGATGTTGGGGATTTTGATGTTGTTGGTGTTGGTTATTGGGGGACCTAATTTTGATTTTGTGTGTGGTGTTGTGGGATTTTATTTTTATGATTTTGAGGTTGTTGAGTACTAGGGAAATTTTTTTGTACATTTTGTGAAGGTAAATACATCCCATAGTTTTTCATGTTCATGTTTTGAGCATTGAATGTAGGTGGGATGTTGGTATTTTTAGAATTGAATGTTGGTGGAATATTATTGTTTTGAACACCTAAATATGTGTAATTCCCTGTATTTTAGTAATTACCCAATTTATTTCCATGTTGAGGTCCAAGGTTTGTTGAATCCATTCCCATCATAGTAACCATTGGTTGACTTAGTATGCTTGATGAAGATGATTTTGGTATTTGTTGTATGAAATTATGGACCAAGGGTTAAATTTTAAGAGGATGATTCATAGATGTTATGTGTTAAAAGGATTGCTCCTTTAGAGTATTCACATCAAAGTTTGTGGGAAGTTTTGCACCACCTTGTGCAAGTTTAAGCATTTATTGATTTGGGTCAAGATTGAGCATGGTTTATTTTATGTGAGTAAGATTTGGATCTTGTTGCATCCCTAGTAACTCTTTGGGAGTAAATTCATGAGGCTTGTTGGTTGTCTTCTATGTGAACCATTTCACCTTGGGATGGTTGAGTTGGTGCTTGATTTTTCGTTGGAGTTGTAAAATATTTAGGATCAAAACCGGGCATCCCTAGACTTTGTTCAGTAGCACTTATTTTGGTATGTGCATTTAGACCAATAGGATTTGTTTCCATGTTCCTTTTGTGTTGGGACCTTTTTGTGACCATAAAACATGTGTCAATCTAGTGCAGGGCACATTGTGTCCCATTTTGTGAATTGATTCTAGTTAGGTTGATTTAGTCAAGAAGTTGTAAAATAAGGCCATGTTAGGCCATTTTTTAATGTTGTTGTAGTCATTTGAGTCATTGGCTCAAGAAATGTAAAAATTGAACAATTGATAAAAAAAGTTGTCAAGTAAAATGTAAAAATAGTTCAAATGTGGAAGCCCAATGATTATGGGAATTGAGGAGTTAGTTTAGGTGGTTGTTTTTGGTGGGAAAATGTTTGAATATGTGGTAAATATCATTGTAAAAGTATTTGGATGGTTTTTTAATAAAAACTAGGAAGAATATCTCTATTTTTCATATATTTCTATGTAATTTTCATGTTTACAGGCCTGGTACAGTTCTGTACAGGAGAAAACCAACCTAAGACCTTATGGATTTGGTTGAGGCAAGAGTTAGCTTTAATTTTCATTTGATTTGAGGTTCTGACATTGTGTTTGAAGGGAGATTTATTCATTTTTTGAAAGTGCCTTTTTAAGGGTGTGTTAAGGGTTTTGAGGGTTAGTATGCATTAAAAGGCCATTCCACCTCCTGTACACACAGTAACTTGGTGGAATGGGCCTAGTTAGAGTAGGATTAGTTGTAGGAATAGGCATTTAGTTGTGGTAAAAAATTTTTAAGGGTTTTACAACATTGCCCCTGTTTAGGCCTAAAGGGCATGGTTTGAAGTAGTAGATTGAAGAATAGGAATTGAAGAAGATTTGAAAAAGATGGTTTTAGTGATATATAGTGGAGAATGAATTTTTTGAAGGTATTCAAGGGTAGGAGAGGTCATTTGCATGTTTGGGCATGAAGCCCTAGTTGAGAAAAGAGGGTTTTTGAATGGAAAAATAAGGATTTAGAGTGTAAAAGTGGGTAAAGTTTGGGGGTAGCATAATTTGAAGGATTATTAAGCTTGTGAAAGTTGAATGGAGGATGTTTGAAGAGGTTTCAAGGTTATTTGTGGTCTGGAGATGGGTTTTTCAATAAACCCTTGCTTGTTTGGTGAAAAATTAGGGTTTCATGGAATGGGACTCTAGAAGGAAATTTTTGGATCAATGATTGATGAATTTGTGGTTTTGGAGGTAGTTTGAGGATTATCTATTGGAATTTTGGGTTGGCAGAAAGTTTGAAGGAGTGCTTCTTTCTTAAAGTGGGCTAATTAGAGCCCTTTCATTGAAAATGCTTAGTTTGAGTGGAGTTTGTCCAAAGTGACCTTTAGTGATTTCTTGATATGTTTTGATTGGGAATAATGGGTGCTTGAAAAGGTGCATAGGTTGTAGGTTTGTTAGATAGTTTGAGAGTTAAGATCAAAAATGGAGGTTTGGACACCTACTAGGTGAAGAAGGTTTGAATTGTGGAACTTGTGGAGTAATCACCCTTGTTAGGGTTTGAAGGTTGGAAGTTTGATTTCTTCAAGTGAATTTGAGTTTGGATAGTTGAGAAGCTCCTTTTCATTGCATCAGTTGGTATCAAAGCACAGTATTGATCTGAGGAAGGAAGAGTCATATTGGAGAAAGGATAAGATGAATTCCCTGGTTAGAGATTTAACTGAAGAGAAGGAGATGCTACAAAGAAAAGCACTTTTCAAAACCACCTGCAAGTGTAATGGAAAGGTTGTACTGTAATGGTAGATTTTGGTAGCTTAGATAACATGGTATCACAAGAAATGGTTGATAAATTGAATTTGGCAAGGATACCTCATGAAAAACCCTATTATGTTTCTTGGTTGAATAATGAACATTCTCTTTTGGTTAAGGAGAAATCTTGGGTTGAGTTCCAAATAGGTGGTTATAAGGATATGATCTTATGTGATTTGGTACATATAAGTGTATGCCACTTGATATTAGGGAGACCATGGGAATTTGAAATATTTTTCTTATATGATGGAAGGCACGACAATTATCAAATTAAGAAGGATGAGATTACTTTTACATTGATTCCATTGGTGGAAAAGGATCAGGGACAAATCAAGAAAGCAAGAGTGATTATGCAAGGCAGAACAAAGTTCATAATGTGTGAGGAAGCCAAAAACAATGGAGGTGTAGCCACTAACAGAAAAGAAAGTGTTGAAACAACAAGAATAGAGAAGGATGCAATGTTGAAAAGTAAAGAGGATGATGATTTGGTGATGAAGACTGAGATAGTGAAGATCAAGGGTGAAATGACCTTGAAGATTCAAGACAAGCTTGGAAAGTATGATGAAGTCAAGGGAGAGACTGAATTTTGTCAAACAAACGAAAAGGAGGTTGTAGGACAATCAAATACTATCAAAACAATGATGATCAAGTCTGATAGGATAAAGGAAGAAAAGGAAAAGGCCTTAATAGAAAAGATAAGAGGAAAGGATAAGATTGAGTTGATTGTGGAAAGCCTAGATGGGCTTGTGAAGCATGCAAAGATTGTCATAGGGACAATGAGCTATCCATTAAAAGAAAAAGTAGACAAGGGGCAGCTAAGTACTATCTTGACGGAGAAGAGGAAGTTTGAAAACACAATGGTATTAAGGGAAGATGGTTTAAAGATAGTGCTGAAAGCAAGAGGTGAGGTGGTCCAAGGTGGAAGAAAAAAGCAAAAACAATAAGGCTAGATAGGAAAGAGTTTGAGACAAGGGACAAAGAAGAGTGTGAAGCCGTTCTAAGGCTTGAAGATGTTAAGATGATAGAGGTAGAAGGTAAGGATAAAGGTTTGAAACTTGATAGAGAAAGGGTTAAGAGTGACTTGGTTGTGGGAAGGAAAACTTGGAAAGAGACACAAATTGAGAACATGGATGGTAAAGTACATTGTTCATTGACGGGACAAGTGGTTTGTGGGTAGTCTCACTCTTCCAATATAGTAGTTAATGAACCTGAGAATACAGTGATGGCCAAGGTAAAGAGTCTAGTGCAAGACAAGAAGATAGAAATTATAGTGGGACAAGGAAAATGGAAAATGTTAGTGAAAGGGATTGTAAAGGTTGAGAAGAGGATGAAGGTTGCAGTCACCCCAAGAGGTGAAAATGTGAAAGCAAAGAGTTTGAAGAGGGTCTCAAAGTTGGAAGGGACCAAGGAAGTGACAGGTGAAGAGAAGGCCAAAGATAGTGTGTTTGTGAAGTATCCAAATGAAGTGGAAAAGAGTGATAGTGTTGTGGTAAGGATAGGGAATTGTCCTTGGATGACAAGAGTGGTTGATAGGTAGTCATATGTTGCCATGATAGAGGTTCCAAGAAGGGAGAACCTAAAGATGGATATGAAGAGAAAGGGTAAGAGGAAAAGAGTGACAAAAGTCCTTTATTACTTCCTTGTTTTGATAATAATTTTGATGGGATTCAAACCAAGGGTCAATATGAAAGAGGAAAGGCAAAGTGTGGGCTACTTTGTAATGGATGAAGAAGAAGGAAAAAGTGGAAGCAGATGGATGAAGTAGATAAAGACAAATTAGAACATAAAGGTGCAGATTCAAGATGATAAAGAAAGAAGAGGACTAGTTTACATGTAAAAATTCAAGCAAAAGGTGAAGATGAAGATCAATGGAGTTGTTGCAAGAACAAGGAGGAGCATCAAAGAGTTGAAGACCAAAGGATTATTACAGGTTAGAAAAATTGAAGACTTCCAAGGGACTTGGAAAGATTTTATGGCCGGGTGAATGGTGTAGGGAACATTGTGTCCCATTTTGTGAACTGAGTCTAGTTAGGTTGATTTAGTCAAGAATTTTTAAAATAAGGCCATGTTAGGTGATTTTGTAATGTTGTTGTAGTCATTTGAGTCATTGGGTCAAGAAATGTAAAAATTGCACAATTGACAAAAAAGTTGTCAAGCAAAATGCAAAAATAATTCAAATGTGGAAGCCCAATGGTCATGGGCATTGAGGAGTCAGTTTAAGCAGTTTTTTTAGGTAGGAAAATGTTTAAATATGTGGTAAATCTCATTGTAAGTCTCTAGATGGTTTTTGAATAAAAACTAGGAAGAATATCTCTATTTTTCATATATTTCTATGTAATTTTCTTGTTTATAGGCCTAGTACGGTTCCGTACAAGAGAAAACTGACCTAAGACCTTATGGATTTGGTTGAGGCAAGAGTTATCTTTAATTTGCATCTGATTTGAGGTTCTGACATTGGGTTTGAAGGGAGATGTATTCATTTTTCTGAAAGTGCTTGTTTTAGGGTGTGTTAAAGGTTTTGAGGGTTAATATGCATTAAAAGGCCATTCCACCTCCTATACACACTGTAACTTAGTGGAATGGGCCTAGTTAGAGTAGGATTAGTTGTAGGAATAGGTTTGTAGTTGTGTTAAAGACATTTTAAGGGTTTTACAATGATGCCCCTGTCCAAAATGCATGAATTTAGGCCTAAAAGGCATGGTTTGAAGTAGCAGATTGAAGAATTGAAATTGAAGAAGGATTGAACAAGATGGTTTCAGTGATATCTAGTGGAAAATGAAGTGTTTGAAGGTATGCAAGGGAAAGAGAGGTCATTTGCATGTTTTGGCATGAAGCCCTAGTTGAGAAAAGAGGGTTTTGGAATGGAAAAATGAGGATTTAGAGTTATAAAGTGGGTAAAGTTTGGGGGCAGCATAATTTGAAGGATTCTTAAGCTTGTACAGGCTAAATGGAGGATGTTTGAAGAGTTTTCAAGGTTGTGTGTGGTTTGGAGATGGGTTTTTCAATAAACCCTTGCTTGTTTGGTGAAAAATGAGGGTTCCATGGAATGTGACTCTAGAAGGCAAGTTTTGGAGCAGTGATTGAAGAATTTGTGGTTTTGGAGGTAGTTTGAGGACTATCTAGTGGAATTTTGGGTTGGCAGAAAGTTTGAAGGAGTGTTCCTTTGTTAAAGTGGGCTAATTGGAGCCCTTTTCAGCGAAAAAGATTAGTTTGAGTGGAGTTGGTCCAAAGTGACCTTTAGTGATTTCTTGATATGTTTTGATTGGGAATAATGTGTACTCAAAAAGGTGCATAGGTTGCATGTTTGTTAGATAGTTTGAGAGTAAAGATAAAAAATGGAGGTTTGGACAACCTACTAGGTGAAGGTCTAAATTGTGGAACTTGTGAAGTAATCACCCTTGTTAGGGTTTGAAGGTTGAAAGTTTGATTTCTTCAAGTGAATTTGAGTTTGGATAGTTGAGGACCTCCCTGTCATTGCATCACAACCCTAGGAGATGTTGTATGTGAATGAATTTGTTGAATTTTTTTGGTTGTCTCGAATTTTATTAATAATGACACTTTAATAGGTTTAGGACCAATTTTGAATGATTGCATGGATGGATGGAGGATATGAAACTTTTAATTTTCAAAAAGTTTAGACTAGATATTTAGGTATTTTTGAGGATGATGATGAACTTACAAACATTGGAAGTAGACTCATGAATCCAAAGTAATTTTTCTCATAATGATGTTTACTAACTCAAGAAAATACTTGAAAAGAGATTTTTTTCAAGCATGAAGTCAAACTAGGTGAGAGGATGAAGATCTAATTCAAAATGATCTAAGTCAAAATGTTAAGGTGTTGTTTTGAAATTGGATGTTTTGATGATGAAGTTGATGATTTTTTGTTTGTTGAGTTGATCTTAATGGCAACCTAGAAAGTATTTTTACAAGCTAAAAATGATGTTGAACACAAGTTTGTTTGTTACTATTTCGATTGATATAAGTGAATAGATGTCTATTTTTCATTAATGTTAGATGATGTAGTACTTGTTGATCAAAATGTAGATTTTGTAAAAGTTTTAAAGTTCTCTATGTTGAGCTTCAAAAAAAGGTATCATTCTACTTTGCATAGGTGTTGGAGCATTTACTACAAAGGTGTCATAGTATGTATAAATAAATTGATGTTCAACAAATGTGTCAGACTATTTTCTACAAAGATGTCACTCTACAAATTTATGTTTACCCTAAAAAACATGTTGCGATGTGTAAAGGTGTCAATATGTAAAAACATGCATCATTTAACAAAAACAAAAGTTTCATTTTGCACAAAGGCATCACACTATCTAGATAAAGGCATTGGTTTGTTAGAGGATCTTTGATGTGCAATTTGACCTAGGTTTTTGGAATTTTTGATGTTGATAAAACATAATAAATAACATCTAAAATAACTCAATTGGTGTTTGGATGATTTTTTGTGTTCTTCTATAATACCACACTAATTGGTATCACAATGGTACCCATGATAAAAAGAATTCGATAGAAAACAATCGTAGTTGTAATGGTAGATTAGGTTTATCTTCTTATATCGGGCCCATGTAAAAAATACCTTCCCTTGTGTGGACAACTAGAGTATGCCAAAGTCATGTACCACCTTGATACCTCTTACCTTGGAAGGAAAAGTTCCTTGCAAGGGGTTAATTTTCCTCAATAAGAGTCAAAACATAGCGACTAACCTCACAAAATGATGCTATCCTATTGCACCAATAATAAGTCGATGGTATACAAATGGACTTTAGGCTTCTAGATACAAGGATCATAGTGGAGTTACTTCATAAATACCAATGCATGTATAAACATGATATTGAAATATCATCTCCTTGTGTCCAGAATCACCTAGGACCACATAGGAATTCTTGACATGTCATTATTGGATTGAGCTATAGCTTTCGCTCTCACCCCTTTATATAGCCCACCAAAAGAAATATGCTTGAGGTCAAACCCTAGGGTGATGAAATGCCTAGGAAACCATCCTAATAATAAAAGAAGGATTAGTGTTGTTATTTCTCATCACCCAAGATCAAATGGAGCACAAGTGGAGTGGATATGTAGATAACTCCTTCAGTGTATAATGAGAAAAAATGCAAACTAGAGGTATTTCTCGTCACTCAAGATCACACAAAGTGTAAGGGGAGTGGATACATATACTCTAGCTTACCAAGCATGAAAAACATGGCACATAAGTTAATTTTAATTGCACCAAGGATTGAAATGTGTGGTTCATTTTTAAACACCAAATTGAAAGCATGAAGATTTATATTATTCAATTTTAAGCACCAAAATGAAATGTTCAAGTTGTGGTGTCCAATTTTAATGCACCAAGGAAAAATGATTTCATTTTATGCACCAGGTGAAATGTGAGTCCTAGATTATTTGAAAATTATGTAAAATAAACATTAGTGATTCAATTTGCATCTTCTCCATTTGATTTCCAAATTGTTGCAAATGAATAGACTTAGAAATAGAAAACTAGAAAATATTAGATTGTTAGGGTTAGATAGAAACAAGATTGAAATTAGATTGAACACTAAAAATTGAATTCACTGTTATACCTTGCCGAGGTTTCAAACTATTGTATGAAGGTGTTCTATCAAATAGAAATGTCACTATGTCAAATAGAGGCATCGAAATACCTACTTGCAAAAGCATTATCCCTTTGTAGAAGCATCACCATACTTGCAAGAAGTCAGAATGTACCTACACCAAAAGAGAAAAGATTAGAAACAAAAGTGTCGGGGTATTTTCAAAGGCATTAGGCTATAATTTGCATAAGAATTACCTTATGTAAAAGTATCGCCCTTTGACTTGCAAAGGCATTGGACTACCTCTATAACTAGCAATGGTGGATAAAGCTAAAAAAGTAGTTAAAATAGGGACGTGGGTCCCACCAAGTGTGCCAAAATGTCATATGCTTAGCTCAATTGATCAAATAACATTAAAATAGAAGCAATTATGGTATTAAAACACTAAGAAACTATACGATTATAGATTATAGCTCAATCTGGTTGTGGATCCCTTTTCATGTAAAATGACTAGTATTTATAGATTTATAAAACATTGATCAATGGTGAGGATTCAAAATACTAATCAATGGATGAAATTGAGTTAAGGGTGTGAGGTTGGATCAAGAAATGGATCAAGGGTCAACAATCCTTGAAGGAATGGATCAAAGATTTAATCAAAGGTCCATAATCCATGAGGATTCAACATCACTAAATTTTAGGAAATATTTTGGAGATATTATTCATGTGGAGGGAAGAATTTGAATTTGAAAAGGGAATATTCCAGTAGAATATTCTTTGTGCAAGTTCAAGGATTGGAGGAGTAATTAACTAATTAAATATTTTTTAAGAAATCATTTAATTGTGCAAGTTGGAAGAATTAGGAGTTTTAATTAAAAAATTTGTGAATTATTTAAGCAAGGAGGGATTATGGAATTTAATTAAATAATTTGACCATAATTAATCAAAAGGAGAGAAATTAGTATGAAAGTGATGAATTAATGAAATAAAATCATGTATTCAATTAATAGGGGAAAAATATGAATTTAACTAAATAATTAGACATTATTTAATTAAATGAATGAAATAGGCCAATTATGAAAGAAATGGTGTTAATAAGAGAAATCGAAGTGTGCGATATAGTAAGGAAATTTTAGGTGTCAACAGTATCCTTTTTTGCACACTTGACTTACATTGAGAAGATTGTGCTTGAGACCTTCAACATAGAGAAAATATTTAGTCTTGGATTTTCCATCAATACTTATAGTGCCCTTTCCACATATCATTGTTGATGATTATCTCCAAACTTTACTAATCCACCATTACATTTAACCAACTTTATGAATTTTCTTTTGTCACCAGTCATGTGACTTGAATGACCACTGTCTATTACCTAGAGATTTTTTTTTCCTTGAGCATGAAATGATGTTTGGACAACCATTCAATTTTCATTGCTTGTTTCTTTCACATGCTCAACACCATTTTCCTTTTGAATATTTTATTTTGTAAAATCTTTTTTGTAATAGTTTTCTATATGTCCTACAATGTTATAGATCTAACATGTCACAATTGAGATCCACTAGAGAAGCAATAGAATTTATACTTTAAAATTTCTTCTATTCATTTAAAATTTTCACTCTATAGCCTTATGACCATACTTATTGGATGAAACAATAACAAAAGCATGCATGATTTAACCTATTTTTAGAGGGTCTTCTTGCATGATGAGATCTTTCTTTAGGTCTGATATCGGCTTCCTGACTTATGAGCATAGCTTTCTCCAATTCCTTTTTGAGTAAAAAGATTTCTTTCTTAAGATTTTTAAATTCACTTATTTTGGATTCAATGAAGGTCTTTTTCCCTTTTCATCCATGGTTTGCTTGAACTTCCAAATATCATAGTAGCCATAAATAGGGATTCATCTCCATCATCATCTGAAGTGCAGTGATCTCCTTCATCTCAGGAGTAGTATTCTTCTTTGGAGAGGAGATTCCTCTTGAAATTGTTTCTCTTAAAACCCTTGCTGCTACTTTCATTTTCTCCAAAGATACATTTAGAATCATAATGACCAATTCTTCCATAATTAAAAAAATTGAATGGTAATTTACCTTTTTACTTTCTTGATCCTTTCTTCATCTTTCTCACAAATTTTTCTTCTTCTTCCTCAGAATCACTATGTGAACCAAATGCTTCTTCTTTATTCACAAATTTGAATGAAACTTCTCTTTTGTGTGTATATTGAACTTGATACCTCATCTCATAGGCTATGATAGATCCAAACAATTCTTCCATGGTAATATTTGTCAAATCCTTGGCTTCTTCAATTGCAAAAACTTTTGAATCAAACTGGTGAGGGAGATTTCTCAAAACTTTCTTCTCCAAGACCTTTAATTCCATTCACAACTTCATATACCTAGAGCAGATAGTTGGCTATGTACTCCTCTTCTTTCATCTTAATATTCTCAAATAATATCCTATAGGATTGCAAATTTTCTTGCTTCACACTATCATTTCCTTCATAGATATTCTTGAGCTTATTTAATATCTCCTTTTTTGTCTTGCATTGCACTACCTTAAAAAATTAAGAATTTGGTAACCCACTTAAGATAACATTATTTTCTTTAGCATTGTTCTCATGAGCCCTTTTTTGCATTTTGATCAATGATATGATGAGCAAGTGCAATATAATCATCCTTGGAATCTCTCTAAACATCATAACCTAATGATAAGATATAGGCATCCATCCTCACACTCTATAAGGCATATTTTTTTCCAGCAAATTGCGGTGCCTTAGAAGAGGACTCCTTTTGAGCCATGTGTTCTAAACAAAGAATTACCTTTAGCTATTAGACTGCACCAAGGAACTCAGCTCTAATACCAATTATTAGAACACATAGATATACTAAGAGGGGGGTGAATCAGTATATCCCTTAAATTAATCCAATTCAAAACTTATCAATAAAAATTTATAACTACCTTAACTAGATAAAAATTTCAAAGAAGAAAAACACACAAATAGAACACTAGATTTATGTGGAAAACCCAACAAGGGAAAAACCATGGTGAGAAAGTTTCTTGGGGCTATTGTCCAAATCTAGCCTCACAAAGATAAAAAATATTTATAATTATTTTATGGATTCAAATAAAGGAATTGTACAACTCCCTACCAAATACAACACTTATAGAAAAGAGGCTACAACCTCATATTACAAAACTTGATGAATCAGATAAATAACTACCTTTGTAGCATATTTTTTCCCTCTGGCTCACTTCCTTCAACACTTCACTTATACTCATCTACTTTTGGCTCACTACCTCCAACACTCACATTTGCACTTCTACCTTTTGCTCACTACCTCTAGCTCTCACAAATACACTTCTACATTTGACTCACTACCTCTAGCATACACATACAAAAATTTTCCTAATCACTACCTTTAGCACTTTACTTATACTCTTCTACTTTTGACTCACTACCTTCAACATACATCAAACACTTATCTGTAAATTCACACTGATTCCTCTACCTTCAATGAACTATTTTTGGAATTTACTTTGAACACCAAACACATCCCATGTACATCTTGATTACACACTTGGTATTTCATGTATACCTTCTGCAAGCATCAAAAAATCTCCTTATTAGCTAAGCTAAAATATATAAACATGAAATATGCAAAAACCATAATGAGTAAGCTCCAGAACGTTTGCAAGATAGGGAAATTCAATGCAGACCAATCCAAGAGATAAGAAAGAAATATTTTAACTCTACACACATTCCCATGATGGTGTGCACCACAAAAAATTGGTGCAAACAACTTAACATACCAAGTCAACCCAACAAACACTTAACCCACACAATATTAACTCCAAACCATAAGTGGTACTAGAGAGACCAGATAACATCACATGGATTATATTACAAGAATTGAATGATATTCAACAACATTTCTATGCCATGATTTCACAACTTCATGCAACATTATGCTAGCACAAGCAAAAAACATAGAACTAGTATCTCTTGTAAACCCTAACAACATAGTATTGAGATAGAGCATTGAGAAACTTGACTTGTGATACACTTCAACAATTGAAACTCAAAGGGAGAAGATAAATAGACATTTTAAACTCATCCTCCAAACTATAAGACCACAATAGAAAATGTGGAGAAAAATGAAGCATTTCTCTAAACCTTCCATGACTGCAACAACACAGTCTTCACTTTGCTAACTCAGGAAACTTTTGTAGTGACTTCTTCATTCTAAAAAGAGGAACACACATTCTTCACACTTGATTCAATCTATCTTTCAAACCACATTACCGTATCTTCAAATGAAAAATAATGCAGAGCATTCTCCAAAGCTTTTCAATGCAACTTCCTAAGGCACTGATTGTATGAAATTATTTTATACATTTTACATCAACAAAAAGTGAACATTATCATTCACTTATACATGAGAAATAGGGAATATAGAACAACTATTATAGCAACTCATGATATCCAACATCATACATAATAATTCTAATTAACATGTTGGTTGCAACATATGCAACCATCTGGTGCAGGAGCACCTAGGCTAAACTCCAGTTTGTTATGTTCAAATTTTGGCTTGTACCTAACCTTAGCCAAGTCAGGATAATGGTGTGTTTATCTTGGACCTTATAAGGTCTTGATTGTGTGTGGTGAGTTAGTCACTAGGACTAAAGTCATCTTAGTTTACTCATTGTTGTTAAATTTTGCTTTAATTAGCCTTAGACAACTTATGTTGGAATGTAAAGCATTAAATGTGTGCTAAACGCATCTAAGTTGTTAGAAGATGCCAAGAGGCAGTTAGGGGAGTTGTTGGCTCAAAATCAGGGAGATTGAGGTCCTAAGATGTAGGATGATGGCAAAGTTGCAAGAATGTTGCAAAGTTGCATGACAACATTGTTAGGTTGCATGCAACTTAGTTGTCTTGGATTCCCTAAAAATTAGGAGTATGGGATCAATCAACTTCCCTTGAAACAAGGAAAAGGCATCTATGTAAGTGTGGTGGCTCGTAGACAAGCAGTTAGGAGTGATTGGAATCAAGTTTTGGTTTGTGTGAATAAAGAAATATGCATTTTTCCTGTGTATACTGTATGTTCTTAAGTGACAGTGCTTGTAGATGAATTAGATGTGTTGATTAGCTTTTAGATTTGTGTACATACAGTAATCTTGAGCAATTTCCATTTTGTAATCAAGTTGTTTAGAGTAGATTTGTTGTTTTGAATTCATAAATTAGGTTGTAGAGGGTTTGTAATCTCTGTTTTGAGCAGTCAGTCTTTAAATGGCTCCCCCATGAAATATAACCACAAGATCTCCCTGAGATTGGATTGAAATGATAGGGGAGCCAATCACTTGTACATATTTAGCAGTAGGAAGTATAGGGAATGGAGCAAGGAAGACTAAACTCAAACCCTAGGTGAGCTAGGACAGTCCGGTTAGAGGTTTGAGAGTGAGAATTTGAGGAACTTCGGCAAGGGAAGGAGTACAGTACGGACCTAGTACGGTTCCAGGGGAGATTTTGTCATAACTAAGTATGTTAGAAGAATTGAAACCTCAACCAATCCATTTGAGATAGATTTGAAAGAGAAAGTGTTGAAACCCTAAGAATTAGGCCTAATAGCCCTTTTTACCCTTGATTGTAGGAACCTACTGTACGGAGGAGACAGAGGTCTGGAACCCTGTGAAACATTTAAAGTCTCAAAAAGGGTGTTTGGAAATGAAGTTTATTTGCTAGGTTGTTTGGCAAGTTTAAGCAAGAAAAGCAAAAAGGTGACTGGTAAGGGCTACAAGGAGTTAGGCCTCACCAAGGCAAAATTTTGAAATCGGGTAGTGTGAAGATTGAATGCCATTCAAAATGGATTTGTTTGGGTGTGAAATGCATATTTATAGTACCTCTAGCTCCCCTGCAAATAGTTCAAGATTGTATGTGATATTGGCACTTAGATTCTTCTAAGTCCAAGAGAGAGTATACCAGTTTTGAAAGAGGTGTTGGTCTTCCAAGGTAAAGCACAAGTAGAAAACTCTTGGAGAAGAGTTGGAGCAGGACTTGGTTAATCATCCAAGCCCAACAAGAACCTATTGGTATCAGGTTCCAGGAAGGAGCCAGTGAAAAGGTCTTCTAAAAGATTGTGCAAGCAAGCTTTGGTTCACCATACACCACCATCCACACACTGTCACTCTGCTGACAACAAAGACATCATCAACAATCTCTATTCTATTGACATCAATGACAACACCTGCAACATACTTTCAATATTATTTCAATGTGAAGGTAATGTGAGAAGGAATAGAAGGCCTATACAATTATAGATAAACATGCTCCTCTCCCCAAGGTCTCTAGATGGTGGTCATAGGAAGCCTTAAGTTTTCATTTTTAATTTTGGGAAAAGGTATTTTCTTATTGTAATGATCTGGTTCCATCGTAATTTTCTAATGAATATTTGTAACATTTATAAATCAAATTATTAAAGGATGAATCAAGCTAATTTTAATATCTCCTTGTGTATGGTATATATTTATAAATGAGTGTTGTTTAGTTGGTCAAATAGATTATTGTTAAATACTTACAAAGCCTTTGTATGGTATCTTTTCAACATAATGAAACAAATGAATGGGTATTCTCATATATTACTAAGTAAACTCACTTAATAATATATAACCATTTATTTCTTTTCTAGATGTATTTGTAAAGACCAACATAACTGTGCATTTTGAAAGGAATAGTCTTTTGTTCCAACCTCTTTTTTTCCTCCATACATGTCTATAGGAACATTCTTTGAATTTATTCAATACAATTATCCATAATATAAGGGATCTTAAACAAGGATAGAAATTAAACAATAATATTTTGCAATTAAGTCTTAAGGATTTGGAATTTTATAGTTTGACTAAGATGATTTCCTTTCCAACTAGCTAACTTATTTTGGAATATTTCAATAACACCATACCAAAATTTGTTAGAATCCATCTTATTGGTAAGGGGTAGACCAAGATAAAAAGAAGGGAGATCAACTTTAGAGCAGCCAAAAATTATGACATTTTTTATTGGAGATTAATCTCACTATTAAAGAAATAAAGAAAAAATTTAAGATAATTAATATGTTCTCCTAAAGATTTAGCATATTGACTAGGAGATACCATCATTATTTCACTTCCATAATTGATGCATCTCCAAAATATATGGTATCATCAAGTTGTTGATTGGAGGAAGGAGATAACAAAGAGGTAGACCTAATAACTTTAAGGGATTGTGAGGAAATAAGGTCGGACATATTCCTTCCAATAACTTCAATTACTAAAATGAAAATATAAGGAGAAATGGGGTATCCTTGCCTAATCCCTCTACCACTACTAAAAATCCATTAGACATACCATTGAAAATAATAGAAAACTTGGGAGTAGATACACATTATTTTTATATGCTAAAAATTCTTCCTCTAAACCCAAATTTATACAAGACAACATATTGGAAGTACCAAGATACTGTATCATAAACTTTAGAAATTCCTAACTTGAGAACCATACCAAGTTTCCTATTGATATCTATAGATTGAATAGTCTCATAGGTGTAAAGAAAAACACCAAGAATTTTCCTTCTCAATACAAAGCCACATTGGTTGATGGGAATTAGTTTTTGTAAAATAGGTTTAATTCTAGCAATAATAGCTTTTTGAAAAAGTTGTAAATAGTATTACAAAGACTAATAGATATATAGTCCTTAATGGTTTTAGCCTCACCTTTTTTAGGAACAAGGAAAATAAAGGTACTAATAATTATTTTTGTATATTTCCTAAGCCAAAGAAATAATTTTTGTAGTGATGAAAGGTTTTCCCACAAAGTCCAAAAATTATTGAAAAAATGTTTGAGGGAACCCATCAAGACTCGAGGCTTTCAAAGCTCCAAAGGAGAAGATTGTAACCTTAACTTCATCCTCTAACACAATTTTAACCATGCCCTCATTGTTATATTTAGATAGGATAGTAGGCATGACTTCCAATAATTGATCAAGAGTTGTGGGATTATTGTGATATTCTTGGAATTTCTTTGAAAAAATTGATACCAGTATCTACAATTTGTTCCTCTAATGTAAAAGTATTACCATATTCATCTAAAAAATTGGATATATTATTCCTTTCCCTATGCCTTAGGGCGGTTTGATGGAAGAATTTAGTGTTTCTATCTCCCTCCTTCATCCATTGACTATGTGGCTTCTAATTTTATAATATTTATTCCCTTAGAATGATATTGTACCAATATTCTCTCAAAGTCATCTCCTCTTGATAAGTACTCTAGTCATTCTATCCTAAGGAAATTTTATCTTGGATTTCTTTCATTTTAACCATGTTTTTTTCTTCTTTCCAAATATAATACCAAAATTAAATATGTTCCAACCTTTGACTTTATTCTTGACCAAATTATTTTTTTTGACTAGGTGAAACATAGAGGATCCTTTGAACTGAGAGTTCTACTAACTCTCCACAAATTTTCAAAACTCTAGGTGAGAAGCCTACATGATATCATATCTGAAGGTATAAGGGCCTCTTCTTTTGTGAGTACATTACACTCTTCTTTTGTGAGTACATTCCAATTTAGGATGAGAGAGTTATAGCCATACCCAACTATTGAGAGAGATGAAAGATGAATATTCCCAAAAATATTCTAGTTATTAGAGATAAGAACATGACTTAATTTAACTTGAATTAAATTATGGACCAATCTTCTATTTGAATAGGTAAACTAGATATCATTCAAATAAAGGTCAATAAGACTAGTACTATTAAGGAAGTTAACCATGTCACACATACTATTTTAATTGTAATCTAGACCTCCTAATTTCTCATCAGGAAATAAAGGAGAATTAAAATCCTTAACAAGAGTTGATTGATGGTTAGCAAGAGAGGGTAAATTATTTGACAACATATCTTTGAGCTATTTTCTAGTAGCTTTTGACTTATGAGAATAAACATTAATTAACATCTATTACTCATATTTTACATCATAAAAATAAAGTATAAGATAATTTTTAGTAGCCTCAACCTACTAGAAATCAAATAAGGGCTCCACATTGTAGAAATCCCACCTAACACCCATTAGTAGAGCTCTAACAAAAGTGAGCATTTAGGTAGAGCTTAGAATCCATAAGAGAGAAAAGGTAATTTCTTTCATTTTGACCTCTTGGATCAAAAAAATATTATCTTTAATTTCAAACATATAGTTTTGAGAAAATATTGCTTAGCTAAGTCGTTATGGCCCCTAATGTTCCAAGAGATAATCCTCATAATGAAGATTTGTGTTTGAGTTTTTTTCCAATAGGGCTTGTTAATTTCTCATAGAACAATAACTTTAGCCAAAGAAACTTACAAATAATTATAAACTTTTAAAACCAAAATATACTACAATAGATTGCTTGAAGGGGCAATAAATCCCTTTAAATTGAAGTATATGTTTCATTTGTGAGTATTCCTAGAGGTAGATAACTCTAGGGTTATTTTCTTACCTACTAAGACCTCCTTTTTTACTTCTCTAGATATTATCTCCATCTAATAAGGTTTCCCAAAATCATTTTCCAATCCAACATCTATTTTCTTTTAAAATCCTTTCTTTGGTTAGGCTTACCTTTCCTAAGTTCTAGGGTCCATTCTCTTCTTGTAGGAGAGAAAACCTCTAATTTTTCTAAAGGAAATTGCAGCCTTATAGTCCCAAGTATCTTATTTGTGAGGTCATCTAAAATATGACTATAATATTGCTCCTCTTTGGCTATATTATCCCCTTTAAGAACTAAGTTGGACTTTGAAGGGGTAGAAAATATATTATTATTCTCACAATGCTCTAAAATGGGTTGTTCCTTCTCCTTATCATTAAATTTTCTAGTAGACTTACAAAGCTCATCTTGATCTAGTAAATATTTCATTACTTCCTCTTATTTAATAAACAAAATTCTTAATGAGTCTTCAATAGTGGATAGACCTTCAAAACTTGCAACCTTAAGTTATCTCTCATTGCTCCAATCAACTAATAGGTTCCTTTGACTAGGGATGTTATTTTCTTCATTATCATCATCTAAGACTTTTAGGAGCTCATTATCAAATGGAAACTCAAAAACCAAGTTCTCCGAGTTTCCAATCTCAACTTCTTTGTTTTTGGATTCAATGCTACTTGGAACTAGCTTTGGACATTTAATAATTAAATATCCAAAATATCTAAAATTTTGACAATAAGGACTTGAATTCTTATACTCAATATTCTATTTTAATTGGCGATAGTTTGAGTGTAAGGTGATCTAAGTAGGTAGAAATTTGTTTATTTCCACACTAACATAGAATATCTCAAAAACTAATCTTGATTTCTTCCTTGTAACTTTACCAATGGTTAGTAGTTGACCAAAGGAGTTAGGAATGCTTTTAGAAATATTAGGGTTCCAATATTATAATGAAAACCTAGGTAATCAAACCCATTTCCACAACACAAAGGTCAATTGAAGGGTCAAAACCAATTTTCTATTTATAAAGGGACATATTATTATGATTTTTCTTATAGAAGAGCCAAGATCCCCTACAAGGATCTTAATCAAATCATCATCAATAGAAAATATAAAAAGGAATAGACCACCCACCATGACACTTATAGAAACACTCCCTTTCAACCTCCAAACATCCCTTTTAAATTTACTAACAAGATCTTGTTGAACACACAAAATAATGAGAGGAGGGGTGAATCAGTATTCTACTAAGCCAATTGATTCCTAAACATCCATTTATTACAATATATCTTATTGTATTAGTAAGTAAGAACATGGAAATGAACATAACATCACACAACTCATAGACACCATGATTTTTACATGGAAAACCCAAAGTATGAAAAATTAGGGTGAGGATTAGCTCACAATATACTATAACCGGTTACAAGATATTACATGGCACACTTCCAGGACACACTGTCCTTGAAAGGCTCACAACTAGAGTACAAAAGATATGGCTTACCACAAAAATACAAAAAGGTATTTCTCACTACTAGGAATGTGAACTAAAAGGAATGCACCTTCTAAGTGTTGAGTATAGTTTGAATTGAGCTCTGAAAGATGGAAAGTCCTAAGCCAAATTACATTATACAACAACTATCATCAACTGCCAAGAACTTCACACTGTATCACTTTACCATATACCTTGCATCATCACTTCTTGTCATCTCTCTCTCTATCTTTTTTTCTCTCATACATCTATGTATATCTCAAATATATATATATATACTCAATACAAGGATATTCTATTATACACGGTTCATACATCAATTAGGTTGACCTAATTGGATGTAAGCATACATAATTAAAAATATACTGTGAGCCACAAAACAAAATTTTTGTGGCACTCAAAACTAAAAATGCAAGACGCAATTTAAGTTGGCCCAAACCTAAAAAATAATCCTTCATGAAACTGCACCTTATGAACAAGTTAGCCAAAAGAGAAACACGTCAAAACTATAAACTAAACTTATGAAATTTAAATCTTTCAAGCAATTCAACCAAAATTGTTGATTCCCTGATCATGACTGCATCTAAGACTCTTGAAAAACATATCAAAATTATATATGCCGACATACACTTTAGAGTGATTCCTAACCAAATTACAAGATGAGTAGGTAATCAGACATAAAAAAATGTTGGCATCAATGACAACAAAGACAACAAATCGTAGGTCTCCTTCATTCTTCCAAAAATCTCCCCCTTTATTATTGATGGCAACATGTACCAAACTTGAAACTCACTTCAAAACCAAAATTGTGCAGCAACAAAAAAATGTTCAATTCTTCATACAACTCCCCCTTTCAAAAACATAAAACTAAAACCAAAACATTATATACATTGAACCTACAACCATCTCCCCCTTTGACATCAAGGACAAAGGGTAAAAAAAGAAATAATCAAGAGCTAGGGGAACCTTGTAGTTCTTTGAGAATTACTTCCCAAGCTAGCTTACCATCATCCCAAATCCTTTTAGCCTTGGTAAGAGACTTATGTAGATATTCCAGTTCCACTAAGAATCCTTCTCCTTCTTCTTAAGTGGAAGGAATAATGTTCATCTTCTCCAATATTTCTCCATTTTTCAAGGAACTTGATATGGAGATGTGTCTGGACATTACTAGATCTCCAAGTTATCCAAATCATCTTATTGCATCTTCTTTTTATCTTTGTAGAATGAAGAACTTGTTTTGAAGGTTTGCAATTGAAGTCCAACCAATGTAATTTCTATCATCTACAACTTTGTAGACTCCAGAGGAATTTGTTAGCTGAGATTCAATTAATTCCATTAAATCCTTGATACCTCGAGTGGTATCTGACCACTGCATGCAATAAACAAATAATAATTGGGCTTCCTCATCATAGTATTTCACCTCTTTCAAACTTTGCAACACCTTGTTATGTGCAATTGCACATTTGTCTTGCAGAATCGGCAGTATTTTCTCTAGAAAACTTGTCTCTACCTCTTTCATGGTTTGTATATTAATATTAGAAGCATATTCCTTAACAGAATGAACTACAGACTTTAGATTCTCAATCGGTGCTAACGAATCATCTATGGTAACACCAGGGGCTATTTCTTGCAAAGCTCTAATAGCTTTATTTATTAGCTCATTTCCTTTTTGATAAGCTTCAATAGTTTGTTGTGTAACTAAGTTGAGAAAAGTGCCACAAATCTTTATTTTCTCACTTGCTGAAATCTTAGACAAATCTACATAGCTCAGATGTGATGGTAGCTTGACTAGCTGAGGTGGTAGCATTGGCTATAGCTTTGGTTGCCTTTTTAGTAACCTTTTGAGAGTGATTCTAGATTATTCACTGGTTGGCATTGGTGGCTCAATGGCTTTGGGATTCTCTTCTTCATTTCTTTCAGCCTGGGTGGCTTCCTTTACTCCCTCTTCTTTTCTTCTACTTTCTTTTCTTCTCTTTCTTTTTCTTCTTCTAAGGAATTTCTAGAAGATCTATCTTTTTTTCTTTCTCTTTCTTATCCTCATCATATTTATCACCATTGCCATTTTTGTCCTTGCTCCCTTCACCTTCATCTTTACTCTTCTCTCCATTGTTTCTAGTGGATTCATGATGTTCTTAAGCTACATTACTGGTTTCATCCTTGTGTTGTTCTTTAGACTATTTGTTGGTAATCTCTTCTATATCATTTAGAGGGGAAGGATTCTTTGAAACCTCATGTATCTCACCAACACTTTCCAAGATTGGATGATCTCCTACTTCTATGACGATAACATGCTCTTTTGCTTGAGTTGTATGGGATGAAGAACTGGTTCTTGTCCCATAATTTATTTCCAAACTTCTGATTATGTCCTAAGTTTCCTTTCTTAATTTTTCGGTACTATATATCTCCTTTGGAATCTTCTTGAGATAAAGAGGATCTATAAGAAATCAAGGCATCATTTTTCATCTTGTCATCATCATTTATAGCCTCTTTCCTTTTTTCTACTAACACTTTCCATACATTATTAGTTAATTTCTTCCGAATTGTCTCTATACTTACATTGCAAATAACAATGTATTGAATGAAAGCATTAATAATAGTTTCTTTATCTTCATCATTTACTTCATCATATAATTGGGTAGTCGGCATAATATATTTAGCATCTATCATTTTATTTACTAAGGTACCTAGATTTAAAGGTGGTTGATCACATATTAGAGGAGAGGCAGGTATGTCCTCCTTCGGATCAGATGTGCCTTCTTCATTCTTCTTTTCATGTACATGAATTTTGAAAGAGTATTATTCTTCATCTTTCTCTTCATTTGTGGAGATATTAACTCTGGTTTCTACTTCTTCATTACTGGTAGAAGTTCTCCTTCTATTATGTTAGCTCTCAAAAACACAGGCAAAATACCTCAAGAGGTTTCCAATCTCTTGATACGTTTAAGGGTAACAGACAAAGCCAAATGATTTAGACCTTCTACTCTTCAGGTGCTGCCAGACCTAGGTGGGTGTACCTACAACAATGAAGCAGACTTGAACAATGTTTATTTCCTAAAGCAATTTACCCACACTGGCAAATAAGAGTGGATAAATAAGTTTTAATTTGGTATAAATTGTATAAGCAATATCAAGGAAAAAATCTAGTTCATATGATAAAATGAATGAAATTAAATAGTAGAATGGTAGATACTAGTGCCTTATTGGGTGCATGGAGTCAAATGAAAATCTAAAATGAATAACTTCTTTTTGGAAAAAAAATCAAATTGTTTGGCATATGGGTTTAAGTTTATAACTGGTATAAACATGCAGGAATGTGACTACTGAGTTCTTCTTAATGATCCAAATGAGATTCCCTAATTACTATAATTGATTTAAAGGATTTAATCTTTCCTTGAAAGACCCAGATAATCCAACCATACAGGTACAACAAGTGTGCACTGATAAACTGAGAAATATCCTTGATATATCAGTTTAAACAATTAGAAAACATCAACCTTGGAGACAACTTCAGCAATACTTTTAATTAACACAACAAACAACTGAAACTAGAAAAATGCCACCAAATCAAATGAATTCAATTGAAATCTCCATTGTTTTTTACATGCATCATAGTAAAAAATATAAACATTCTGATCTAATGTATTTTTCTCTGCCCCGTTCTCTGTCAAAAAATGAGTATTTATACATCAATCATATGAAAATTCATGTCCATTCATATTCAAATATCGGGCAGTCCTTTCATTCAGGATTTTACTAACATCCAATAGATATCCGCTATGACGTCATGTAGTTCTGCCAACATTCAATGTTACTCTAACCACCACAAATCACATATCGCTTTGGTGTCATGCAGTTTCATCGATGTTCTAAGTCTCTCTGATAGCTATCCAATCAATCATGAGTGTATTGTTGTGGCATTGAAGGTCGGGCAGACGTTCCTCCACTTGCATTGTGTTCTACTAAGATTTATCCTTTGTCAACTCTGATCGCCGAGACACAGTGGTTTTCCTATTGATGGAATTTCATTCAGCATGAGCTTCCTAGCTCTCTCCGACAAAGCCTGTCTCATTGATAATCAAACATATCACTATGACTCTGGGGGTTGGTGGAACTCCAAGACTTCATATCGATGACAATGATGGAATCTATCATTGCTTTGTCGACAAGACCAAATGAACATTGCAGGATGTTACTCTGATGAATCTTGTCTCGGTGACATAGCTCTTTGCGTTTCATTGGTAAGACACATATATGCTCACTATGACTCAAATCGATAAAAAATTTCTCGCCGATGTGTCTCTATGTCTTCGATCGGTGAGACACAAATAGGCTCGATATGACTCACCCTGATGCAAATTGTCTTGCTGATAGGATCTTTCCTTCGTTGAGACTCTGAATTGTGTCTGCCCAATGTGTATATTCAACTAAAATCTCATTGGTATAACATTCTCGATCTCTTGCTGATAGACTGCAAAAGACACACGTTAGTATAAAATGCTTTATGGATCGGTGAGACTTGCATCATGTTACACCGATATGGTTTATACTTTCAAATGCTCAGGAACAAGTGAATTCTAAGGGACCAAATGACAGAATATGGGAAAAAATGATATGCAAAGCGGATTCTTATGCTTATGTTATGGGCATCATTGGAAACTCATGAATATAAACAATTGTAAAATTTTCAAAATTTTACAGTTCTAACAGTGGCTCCGTATGGGGATGAATGATTGTGAGATCATTGGAAGGATCCAAATTTTTGAGTGAGCAAACCAAACTTTCAAGGTGATGGACCAATGATCAAGATAAAATGAATGGAAATGGAAATGAACATGACCCTATACTACTGTACATGGAAAGATTTATTTTGAAAATGAAGAAAATTTAGGATTGTCCATGTACTGGAAATTCTTGTTCCTTTTATTTCCTAAACTACTATGCATGGAAAATAATTTTTAAGAGAATTGTCAAGAGTTGTCCATGCAATGGAAACCCTTAATCCTCTGTATTCCCTTTTTTAAGAGAAGAAATGCTTCAGAAATTTCCCATGTACAAGAAACTCCTATTCTTCACCAGTCATATTTTGCAAATAATATGAATCTTCACCTTTCTTGCCAACAACAACAAAGGGTCCCAGCCACAAAGCTTCAAATTTCCCATGTTTTCCCTTCTCTTGACATCTTGCATTCCACATTAACACCAAATCATTTTCTTCAAATTTTCTATCTTTTGCTCTTCTATCAAATAAATACTTCATTTGTGCCTACAACTTCAGATTTTGGTTTTGAGTTGCTCTCCTTATCTCATCAAGCTCTACCAGTTGTTCCATTCTTTCCTCAATTGGTTCTAGAATATCTATATCTTCCTGAAGGATAAATTTGTAAACTAGTAACAAATTTTGTAAGGGAATCCTAGCTTGTGTTCCATATACCAATTCAAATGGGGATTTTCCAATTGCCTTTTTCACAGTTATCCTATCAGCCCACATAGCCAACCTCAATTTTGAATCCCAAGCCTTCTTATTTCCACCTAGCATCCTCCTTATGATTTTCAGAAGACTTTTGTTGCTAGATTCTGCCTGAGCATTGGCTTGTGGATGGTAAGGAGTTGCATAAGAAATAGTGATATCGTATGTACTGCAAAAATCTTTAAACTCATCAGATCTGAAACACATCCTATTATATGTAATCAATCTTAATGGTGTACCAAATCTAGTAATAATGTTATCTATTTAAAAATTGATTACAACTGTACTTGTTGCTTTCTTGGTTGGGACTACCTCTACCCATTTAGTGAAGTAATCAATAGCTACCAGTATCCACTTATGTCCTCCACTTGATTTCTCTTATATCTCCCCAATAAAATTGATTCCCCATTGATGAAAAGGGGCTTCAACTTGCAAAGGTTTGAGTGGTAAAGCTTCCTGATACTTCATTTTCCCTAAGAACTTCTGACATGCTTCACATCTTCTTACATATGAAAAAGAATCATTAAAGACTTTTGGCCAGTAATACCCTGCCATGAGAATCTTGTGTGCAGTTGTCTTTGTAGAATAATGGCCTCCACAAACCCCTTCATGCATTTCTCTTATAATGTGCTTGGCCTATGACTCATCTAGACATAGCAACAACATCCTGTCCTTGTTTTTCCAAAACAAATCACCTTCCATGAACACATATTTGGACACTTGCAACTTCAAGGTTCTTCTCTGATTATCACTTAATCCTTTAGGACACTTCATGTACTTGAGGTAATACATGATGTCTGTATACCAAGTAGTATGCTCAATACTTGCAATTGCATTTCCTTCATCTTCTACATTACAGATTTGATTTGCTTCAATATTTGTTTCTGCCATTAGCTTGGCCAAACCCTGACCTCTCACTAATTTAGTGATTTGTATTTCCATATCAAATTCTTGAATTTTATTAATCCACCTTCATCTCTTCCCAGTTACCTCTGACTATGTCAAAATATCCTTAACAGCTGCATGAGGGACATAAGTAATCACCTTAGCTCCAACAAGACACAGTCTAAAAGCCTTTGTGGCTTTCACCAATGCAAATGCTTGTTTCTCCATTATATCATATTTCAATTCTGACCCCTTCAATGACTTACTAAAAAAAGACATAGGCTGCTCATGACCTTTCTCATTTTTCTGTAACATGAGAGCAGTTATAGTATGCAACGAAGCAAATGAAAATATTTGAAATGGTTTTGCAAAATCTGGAGATTTAAGGACAGGGGTTTCTTTGATGGCCTTTTTAATTGATATAAAAGCTTCTAATGCTTCTGCAGTCCATTCTATATTTTGTCCCTTCCTTAACATCTTTGATATGGGCTTAATAATTTCAGCAAAATTGGACACAAATCTCCTAACAAAATTGATTTGTCCAAAAAATGACTGGATGGCCTTGACAGTTTTAGGAATAGGGATTTTATCTATAGCCTCAACCCTCTCAGGATCTATTCTAATTCCCTCCTTTGACACAATATGTCCTAATATTTTTCCCTTTGTGACTACAAAATGACATTTTTTAGGGTTCAAACTAATGCCATATTCTAAAGCTTTAATAAATACCTTTTCTAGATGTTCTACATGATCTTCAACCCTTTTTGAATAAGCAGTAAGTTCATCTTGATATACCACCATGATAGCATTAATCAAGTCTGCAAATGCTACTTCCATAGCTCTTTGAAAATTTGCACATGCATTTGTGAGACCGAATGGAATTCTCACATAAACATATGTTCCCCATGGGGTTGTAAAAGTTGTCTTGTACTGCTCAGATTCTTTGAATTTGACCTGGTTGTAACCAAAGAACCCATCCATCGTAGATAATAACTCACACCCTATTACTTTATGTAGTACAACCTCCATATTAGGTAGAGGATAATTATCCTTGAGAGATGCCATATTTAGATTTTTGAAGTCCACGCATAATTTGATATCCCATTCTTCTTCCTCACAGGAACCAGGTTCGAAACCCATGTTGAATTCCTGATTGGTTTGATAATACCCCCATCTCTAAGCTTTATCAATTGCTCCTGCATTTTTGGTTCCAATGTCGGGTTAATAGGTATTTGCCTCTGCCTAAATGGATTTTCCTCTGGTTTCAATGGGATTTCATGTTGAAACAAATCTTCCCTATATGCTTTGAGATCTTCATAAGACCATGCAAACACATGTTTATATTTTCTCAATAATGCAATCAACATTCTTCAAATTGTCGGGCTTATTTTCTTTCCAATGTATACCTTTTTTGGTGCCAACGCAGTCCCCAAATTGATCTCTTCAATATCCTCCCTCTTGACTAGTGTCTACTTCATGAGGGACCAATCATTTCCATCATATACCCTTTCCAATGCTACTAGCCCTTTTGGAAGCTCATTAGTTCTAAGTTGTAAAACCTCCTTCCTGAATACTATCTTCTTTCCATCTACCTCTTCAACAAATGCATTGAAGTCAATTTCTTGGGCTTCATATTGATCTATACAATGAAGAAATTTCAAGATGTCAGTATCGTCATTAAAAACCTGCCAACTGTATATATTATCTGGCACAACGGGTCTTGCTTTGAACTCGATTTGAGACACTCCAGCCAATGTGATTCATCTCTTCTTAGTGCTACATTGGCTAAAAATTCTGCCATTATATTCTTTGACCTATCAATCCACTCAATTGTGTCCCATACAACATTCCTATATTGCTTCACCCTCTTGTGTTTTGTTGCATATTTTGATTTAACTTGAGAAACAACTAGCTCTGAATCCCCTAGAACAACCAACAGCTTAATCTTATGTTTTATAGCCATATTCAAACCTGTTAACAAAGCTTCATATTCTACTATATTGTTCATACATTCAAATACCAGAAAAAATGAATATTTAAAAGTAACTCCTTCAGGGGAAACAAACACTATTCCCACTTCATTACCTTCTTGGCTACATGCTCCATCAAAGTACATTTTTCACACGCCATCATAGTTTTTTGCAACATGCTTATCAATTGGATCACCATTGACTAACTTTGGCTGGGTTGATTCTATCTTAAAACTCCCAAGATCCATATCACAAAAGCAATTGACTTGATCTTGAGGTACACAATCTACAATTTGGCTTATCCTCAGCTCCCTGTACAACTTAACTTCCTGACCATTCACTGGAATTGTTGCATAAGATAAATCAAATTGGACGTTTCCCCCAACTACTACCATCCACTATCTTGATAAAAGCATCCCAAACTAAGGAGGGGTATCAATTACAGTTATATATATATTGTAGGCCACCTGAGGATAAGCAACTAGTTTGACTTCAACATATTTCATAACACCTACTACTGGAATAGGCCTACTATCCATTGCATAGCACTTCCCTTCATTAGTATCTACCCACATACCAAGTTGTTTCATAACACCTACTAGCATGATATTGATAGCAGCGCCAGAGTCTATCATGCAATTCCTCAACAGTTTGTTGTTTATAAGCAGTGTGGTGAAAAAAGGTTCAACTTGTGGGGAACTTACCAATACATCATTTAGGAACACTTCAGGGACAATCACTTTCTCTTGCTTATTAACCGTTTCAGTGGCCATCTAATTTTTAGAACTTGTTCTTTTCTCATTTCCATTTGATATCAATTGAATTGCACTATCCCTATACTCCTTAATTCTCATCATGTCAAGCAGTGGGACAAACATTTTTGCCTGAGATAAAGCCTGAGAGAAGTCAAAAGAAGGACCCTCCACCTTAATTTCTTTCTTTTGCTCTAATGTTTCTTCTTTGTTTTCTTCCTTTTGAACAAGTTTCTGCTTTTCTTTGTATAACTCTTTATCCTCCTCCTTTTGAACAAGCTTTTTTTCATTCTTATCATGTTGCTTTTTTTTCCTCTTCAAAACACTTGGTGTTACTTCTCTATCTTTCATGAATGTTCCCCTAGGAGCACCTTCCTTTTCATTCATTGTCTTATTTCTTAACCAATAATTTCTCTTTGCTTGTTCAACTGCAACAATGGTTAACCTCTTTATTTCCTCTTCAGTGGGTCTCCTTATATCGCATTGAGTAGGCACCTCAATAGAGTATTGTTTTGCATAACTTTCTTTAGAATCAGAAAAAACTTGTTGTTCAGCCATGTGGACATTGCACCTTTGATTTGAAAAATCGTACTCACAACCTTCATCTTCTGAAGATGAATATTCCTCCTTAGTAGGGTGAAAGTCATTTGAGGTCAAGTACACTATGTGATCTTCTCCACTATCATCCACTAGCATCCCTTCTTCTTGCATTTCTTGGGCTACAACACAATGGTCTAGGGAATGTGGCCCATTACAACATTCACACCAAAGATTAGTATTGACCATATACGCCCCATTCTTCCTTAATGGATCAAGTGTTTCTTTGTTCCTAGGTCTATCCATTACAGGTTTTCCATCCTTCCAATCTATATTGTAGGCCATGTCATGTAACCGAGGCCTCTCATTTCTATATGTGTTCTCCTGTTTGTACTGGTAATTATTGACTTGCTGAGGAACCCTAGGATTATCTCTTTTACTAATCATCCCAACAACTTTCCTGTTGTTTTCAATGGTTAGTGCTATCTTTTGGGCTTTAGCTAAATCTCTTGGAAACCTGTTTCTTAGTTCATACCCTATTTTTGGATAAAATGCATTCAAATAAATACTCAATGCTTCAAAGTTTGGCAACTTTGACCCAAGTGGTATCTTATTCTACAATTTGTTGAATCTCTGATTAAAATAATAAATTGACTCATTCTGATTTTTTTGAATCCGTACTATTTCATGTAAAGCAACATTTGATGCACATGGATTTCCATACTATTCAAGAAATCGATCTTGAAATTCTTGAATAGAATCAACAGAGGTTGTTGGCAATCTATTGAACCAATCCCTAGCTTCTTCGGTGAGCGACATCATGAACAACCTCATATGTAAATCTTCATATGATATATCCAAGTCTTGGACAAAAGCATTAAAGTTCCTCAAATGATATTCAACAGTAATTGCACTACTCCCTATAAACTTAGGAACAAGACTTCTCCAACTACTATCCATAAGGTAAGGGTATAATTGAAACCCTGTCAAATCAAATTGTCTGATCATTATTGTGTATTGCTGAGGGGGAGGGTTATGCAAGTGTTGATACTGGTACACTAGATTATTGTATGGCACATATTGCTGACCATGAGGTGGTTGCACATTTGTATGTTGTGATGCAACATACGGTGGATAGTTTGGCTATTTATATTGATTTCCCATCTAATTCTGAGGAACCTTTGGCTGATATGAAGGCCTTGCATAATTGTTTCCTTGCTTATGAGGCAGTTTATATTTTGGAAGATTAGCTATCTGAGCTTTAATTTGAGCTTCTTGCAATTTCAAGTCTTGAATTGCTTTTATCATTTGGATCTTTTCTTGTTCATCTTTTTCTCTTTCTACTTCATGTTTATGAAACTCGAACTATGCTTCTACTTCTTCATGAGTTGAGAACTCATAATTTTCTTGAGGAATTGCATGATCAATAGGCTCACTTTTATTACCCTCCATTCTTTGATCATATTCTTGTTGACATCTGATTCATTCAGCTTCGAGTTTAGCATCGAACTCTACCTATTGCCGAGGATTATAAAAAGTATTTCTTTGTTCTTCAGGGGTACAAGGTTCTGCACTTGAATTATCTCTCCATGTATCATAATAGTCATATGTCTCATAGTGTGGTCTTGATGCTTTGTCTTTATTCATTATGCACATGTCATCATTTATCTTTTTACCCTTATCAACCTTATCATCCTTATGTGTCCACTTATTGTTTCCACTAGGACCTCTAGCAGGACCTCCTTTGTATTGGGATCTTCTACCATTCATGTTGAATTGATGCAATAATCTTGTCAAAGTCGCCACTCACTTTGTTAAAAGTGAGAAAAATGAAATTATCTTGATTTTATCCCCAGTGGAATCACTCCTTCTGAAACTTCTCAAACTATGAATCTTTCTTCAATGACTATATTATAATCTTCAATTGGATATCCTACAATAACTCCCCAACAGAGTCGCCAATTTGTTAGCTCTCAAAAACGCAAGAAAAATACCTCAAGAGGTTGCCAATCTCTTGATACATTTCAAGGTAACATAAAAGGCCATATGATTTAGACCTTCTACTCTTCAGGTGCTACCAAACCTAGGTGGGTGTACCTACAAAAATGAAGCAAACTTGACCAATGTTTATTTCCTAAAGGAATTTACCCACACTAGAAAATAGGAGTGGATAAATGAGTTTTAATTTGGTATAAATTGTATAAGCAATATCAAGGCAAAAATATAATGTGTTCATATGATAAAATGAATGAAATTAAACAGTAGAATGGTAGAGACTAGTGCCTTATTGGGGGCACAGAGTCAAATGAAAATCTGAAATGAATAACTTCTTTCTGGAAAAAACTCAAATTGTTTGGCATATGGGTTTAAGTTTATAACTGGTATAAACATGCAGGAATGTGACTACTGAGTTCTTCTTAATGATACAAATGAGATTCCCTAATTACTATGATTGATTTAAAGGATTTAATCTTTCCTTGAAAGACCCAATTAATCCAACCATACAGATACAACAAGTGTGCACTGATAAACTGAGAAATATCCTTGATATATCAATTTAAACAATTAGAAAACATCAACCTTGGAGACAACTTCAACAATACTTTTAATTAACACAAAAAACAACTGAAACCAGAAAAATGCCACCAAATCAAATGAATTCAATTGAAATCTCCATTATTTTTTACATGCATCATAGTACAAAATATAAACATTCTGATCTACTGTATTTTTCTCAGCCCCATTCTCTTTCAAAAAATGAGTATTTATACATCAGTCATATGAAAAGTCGCATCCATTCGTATTCAAATCTTAGGTAGTACTTTCATTTGGGCTTTTACTAACATTCAATAGATATCCAATATGACGTCCTGTAGTTTCGCCGAGGTTCAATGTTACTCCGACCACCACAGATCACATATCGCTTTGGTGTCATGTAGTTTCATCGATGATCTGAGTCTCCCTGATAGCTATCCCTTGAATCATGAGTGTATCATTGTGGAATTGAAGGTTGGGTAGATGTTCCTCCGCTTACATTATGTTCTTCTGAGATTTATCCTTTGTCAACTCTGATCACCGAGGCATAGTGGTTTTCTTGCTGATGGATTTTCATTCAGCATGAGCTTCCCAGCTCTCTCCAAAAAATCCTGTCTCGCTAATAATCAAACATATCACTGTGACTCTGGGGGTCGGCGGAACTCCAAGACTTCATATCTATGACAATGACAGAATCTATCATTGCTTTGTCGGCAAGACCAAATGAACACTGCAGGATGTTACTTCAATGACTCTTCTCTCAGCAACATAGCTCTTTGCATTTCATCGATAAGACACTTATATTCTCGATATGACTCAAACCGATGAAAATTTTCTTGCCGATGTGTCTCTATTTCTTTGATTGGTGAGACACAAATAGGATTGATATGACTCACCCTGATGCATACTATCTTGTTGATAGGATCTTTCCTTCACTTAGACTCTAAATTGTGTCTGCCCAATGTGTGTCTGCAACTAAAATCTCATCGGTATAACATTCCCAATCTCTTGCCAATAGACTGCAAAAGACACACGTTAGTATAAAATTCTTTATGGATCGGTGAGACCTACATCATGTTACATCGATATGGTTTATACTTTCAAATGCTCAGGAACAAGTGAATTCTAGGGGACCAAATGACAGAATATGGGCAAAAATGATATGCAAAGTGGATTCTTATGCTTATGGTATGGGCATATTTGGAAACTCATGAATATAAACAATTGTAAAATTTTCAAAATCTTACAGTTCTAACATATTCCTTTTCAACTGTTCCTCTTCTTGTATAGCCTCACTCAAATTTCTCTTCATGTTTTCCTTTTTCTTTACTCTTCATTTTCTAGGAGTAACAAATGGTGCAATAAGGGGTATGTTCTTCCTTTTAGAAGCACGAGTATTGGGTCTCATGGAGACAAGTACATCAACTGATGCCAGAGTACTATGTTCTTTCTTCTCTCCTTTCTTAGCTATATCAACATTGGAAGTAGGTGCAGTAGCAGAGGATATTATTTTAGATTTCCTAGGTCTAGAGGGTAGTTTAGTTGACTTGGACTTTCTCTCATCAAGGGATTCCTTCAATTGATCAATGTCATCCTTAGTGAATGACCCTTGGAAGAATTCCTCAACATTCTTTCTTGTTGTTTTTGCTTTATGGGATGCAAAAGTCTCTAAGTGCACTTCCTTAGCTTTTTCCTCATATGTTCCATGTCGAGGAAGAGAGGTGTCTCTTAGACTACTTAGCAACATTTTAATAAACCTCTTAGCAAGTTGTCCATTAGCTTCATATCCCAATGGTTCTATCCAAATATTTTTGGGTTCAACTTCTTCAATGATGCATTCATCAGTACTTACAAGAAAGGTTATGTCCTTTGCATACTTTTTCACCAAGCTTCTGGGAACCTTTTCTCTTTCATGCATATCATTCTAGAAAACTACAAAGAATGTAGTTAATGCATTGTTCTATGCCCTAAAGTCTCCAAGACTATGTAGGTGTTCAAAAATTTGATGAGCAACTGGCCTATTGCAATCCCATATGATATTTTTCTTTCCTGGTAACTCCCTCAAAAAGTAAAATAATAGACAAATTACCAATGTCCCAAACTTAATTGAGTGTTTCTTTGTCTTGATCAAGCTCTAATTCTCTAGAAGTTGCTATTAGAGCAACTCGTGTAGATCATAGTCTCCTTACTTTACTACCGTTTTGTATGTGATATGAATTATTGTGGAAGACACAAAATTCCCTTGATTGGTGAAATATATTTTATGTCCAACCATGATAGCATCATACTTCATAGCTAGGGTTTCAATGGGCCTAGTATTCAAAGCTCTCCCATCAAATGTGGCTCTAGTTAGCTTCATAACTGAATCATTTTTCATAGCTTTCAAAAACCACATAGTTCAGATAATAGTAGATACCTTCTCAAGATTTCTTGAAAACTAAAAAGGTTTGATGCCAACTTCTCTGAATTTCTTTTCAACTTTCTTCAGCTCGCTCTGCTTCTTCCAATTTTCCAAATTTTATTTCGTTCAACTTAGTTTCTTACTTTATGTTTTACAAAATTTTCCCTAATTTTGCATTCAATGCACTCCAACTTCAAAAAGTTGATAAACACTTTGTAGAATACACTGTAAACCCTAAGATTTTCTACAATTCATCAAATTTTCATATTTTCTACTAAAAAATTCTTCAAAATCTTTAGAATGATACTCTACACCATGTATCCTCATGTCATAGCTTGAAACTTCTTATTCTAGGGGTTTGTTAGATTTTTCAATCACTGCTCCCCCCTAAAACCATTGTTGGGTTTAGTTTTTAAAAGAAGTATTTGCACTAGGTGTAGATGCAAATGCATTTGATTCATCCTTATTCTTAGGTTCTTTTTTCTTCCAAATTTTCTCCATTTCCTTTTTAACTTTCGTACGATCAATATTATTCATAGTTTTGTTCTTTTGATCCGATTTAGCTTTCTTCTCAATTTTGATTTTGAAATTTTTTGAAGTGTGTCCCAATCTATTGTAGGTGTAACACACAACATGTTTCTGACCAAACTAATTTGTATTCAAACTTGATCTACATTGAATAGATTTATGTCCAAAAGCATAGCATATATAGCAATAGCCTGAAAATATTGAGTCATTCTACCAATATTGAATCTATTCATCATTTCCTAACTTCTACACTCTATAGCTCTTTTCCCAAACTTATTGCAAGAAAATCATTGTCTAGTAAAGAATCCAACATTCTCATTCATTCTATTTTGGTTCATTCTAATTCTACATTCTATCACCCTGTGACCAAATTTATTGCATGAAAAAAAAATTCCTTTGAATGATGGGTACCCTTGAGCATTAGGCTGTCAAATAGGAATCCTTTTGGTATTGCTTCTATGATTCTTGAACTTCATTCCATTTCTTTGATTCTTCCTCTAATTGTTCATTTTGTTGGGAACCTGGTTTTCCTTTGAACTTTGTCCCTCTTCAAGTCCTAGACCACTTTTATTCTTAGAGGGTTTTTGTAAAGAAATGAATTCATCAATATTTGTGGTGCTTGCATTGAATTTATCCTCATGAGATTTTTCCTTCACTAAGTCTAATCTTAGTGCCACTACTTCTTGTTCAAGCCTTGTGCATTCATCAATTTTTCTCTAGATTTCAACTTTCTGACATTCTTCAATTCTTTCTTTTTTTCCACTTGCAACTTTAGTCTGGTGATGTCTTCATTAGCCTTCTTTAACTGATCATGGACTTCTCTATGCCTTTCTTTGAATTTCTTGATTTTTTCTCTTAGTTTTCTGATGCATTCATTTTCTTCTTTTAGGTTTTCCTTCAGAGATTTTTTCTTATCCTCACTTTTTTCCAGATCTTTAAGAGCAACATGAAGTTCCTCAATTGTAGAGATCTCTTCTGGAGGAACATGATAATTTTTATCGGCCATGTGTTCAAACTTCAAGATCTTCCTTAATCTATTAAGCTTCTCAAAAGGAACTGAGCTCTAATACCAATTGTTGAACACATAGAATATTGAGAGGGGGGTGACTTTATTATTCTACTAAACCAATTGATTGCTAACCATCCAATTATTATAATATATCTTGTTGCAGTAGTAAGTAAGAACATGGAAATGAACATAACATCACACAACTCATAGACACTAGGATTTTTATGTGGAAAACCCAAAGTGGAAAAAACCACGGTGAGGATTAGCTTACAATATATTATAACTGCTTAGAAGATATTACATGGCACACTACCAGGACACATTATCCTTGAAAGGATCACAACTGGAGTACAAGAGAATATGGATTACTGCTAGAATACATAAAGGTATGGATCACTAATAGGAATGTGAATTGAAAGGAATACACTTTCTAAGTGTTGAGTATAGTTCCAATTGAGCTCTGAAAGATGGAAAGTCCTACACTAGATTGCAGATATACAACAACTGTCATCAACTACCAATGACTTCACATTGTATCACTTTACCATATACATCACATAATCACTTGTCATTTCTCTCTGTCTCTTTATCTTTCATACATCAATGTATATATCAAATATATATATACTCAATACAAGGATATTCCATTATACACATGGTTCATACATCAATTAGGTCAGCCTAATTGGATGTAAGCATACATAATTCAAAATATCTTGTCAGCCAAAAAACAAAAATTCTTTAGTGCTCAAAACCAAAAATACAAGACACAATTTAGGTTGTCCTGGACCTAAAAAATAATCCTTCATGAAATGTGCACCTTATGAACACGTCAGCCAAAAGAGAAACACATTAAAATTGTGAGCCAAACTTTTGACATTTAAATCTTTCAACCAATTCAACCAAAATTGTTGATTCCCTGATCACGATTGTATCTAAGACTTGGTATTCTTGCCACCAAAGAAAAAGTCTCTTGAAAATCTATGCCTCTACTTGTGAGTAAGCTTTACACACAAGCCTTACTTTGTTTCTAACCACTTATCTATTCTCATTCAGCTTATTTCTAAATACCCACTTTGATCTAATAATGTTTTTATCTTTCGGTCTTGGGACCAATTCCCATGTTTGATTCTTCTCAATCCGCATAAGTTCTTCTTTCATAGCTTCCATATAATGTTCATCTTTACATGCTTCACTTAAAATATTCGGTTGGATATCAAAAAGTAAACATAGATTTACTTCAACAACAACTCTACTTCTTTTCAATACTCATTTTGTCTTATCTCCAATGATTTGACTTTCTAAATGATTCTTCTGCACATATCTAGGTGTCTTAGGGGACACCACCAGAGCTTTTTCTTGTCTTTCATTTTCTTCATTCTTCTTCTCTTGCTCATCCTTTTCCTGTTCTTCCATAATTTCTTCAATTCTTATGCAATCAAGTTCATCAGATACATATCCATCAATATCAATTGAATTCTTCATTGTTTCATCAACCTTGACATTTGTACTTTCTACAATCTTTCTCAGTTTTTTGTTGGAACATCTATAAGATTTGATTTTAGTAGAATATCCAAGAAAAATTCCTTCATCACTTATTGCATCAAACTTTCCTAAAGTTTCTTCATCTCTTATGATATAACATTTGCTTCCAAATACCTTGAAATACTTAACAGTAGGAATTCTTTCATACCATAGGTCATAGGAGGTCTTTGTACTATTTTATCTTGCTTGAACTCGATTGAATACATAAAAAATCAGTATGAATAGCTTCTCTCTAGTAAACTTCTAGTAAACCAGCCTTGATAATCATTGATCTAGTGGCCTCTTGAACTATTTTATTCTTTCTTTCAACAACTCCATTTTTCTGAGGAGTTCTCAGAGTAGATAACTATCTTTTTATTCCATGCACTTCAAAAAACATATTAAACTCAAGGGAGGTGAATTATCCACCTCTGTCAAACCTTAAGCATTTTATCCTCAAATTTACTTCATTTTCAAACATAGCTTTGAATGTCTTGAATCTCACTAATGCATCTGATTTCTCTCTAAGAAATGTAACCCATGTATATCTAGAATAATCATCATTCAAAAACATAAAGTAACTTTCACCTTGTAGAATTCTCACTCTTGTAGGACCACAAAGATCTGTATGAATTAAATCCAATAGTCTAGTAGTAGATTGTTCCTTTGATCTGTAATGGATTCTAGCTTTCTTTCCAAACTAACAACTCCTGCAAATAGCATTAACAGGATTTGTTATCCTTGGTAAATCTCTCACGGACTGAACTGCACTAATCCTCACCAAGTTATCAAAATTCATGTGATACATTCTCCAATGCCACAACCAACTTTCATTAATCCGAGTAATAAAGCATTTTCCATCAACACCCTTAATTTGATAGATATTTCCTTCATATTTCTTTCCTGTAGCAATCACTATTCTAGATCCTTTCCAGATTTCACATCTTGTATCCTCAAAAAAAAGATTATATCCTTTACTACACATCTATCCAAAACTCAAGAGATTATTCCTTAAACCATTAACATAGTAGACATCATTAGTATTATACTTTCCATCAAAACTTACTAAACCTATCCTGCAAATTTTACCACCAGTATCATCTCCAAACATAACCAAGCCTCCATATTTTTCAAGTTTAACAAACTTACTCTTATCACCAGTCATGTGATGTGAACAACCACTATCAACAACCCAATAGTTTTTTTCCTATTTAGCATGTACGAAAGAGATTATAGTACCTTCATTTTTCTCCTTCTCTAGAGGGCATTCCTTCACCTATTTGTTAGAATTAGCAAAAGTAGGTTCATCTTTTATAACCAAGAACAAGCATTCATTGTCATCAAGATCTTCATAATTAGAATCCTCATCAGATATACTAGCATTCTCATTCACATAATATGCTTTGTTGATCTTCTTACCTTTCTTTTCTTTCTCATATCTTTGTTTATTCCTCTTAGCTCTTTTCAGACACTTTGCAACATAATGACCTATTTCCCCATAACTAAAGCATTTAAAGGGTAACTTAACTTCATACTTTCTAGAGCCTTTCCTAATCCTTCTCACAAAGTTAGCTTCTAATTCATCAAGATTTTCTTCATCCAGATCTTTAGCTTTTGTAGCCTTAAAAGTAGTCTCTGATCTAAATCCATTTCTCAAATTCAACTTCCTCATCTCATAAGATGTCAAAGATCCCAACAACAGATCTTTAGTGTAGGTCTTATAATCTATACTATGTTCAACAACACATATCTTTTCACTATGAGCATTAGGAAGAGTTCTAAGAATCTTCTTTACAATCTTGGTTTCATCTGGTAGCACCAAGTCACTCACATTCAGCCTACTATCTCATCAATCTCTATACATAGCTTTAACATTCTCATCTTAGGATATGTGTAGGAGCTCAAGCTGTGTTTTTCCAAATTCTATAATTTTCTCTTTGAAGCCTTTAATCACCTTCATGCACCCTTTTCAAAGCATCCCAAACTTCCTTAGCAGTCTTCATATTTTGAACCTTAATCAACTCAAAATGTACTAGGATGTTCTTCAAAATGTACTTTGCCTTATTGTTCACTTCATGTTCTTTGATCTCATTAGTCATGCTCGGACCATTAGTAGGAGGAGTGTAAGGATTCTTGTAAGATTTTTGCACATCATGCCCACAATGCTCTAGATATTCTTCCATTAGTATTTTCTAGATAGCATAATTAGTTCCATCAAACCTCGGATAATCATAAGTAAATTTTCCATCCATCTCAAACCTTCCTTAAGTGGTTAAGCTCTACTCCCAGGAACCAAGCTTTGATACCAATTGTTGAATAGGACAACTAAGAGGGGGGGTGAATCAATTGTAGCAAATTAAAACCTTTAAATCATTCACCAAAACTAATCCTTAACACTACTTAAATGATTAAACATTAAGTGCAAGTGCAGAAACTAAAAACCATCACCACAAAACACAACATATATTTTACATAAGGAGAAACCCTAATAAGGAAAAACCACGAAGAGGATTAACTCACACTATAGAGAATATCAAAACCAATTACAAAAGGCTCACTGCATGAGAAACAAGGCTCACTGCCAAAACAAGGAACCATTATCTGGATTAGGACTCACTATCCAATAGGGCTAACAACCTAGAGGGATCACTACCATAGAGATACAAAGAAGATAGAAGAGATATGTTATAGAGAGAAGACAATCTTAATGCAATAGAGAAATCCACAACAATTTTCTCAACCACTTGTAGACACCCATGAATGATAGAGTACACCTTTAGCTCACTGCATTTGGAAACTTAGCATTTAGGCTTCACACTGATCTACCACACTTGCATCACACACACTCACTGATTCACATCAATCTCACATCTATCTTCTCTATTTATTTACACTTATCTCTCTTTGTACATCATTTCACCACTAACTCATCCTGCATTTATACCATCTTCAACTTTGAAACATATCCAAAGTCAGCCAGCCAACATTAAATTCAAATTAGGTTAGCACGAAAACATCATAGGGTGGAATTAGAATAAGGGTGACCCAAATAGATCCAACATGCTTCATCAACTATGAAGATAGTGTTCAACACAAGGTCAGCCAAACCAGTGTAAAACACCTAAAACAATTGAGCACAAACCTTTCAGATATCAAAATTATCTTCAATACAACAATAACAACTTAACACTAGAACCGCAAGTCATAAGAATTTACCAAAGAGAAATCTGGACCAACAACATTTCTCCCAGACCTTAGCTAGAAACACAAAAAACCACAGTTCACAACTGGTGAACATAACTCACACTGTACAATGAATCAACTATAACACCCTCCCAAATATTTCAAGAAAGAATTACAACTATTTGTCCAATTCTAGGGGAAATATTATCCAAATCAGACGAAAGATAAACAACTCACGTGTTTTATCAAGAAATTACTTTAATGGTATGAATGTGACAAGAATGAGGAAACTTCACCAGTTCAACTGTATATAACATTATTCAAACAATTAGATTGTACAACCATCAACACATTACTTATAATTTGTGAGAGGAAATAGAGCATACATAGATAATAAATTTACTAGAAAATTTTCAAATAAAAAGACAAATCACCCTTTAACTCAATTACATAAACCACAACATAGGGATAATAATGAGTTTAAAATCATGATCCATTATTTTGTGCAGATTATGGAAATCAATTAAAACTTATATCTAGTTATATGCTAATAGCATCCTAACACATATATGCTATATATATGTACAACATAAATCTATTCACAAATGTAATCATTGACTTATTTCCTATCGACTAGATGCTACATCATGTTTGTATTGTCACTACATTAAATTAGATATATGGATCAAACCTTCTATAGCACATATTCCACCTAATGGATAAAATGATGAATAAACATGACTGCCAAAATAATGGATACTTCCATTGGGAAGATAATAGTTCCAACCATGGAGATGCTAGGATTATGTTTATGATAGAAAAGTATGAGGACATTGATCACCCTACTAAGGATCAATGAATTATAAACCTTATTATACTTTCAGTCGATTCACTAAACAAGATAATGTTAGTGCCCAAAAAAAATTAAGATGGATTCTATTTCACTAAATAAGTCCATTCATTAACCACTTTTGCATCATTTATTATGTTGCTGCTAATATCAGATTTACTGTCATTATTAATTTGCTATTATTCATTTTTCATTTTAACATGGATCATTATATAAAAAAAATGTTTATATCCACCTACATTTACTTATGTATAAGTATATGCTTTTACATAATTAAAACAAAGGTTTGGGGTTTGAAAGTTATGAGGCACAATAGATTAAGATGCATTAATAAACAAATGGTTTCAAGGCACATTAGACCCATCCTTTGTGTGCTAGCCCAGAAACATGTTCACTAATGTAGTACATACAAATGAGTAACCGTTCACTAGGAATGCGATCCAAAATTAAGCAAATTTAAGGAATAATACAAAAAATACAATTATACATGCAATTACTATAGTTAACCACAAGTATCAATATTCCAAATCAGCATAACATAACCCAAGAACCATTACTGAGAGGATCGTTTGCATCAAGCATTGATTTAGTCAGGAAACAACTACTTACAAGATTGGATGATATGCTCAACATAATGCATACCCCACTCAAGGATTCAAAAAATAGTGGGTAACCATTGGCATGCCTAGCAAGTGGTTACCTAAACGCATGCAATAGCAGACCAAAAAGGTTTGCAAAAATTCCTTTTTAGAAGGAAAAAACAAAAGGAAATAATAATGGCGTGACCCAGAATAGCAGTATCATCAGATATCAAACTTCACATCTAGCATCAAGCAAACAAAAGAAGACTTGAATGAAGGGGATGATATTACTATGCTTAATTTGAAATTGATTAAAATAGAGAATGCAATTAAAATAACCGAAGATAGTCCATTCATTTTAGCGAGTATCTATTCTGACATTCAAATTATTATTTCCATAATGGTTACCGTTATAGATTACATTTCCAAAGTAATTGAGACATAGAAAGCATTGAACAAAAAGAAGTCTTCCCAAAGCAAAGTAACAAATCATTCAATCTAGGAAAAAAGAGAATGTTTTTACCATATTCAAATATACAAACATGTATCCTCTTTCCTTGGTGAAACACTAAACAATGCATAACTAACACAAAATCAAAGTTTCTTGCACATGAATTTTACAGTCTGCTCACAAAATTTTTGTTATAAGAATCAAAGGTTTTCTTTATGGTCTACAAGATTAAATGATAACAACAGAGGGAAAACAACCATCTCAATAACCCTTCATAGAGTTTTCTTCCATTTTATATTCTTCAACACCATGGTTCATTCTTGAACCTGTAATTCATGGAGTTAGAGCAACCCAGATCTACACTCCGCTCAACCGTAGGACAACTATGTCCACCCCCGAGTTGGAGGAAAAGTCCAAAATATAAAACAAAAATTAAAATAACATACAACTTACACTTTCACCCAATCCCACACAAACAAATATAGAGAAAAGTTTGTAGTTACACATTCATACTCACTAAGAACCCACACCCAAGGATCTTTAAAGGGGGAGAAGGGGGATTCCCTTCCCTCTTGGGGAAACACAATTTACAACTCCTTCAATTTCATTTTTATTTACAACAACCCTTCATAATCACAAAACACAATGTGTATCTCCATCCCAGCCAACCATACCCCTTCCATCATTCCACCCACAACTTCATTTCACAACACCACCATTAAATGTTTTTTCCTCCTCCACTCCCATATCACACATTTTCAAAATCTGTTTCACATCTGCAAGAGAGGCTTCGTGCCCTCCTTAGTCCCACATGAAGGAGGCTCTCAACCCGCATAGGAGATCAGCTCCTTAATCACACACACAAATCCATAACACCAACCAGCACAACATAAGATATAAAATAGAAAAATACAACACAACAGTAATATTTCAATCATTCAACATGACTTTGAAAAATATTAATAGGAAATACAATCCTACCTCGGCTACCCATGTTAGGATCAGCCCAATCCAAGGAAACCTTCTAACTCTTTTTCCAATCCTGCTATTTTTGTTTTAAACCAAAGAAAACAACCATCTTTTTTTACTCCATCTTTTTTAACAAAGAAAGCCAACAAATTTCGAAATCAAAGGAAAGGAATGGAAAAATAGCACTATCAACCATAAAATAAACTTTCCCAACTCTTCCACTTCAAGTAAAATGAAAGAGTATATAAATTAAAATTAAAACATATTCCTCAATAACATAATAAAATCAAACAACTTCCTACACCCAATCCTTTTCCCAGCTTGCAAAAATTTAAATAAATCAATAAAAGAACTCAAATAAATTCCTAAACATATGGACTTTGCCTCCAATATTAAGGACCTGGGCCTGCACAACTCAATAAAAGCATTAGTACCTTTTTCGGAATAAAAATCAAAATACAATATATACAATCATGGAAATTTTCTTAGCATCCTAAAATTCACCATATATAAATTTAAAACCATCTACTATTGCAGAATTTATCATTTATCTAAAATTTTACATAGTCAATACCATATTAACTAAATGAGCATAATGCGATATCCAAAAAGACATTATCAAAAATATATCACATCATCCACAACCAATAAATGTCTAGATATGCATATTTAATGTAAGGGTCCACAAATTAAAAAAAATAACAATATCTATGTCCCAACCCAACAATACATAAGTCAAAAATCCAAACCAAAATTTCAAGCATAATACTAGCAGTGTTCTACATTCTCCCCAAGACTCAAGCTTCCTCTTGGGAGCTAGCAAAACATATCGAATAAAGTTCTCTTTTTGCATCCTCCCATGTAGTGGAAGACTCGTAAAGATCACTTGGACTCATTATATCGTATACAAGGGCGGTTCATTGATCCAATATCGCGGCTGGTTCCAATGTTAGTTGTCCATCACATTGCCACACAAGCATCCCCTATAGAACATGAAATATCTTAAACATAGTTTTTTTTTTAAGACACATGAAAAACATTGTGAATCTAGGGCAAGATGGGTGGTAGGGCTAAGCAATAAGCAACTGGACCAATTCTCTCTAGAATCTCAAAAGGACCAACAAATCTTGGTGCCAACTTAGAACCCTTCCCATAGCGGATAGAGTCTTGTCGGGGAAATGCACAAGAAGAGTTTGTCTCAACTTTGAATCTCATAGTCTACTCTCTTGGCATCCACATACTACTTACGTCAATCTTGAGCTATTTACAAATGTTCTCAGAATTGAGGCTACATTGTTCCATCTCTCATACAGCTCAGACCAATGCAACCCCAATCCCTCAATTAGGTTCCAACTCAAGGAGTCTACATGTCTCCATATAGATCCTCATAGATTGCCATCCCAAGTGAACTGCAGGCCACCCTTGTTATACACAAACTCTACTAGATAAAGGTACTCCTCCCAGCAGAGTTTGTTGGTCCATAATGTACATTACATATATTCACAGAACACGATTTACCGCGCTCTGTCTAACCATCCATCTCTAGATGGTATGCGATGCTGAGAGTAAGTTAGTACCCAATGCTTGCTAAAGTGGTCCAAAGGATGAAGTGAACATAGGATCTCTGTAAAAAATAATCCTCTTCAAAACTCCATGTAGTTGAACAATGTCATGCAAAGAAACTCTAGCTACTGAAGTGACATTATAAGATCTCATGGGAGAAAAATGTGCCACCTTAGTTAACTTATCCACTATTACCATAATCACTGTAGACATGCAAAATTAACATTATGCATTGATGAAGTTGATCAATTAGGTCTCACATTAGGCCCATTCATCACTTTCATCCATTCATTAAATAATCTCATTTATCAAATAAGCATTATCATTCAACCTTCATCTTGCATCATCCACGTAATTAAATAAATCAGGACTTCATTTAAATCAAATCCTAAATCATATTCCATCATTTTCTAATTTAAATAAATCAATTATCAAAGTCTTGAAAGTCAAATAATCTAATCAGCATTTAATCAGCATAATCATCATCTAGCCACGATTAAATGTTAATCCCATCCCACTTGCATTCTAGATATATCCCACTTGCACAATAAATCCAATTTTGTTGATTTCCCGAAACCTCATTTTCCCTCATGACAAGTCAAACATGGCATTTATTGCTCTTTTTTCTTGTCCCCCTCTCAAAATTTATTGCAAATTTGAATTCAAATTCTCCCTCTCATGGGCACTCTTCCCAAATCTTGCACAACCTTTGACCTATCATCATTTGACAAGTGTCATCTTCTCATTAGAGGATCTTTAGTCCCACATTCATCATCTTGGCCAATCTCTCATCAACAAAATCTATACAAGAAGGCTTAATCCTCATTCATAGGATCCACAATTTTATGCAAGGTTACTCTCTTCATTTGAGATTTGATCTTGTCCATTTCACTCCATCATCTCCATTTGCATTTTATCATCTTGAGCTTTGATCAAGGATTGGGAAAGGGTCACTAGCACATGTGACACCAATCCACTATGGAATAGGTGACTTGTAATTGCTTTCTTAATGCTTTGGTTTTTCTTTTGTCATGTATTGCATTTTAGAAGTCTTTATAAGGTATTTCATAGAGGCATTTTGATAGAGTTTGCAAGGCACTAACCCATTGTTTAAAGTTTAGTTGTTTGCAGATTTTAAAAAGATGCCTACAATCACACCATGCCATCAAGCAGACACTGGTAATCCCATGATAAAATCCATAGATATCACGTCCCATTTCCACTTTAGTGTGGCATGTAGGTACAATAGCCCAATGGGGTGTTGATGCTCTGCTTCTACTCTTTGACACTCCAGACAATGAGCAACAAACTTTAAAATATCCTTTTGTATTCCTACCAAATAGTACAACTTCTGAAGGTCTACATATATTTTCTTAACACCCAGGTGGGTTGTATGAGGTGCTTGATGAGCCTTGGCTAGAAAGAATTCCATAAGATCTCCAAGAGGAGGTACATAAATATTCCCATGATGATGGAGCAACCCATCAATATCTATAGAATATCCCTCAAACTTTCCTTCCAAAGGACCTTGACACTGAATAATCTCACTATACAGCATGTCCTAAGGTAGCAACTCCAAAATATGGCCCTAAAGATCTGTCTTTATTGTCAAGGCCAACAATTCGTGCCTACGCCTACTAAGGGAATCAACTACAACATTCTCCTTCCCCTTACTATAGTGAATATCAAAATCATACTCAAAGAGAAACTCCATCCATCAATATTTTCTGGCATTTAAATTGGGCTGAGAAAAGATATACTACAAACTACGATGGTCTGAATGCATCTCAAATCTATGCCCAAGAAGAAAATGATGTCATTTTGTTAAAGAATGGAAAACTACAGCCAACTCCAAATCATGTGTTAGATAATTAAGCTCATGACTTCTTAGTTTTCATGACTCAAAGGCGATTACACGACCTTCCTACATCAGCACCGCTCCAATTCCTTCAATAGATGCATATGTGCAAACAACGAAGTCACCGACAAGATCTGGAATTGCTAAAATAGGTGCACTGGTAAGTTTCTCCTTTAATAGTTGGAAGGCTCTCTCACACTGATCAGACCAAACAAATTTCTTGCCTTGTCTTTGAAGGGAAGTAATCAAATGAGCAATCCTAGAAAATCCTTCTACAAATCTCATGTAGTAACCGACTAGATCCATAAAGCTCCTTACTTCTATTACATTGGTAGGAATTGGCCAATCCAAAATAGCTTGTATCTTAGCAAGATCCATAGAAATTTCCTCTCCAAAAATAATGTTCCCTAGATAATGTATTTTTATTTCAAAGAATTCACACTTAGCAAGGTTGGCATATAATTGATTTTCCCTCAAACACTGCAACACTTGTCGTAAATGTACCACATGCTCCTCAACTGTGCAAGAATAAATCAAAATTTCATCTAGAAAGATGACCACAAATCGGTCCAAAAAAGTATGGAAAACACCATTCATCGGGCTCATGAAAACTGTCAGAGCATTGGTCAACCCAAATGGGACTACAGTAAACACATAGTGTCCATAATGTGTACAAAAAGCTATTTTATGTATGCCAGCTTCCACAATCCTCAACTAATGATACCCTAATTTAAGATCTATCTTTGAGAAAATCTTTTCTCCTTGAATTTGGTCAAAAAGATCATCTATTCTAGGCAAAGGATATCGATTCTTAATTGTGAGTTTACTTAACTACTTGTAATCAATACATAGGCAGAGAGTTTTGTCCTTCTTCTTTACAAAGATTACCGAAGCACCCTAAGGTGAAATGATAGGATGGATATGACCTTTCTCTAAGAGCTCCTCCAGTTGCAACTTAAGTTCCTAAAGTTCTTGTGTTTTCATCCTATAAGGGGCCTTGGAAATAGGTTGTGCTCCTGGAACCAAGTCGATATGAAAGTCAATCTCCCTCTTAGGCGGCATTCCAGAGAGATGTGAGTGAAAAACATCAACAAACTCACATAGAATAGAATGGTTTTCCAAGGTAGCATCAACCTTATGCTCTAACCTATTACTAATAGAGATGGTAAAAAACTGACTACCTTTTCTCATACATCGCTTAAGTTACTTAGCAAAAATCATCCTTAGTGACAGAGGTCTTTTAATACCCGAGACTACCACCTTCTTGCCCATATTATCAGCACACTCAACAGACTAATTATGACAATCCAACTTGGCCTCATGAGTATTCATCCAGTCCATACCAAAAATCACGTCATATGAGCCCAATGGTATTAGCCTGAAATCCATTGTAGTGAGGTAGGAACTAAAATCTAATTGAAAATTCCAAACCAAAGAACTAACAATCATTCTGGCACTTGAAGCTAGTTCTACATCCCAATTATCATCCTTCTTAACCACCACTAGCCCACACTTATCCACAATGGATAGGGAAATAAAAGAGTATGTGGCACCAGAGTCAAAAAGTACAAAAATAGCAACCTTACCAATTTTACCAGTGACCTCAATGACTAATGCCTGATGATCTACCTGCCAATTGTCAACTGTTGTAAAAACTTGATGAGACTTACCAACATCACCAACAGTAGGTTCTGAAACTGCTAGTTGTTGAGCCCTTGTAGCACCCTTGTTTTGTAAACACTCTCGAGCAATATGTCCCATGCCACCACAATTATAACAAGGGCCCTTAGGTGGTGCTAGTCTAAAACCCTGGTTTACTAGAGCTTGCATGACTTTCCCTAGCACTTTGTTGTGAGTGAGCTAGCCCCACAAATGGAGTCTGAGCCCTCTATCCGCCTTTTTAAGAAGGGCTTTTCCATGGCCTTTCTGAACCTCCTTGAAATGACTTAGCTTTCTGACACTACTACTATTGCAGTGGCCCTAACCTAACAGAAAAAGAGCTTGCCCCACCTCCACTCCTCGATGGTGTGAAAGAATGGAGCTAGTTGCAGTTCTGAGGAGGTGGATTCCTATGATGATCATGATGTCAAGGTTTGATTTCTTCTGAAATAAGAGCCTTCTTCACTACATGCCTCAAGGTAGATGGTTCTGACAGTCATACAAGTCCTGCTATACCATGTTTAAGACCCCTGATGAAGCAGTTTACCATCAATTTTTCATCTTGAATGTAATCAACATATTGCATCAACTCAAAAAAATTATTCTTGTACTGAGCCACGGTAATACCTCTTTGCTGGAGGCCATGAAATTCATCAATTATTCGTTGCTGAAAATGATCAGTGATGTATCTTTTCTTAAATAAGTCCAAGAAAATTTCCCAAGTAACATTATCCAAAGTCAGGTTTCCCTTTCTCTCCTCCTATCACCACCAAGTGTCTACATTTTCCTTAAGTAAGTGGATTGCCAATCTTTCCTTGAGATTGGTACTGTAAGTTTTGAGTGCAAAACATTTCTCAATTCCAATCAACCAAGTCTCCACCTTCGAACCCTCAATAGAGCCATAAAAGTGTTGTAGCTGAAGACAAAGGAAATTCCATATAATCTTGTCTATATCAATATGAGCTTCATTCCTCACTTGAGGGTTTTGAGGAGGAGTCTCAAAGTTTCTAGATTCATCCATATCCTCCTTAGAATGCTTTGCTCTCCCTCTGCTAGGGATTCTACTACACTCCCTATGATTATAATGACTTTTGTCTAATTGTCACTGTTCTTGGTAGTGCGGTACGAGAAGCCTATCCTGAATGACATCCACCAGTTGTTGCAAGGTTTGTTGTATTTGGGGCCTGTGGTCAACATGCTCCTCAAAATGCACTAATACTGATGGTGTGGAATGAGGTCTCCACCATGGGAGAATTTTGCACCAAAAAGCACAAGTTACGTAATTACTACCTCAGATTCCCCAAAGCTCCCCAAGTATTGCAACCTGGGGCTTTGATACCTATGTAACACCCTCCCAAATATTTCAAGAAAGAATTACAACTATTTGTCCAATTCTAGGGGAAAGATTATCCAAATCAGACAAAAAATAAACAACTCACGTGTTTTATCAGGAAATTACTTTAATGGTATGAATGTGACAAGAGTGAGGAAATTTCACCAGTTCAACTATATATAACATTATTCAAAAAATTAGATTTTACAACCATCAACACATTACTTATAATTTGTGAGAGGAAATAGAGCACACATAGATAACAAATTTACTAGCAAATGCTCAAATATAAAGAAAGATCACCCTTTACCTAAATTACATAAACCACAACATAGGGATATTAATGATTTCAAAATCATGATCCATTATTTTGTGTAGATTATGGAAATCAATTAAAACTTATATCCGGTTATATGCTAACAACATCCTGACACATATATGCTTATATATATATGTAAAACATAAATCTATTCACAAATGTAATCGTTCACTTATATCCTATCAACTAGATGCTACATCATGTTTGTATTATCACTACATTAAATTAGATATATGGAGCAAACCTTCTACAACACATATTCCACCTAATGGATGAAACGATGAATAAACATGACTTCCAAAATAATGAATACTTGCATTGGAAAGATAATAGCTCCAACCATGGAGAGGCTAGGATTATGTTTATGACAGAAAAGTATGAGGACCTCAATCACCCTACTAAGGATCAATTAATTATAAACCTCATTATACTTTCACTACTTAACAAGTATGGTCGATTCACTAAACAAACTAAACAAGATAGTGTTAGCGCCTAGAAAACATTAATATGGATTCAATTTCACTAAGTCCATTCATTAACCACTTTCGCATCATTTATTATGTTGCTGCTAATATTAGATTTACTGTCATTATTAATTTTTTGTTCATATTTCATTTTAACATAGATCATTATATAACAAAAATGTCTATATCCACCTGCATTTACTTATGGATAAGTATATGATTTTGCATAATTGAAACAAAGGTTCGGGGTTTGAAAGTTATGAGGCACAATAGATTAAGACACATTAATAAACAAATGGTTTCAAGGAACAACAGACCCATCCTTTGCATGCTAGCCCAAAAACATGTTCGCCAATGTAGCACATACAAATCAATAACCATTTCGTAGGCACACAATAGAGAATTAAGCAAATTTAAGGAATAATACCAAAAATACAATTATACATGCAATTACTACAGTTAACCATAGGTATCGATATGCCAAATTGACATGACGCAACCTAAGAATGGTTACTAAGAGGATTGTTTGCATCAAGCATTGATTTAGTCAGGAAACAACTACCTATAGGATTGGATGGCATGCTAGACAAAACACATACCCCACTCAAGGATTCAAAAAATAGTAGGTAATCATTGGCATGCCTAGCAAGTGGTTACCTAAACGCATGTGGTAGCGAACCAAAAGGTTTGCAAAAATTCCTTTTCAGAAGGAAAAATCAAAAGGAAAGAATAATGATGCAGCCTAGCATAGCAGTGTTGTCAAATATCAAACTTCACATCCAACATCAAGCAAACAAAAGAAGACTTGAACGAAGGGGATGATATTACTATGCTTAATTTGAAACCAATTAAAATAGAGAATTCAATTAAAATAACTAGAGACAATCCATTCATTTAAGCGAGTATATATTCTAACATTCAAATTATTATTTCCATAATGGCTACCGTTGTAGATAACATTACCAAAGTAATTGAGACGTAGAAAGCATCAAACAAAAAGAAGTATTCCCAAAGCAAAGTAACAAATCGTTCAATCTAGGAAAAAAGAGATTTTTTTTACCATAATCAAATATACAAACATCTTCTTTCCTTGGTGAAACACTAAACAATGCTTAACTAACATAGAATCAGAGTTTCTTTTACATGAATTTTACAGTCTGCTCACAAAAGTTTTGTTACAAGCATAAAAGGTTTTCTTTATAGTCTGCAAGATTAAATGATAACAATAGAGGGAAAACAACCATCTCAATAACCCTTCCAAAAAATTTCTTCCATTTTGTATTCTTCAACACTAGGGTTCATTCTTGAACTTGTAATTCATGGAGTTAGAGCAACCTAGATCTGCTCTCTTCCCAATAGTAGGATAATTATTTCCACCCCCGAGCTGGAGGCAAAGTATAGAATATAAAATAGAAATTAAAATAATAGAAAACTTACACTTCACCCAATCCCGCACAAACAAATAAAAAGAAAAAGTTGTAGTTACACATTCATACTCACTAAGAACCCACGCTCAGGGCTCTTTAAAGGGGGTGAAGGGGGATTCCCTTCCCTCTTGGGGAAATACAATTTACAACTCCTTCAATTTCATTTTCATTTACAACAACATCCCTTCATAATCAAAAAACATAATTTGTATCTCCATCCTTGCCAACCATACCCCTTGTAACGCCCCACCGTGTGAACCCCAAAGGACAACAAAATACCACACTAATTTTTTTTTTTGAAGGTGAAACATTACATAAGGTGAATATGTATAAACATTAAAATGTGATAATATATATATATATATATATATATATATATTAATTAAGTCCCTCCCCTTACTCTTAAAATTCTATTTAATAAAATACTTTTAAATATACTTAATTTCCTCCTTAAATCCCCTTAACCATTGATTCGATAAACTGCCTTTTATTAAATACCCTTCTTTCTTTTACTCTGTCCTTTTTAAGAGTAGAGGTTTTTAACAAACTATAAGGTGAATGCATGGTTTTCTTAAAGAAAAGGATGATTTCCATTAAATATGGAAAGGAGGATAAAAAAAAAAAGAATATCTGGACGGTAAAAATAAAACAATTTTGGTAGACAATAAGCGTAGCATGGAGAAGGGCATTAACTACTGGTAGAATGCCTAAAAGAAATGTGATCTCCAGAAATACAATGATTGCCAGATAAGTACAAAGAAGACGTTTTTGGGTTTCAAAATTTTGTAGTTGCAGACAGGTAACTCTAAAACACAGATTTATTCATCATTCCCTGCTGACACTGAGGTTGCTAAAGATTAAGGGACAAAAGAAGCAACTGGGGTTAGCTCTAGCGTATGCACTAATGTTGCATACTCATATAATGACGATGATGATAAAGAGAAAATGAAAATAAAACAAAAGATGCTAAGGTTGAGTTCAATGGAAGAAAACAAGCATCTCAAGGAATACAATTATCAGGTTAAAAATTTGCAACTTCCAGAGCTACGACTGAGACGGGTTGACCATGGCAACAGAGATTATTTAAACTTCTACAGCCTCCTAAATTCAAGTGTTGCTGCTGTGATAGGACAACAGTGGAACCAAAGAGATTATTTAAGCCTCTACCATATTCTATTCTCAAGTACAGCAGGTGAGATAGATTGACAACTATCAGGAAGATTATGTATCAACAGAGAAATACTCAAATGCCACAGGTAAAAACAATAAAAGGGTTTGCCACCATCAAATAAAAAGGGTTTAAATTAAAATAGCTTGACCGTATTTTATTCTCAAGTGTTGCAACTATGATAGATTTTCAATAAATCGAGGAGGTCATTTAAACCTTTAACTTCCTATTTGTTTAAGTGCTACAGGTGAAACTGGTTGAAAATGGAAAAAGAGAGATTATCAATTTACCCTAGAGTAATCTCCATGAATCTTTAACCTAAACATGACCATATATATATTTATTTATTGCACAAATATTGGAGAAATATGGGGACACATTCATCAAATGCAGCCAAAACAGAAGTAGCAATTTATTTGACTGTGAAAGAAGAAAACCCCTTGAAATCTAGGCAGGGTTAATTCAGTGGTAAAAAAATAATAATTGCATTAAGAAGATAAACTTTTAAAGTTTAAAAATATGGAATTCAACGATTAAAACTCAAATTTACTAACCTGGATTTGACAGTCATGACAAAATCTTCTCTCTGTAAAATTTCTCTTCTCTCTGTAAATTTTCTCTTTCCTTTCTGTTTTTTCGTAACTCCCTCTTCCCCGTTCTCTTTTTTTTAAAATTCAAGACATTCTTTCCAATCTCGATGAGCAAGGTATAGGTGTCCATCAACACAGTTTTCAATTTTACACCCGACACCTATTATTTACCTTGTTTAACACTTGGAGGAATTTAGTAAATCAAGAAATCTACCTCTCTAATCTTGTTTGCGTTATGAAACAATTTCATCCACCCCTTTTCTTTTCTTTTTTAATTGTTATTTTAATAGATGCCATATCATACTTATTTAACTCCCGAAATAAATAAAATAAAATAAATCTCTTACGGAGGGTGAATTTTTTCAATTATTTAAATATCCATATGTATACACATAATTATTATTTATTATTTTATTTTGTTCGAACTTTACTTTAGATTGATATTTTGTTGCATCCCTTAAAATAGTTTAAATTAAATTTAAAATTTATCAAATGATTTAAATTTAAACTTTAAACTTCAAATATCCATTATTTAAAATACAAATTTGTATTTCATTTGCATTTTAATATAATTATAACCTTAACATTAATTCAATATTTTTAATTATTAAGATTCCCTTAATAATTTAATAATTTAATCTATTACTATAATTAAATTCATATTATAAAAATAAACTATGAAACTCAAAACAAGGACCAAATGAACATAGAAATGACTATGCCTGATACTAGAAACACCTCAATTGCCAATAATGATACACATCCAAACAACACAGTAAACACATCAAGATTTACGACTTGAAACGATCAACATAAAACAGTACAATACCCTAACGGGACGAAGTACTGACGGATGACAGACACGGACATGGAAACTTCCTTGTCAAATCCTTAAACCACATCATAACCATTGGGTATGTTGGGAACGCTCAGACCCGATAGTGCGGGTGGAGTCGGTGCCCGGTACCTGCAGTCCTGCATAAAAACAAGTGTTGGAACAACATATATATCTAATGTCAAACACATTGTCACGCCCGCACGAACCCCAAAGGAACTTAAAACAATGGAACAATTTTTTTTTTTTTAAAAGAATATAATAACATACTTAAGTAGTACAATATAATAAGAGACACAACTTGTTCCAAAGGGGTACACGAAGTGACATGACTATTCTAACCCATAACATGAAAATAAATTAAACCATAGATAACCGTTACATATATCCATTCATTCTCATTTCATCATTTACATATCCATTGAACAATAACTACATTCATGACATAAGTACATATAATAACACATGTGATGATAAAGATATAAAGTGTTACATATTTTGATAGATACTACATAACATATCCAACAAGTGATTGCTCCTGAATCAAATCATGGCCCGAAAATACATTACATCCCAAATAATAATGAAATACAAATAACTGAAGATACATCTCAATAACTACATATCCAAATTACATCGAGGTCACCCCATCACACGTGGGAGACGATACATCAATAAAAATATTAAATACATTACAACTAAAGTATATACAACTATCTGGTACATAAGAATAATTGAATCATCAACATCTTCCAAAAGCCCTGCAATGAAAATACACCTGCAAAAGAAAGGGAAACCCAACGGGGTGCGAAGCACGTTCCACCCAACCACCCCCGTGCTGAGAGTAGACAAGGAAGGGTCCCCGACCAAGTACGCCTAACAACAACAAAACTAACTCCAAGAAGATAACTCAACACCAAAGACCACATAGAAACACGACACTGGCAAATCCAAGGGGCACAACAAACCACTGAAGAACATAATAGCCAGACACGATCACAACCTCAATGAACTCAAGACACAAAGTCGAAACTCAATACATAATATCAATTATTACATCCTACCATGTCCAAAGACAAATCAATAAAACACTTCCAGAGGACTTCAGTAACTCAACATAAACAGAATGTTAGACGAGAGTGTCATCGCATGGTTTCACATGGATTCTCCAGACAACCTATTACAAGGTGCCGCCTCCATCTCTACATGGATTCTCCAGACATCCAAGTTAAGGTGCCGCTTCCATCTATGGTTCTCCAGACGGCCTATCTCAAGGCGCCGCTCCATAGGGTCACTCATGCGGAGTCATTGACCTTTCGTGAGGACAAGGTAATGACCATGCCAACCACGGCCTTCTCAGTCCCCTTTAGTCTGTGATAGCACTAACAGGCGGACGAGGCTTCACAATTATCTTATTAGTGTTTGATCCCCACCCGTGGTTTATTACTTAAGTTATCACTTATTAATCTAACTCTATGTGGGTTACCCTGACAGCCCCTTTGTGCGCCGGCCCCCACTAGAGCCACTCTCTCTAGACACTCTAGCACAAGCATATCCAACTGAACAGGATTGTATCAACAAGGAAACACTGAACCAACAATGGATCAACCGCGAGGCATAGCCCTCTCGCCCAAAATCATACATATAACGTTCACAAACGTACAATCCAAATATACATTAACTTCACATCCAAGGCCAATTCATAAGAACAACCACAACCAGAAGATTAAATAAAGATAACCTTAACCACTCCTCTGGAAGTCCTAAACACATCTTAGGCCCCTATAACCGCACAAGCTAATTCTAGAGTTTTCCTACAAGACGTAACTCAAACAAAAGAAAAATCACAATTACACAAATAAACTCGAGAAGAAGCAAATACATAAATAATGCCATAAAACTCATTCTAATAACCAACAATTTCTGCGAATTAATTAATCAACTACTCGAACACTCAATTAACTAACACGTAGCTTATTTCTACTTTTACAATTACACTACTATAATCCTCATTTATACTATATTTTTCCAACATTACTACACTCAAAATTATATGTATAAATACTAACAAAGTTAAATATTTTAAATTCACTAAAACAATAACATCTCCCGCAATTATATAAATATATGTATATACACTTTTATACACATATAAATATTAAAATAAAATTATTATTTTTTTAAAAAATATATATTACAATTAAAGCATTTTTATAAACATCAATTTATCGAAACATATATTATAGAATTTTAAAAACATTATTCAGCAAAATATTATATAAATCAGTATATATATATATAAATATACAAATAAATAAATATATATATATATATATATATATTTATATAAAATAAAACTATATTATATTTCAAACCCAAGCTAAAAACTCAAATCATAAAATTTATTTTGAAAAATAAAATCGAATCATATTAAGCGAAATCGGCATTTTTAATAATAAAAAAAAAATAAAAATAAATAAAAATAAGAACAAACAATACAAAACAGGGTTTTGTTTCCCACGGCCCCACGCAGCAAGAAGGCTGCGTACCTCCCAAAGGAGGTACTGCGTACCTCCCAAGGGAGGCCGCAGCCCCACTGGGCTGCGTACAGCAGCCCTCGGCTGCTGTGCGCAGCCTAGTGGCTGCTGCGCAGACCCCTGGGGTCGGGGGTGGTACGGCCACCGCCGACCACTCCCTTCCCCACTGTGCATATAAAATTTTTATAATAATTTTTTTTTTTTTTAAATTTTTTTTTTAAAAACAAAACTTTTAATTCAATTTAATCTAATTTAAATTTCGTTTTTCGAAATAAATTTATGACAGTTCGATGCACAAACTTTCTTAACCGAATTTATTTTATGAATATCATTTCACTGATATTACTAATATATTAATTTATATATATATCTTTTTATTTATTTATTTATATTTTGATATATTTTAATTCTGTACTGTACCAGTACGAAATTTAGAATATTTAAATTCTCACAAACATATTTTATTCTAAAAGTTTGACAAATGGTAGATTTTTCCAGAACACTGTAAAATTATAAATATATTATTTTTTTATATATATATTTTATAATATTATATAGGAATAAATACATATTTTATTCAGACCTATATATAAATTTTATACAGTCTCTTTGCAAATACATATATATATTTAACCAGAATAATAATTAATTGATTTAAACCTATCTTTTCTGTAACAAATACAAGTTCAGATTCGGGCATGCACATCTAACCAATAATAAAAATGGTTCTCCTTTCAAACCAATAAAATTTTCTATCAAACTATATTGAAAGTTTTCGAAGGGGTTTCACTAAATTTTTCTACAGATGATTCGAGGGTTTTAATACAACAGGTTTTCAATTCACAGGCTGATTTTCAAAAAAAGAAATAAAGGAATGGACTTCTCAAATTCAACTAAATTTTATTTACAAAACAATAAGATCATACTAAATCAACAGAATAAAACCTGGAGTCCTTCGTCTGGAGAAGAATCCTTCTGAAAGCTCCTTTCGAAATACTCCTGCCGATCCTTTTCGATCCCTCCTGGAGCTCTCTTTTCGAATCTACCTCTGTTCAAATCAATTATTTTTCTCCCAAGTTTACCACCCCCAAAAATTCTTATCTTTTATTTTTCTTTTATTTTTCCTCTCCAAATCCCAGAACAACAGAGAAGAAGTTCTGTGTGAGAATAATCTTTTCATAACAAAAATAATAATAAAACAAAAATAAAACTCAATAAAGCTTCCATGCTTTCTTTTCTCAAAAAAAGCCTGCTTCCTATTGGTCCTTTTCAGCTTTTAAAAGCACAAAATTTATCTACAGTTTTTATTTAATAAAATTTATTTAAACAAGATATTATCTATGCTAATTTAATATTAATAAAAGATATTATTCAATTATCTTCAACAATATTTATTTAATTTAATTATAATCAACAATATTAATTTAAAATAATTATTTACTCTTATAATAAATTAAATCACTTTTTAATTTATAATATATTTAAATTTAACCATTTAACTAACACACAATTAAATCAAACAACTAAACAACCTTAATCCATTATCTTATAAAACAAGGTAAATTAAATAAACATGAACCATAAATCACTGAATACTTCAACAAAACAAATTACACAAACAACGAAAACGAAAACCACAGTCATAACGTGACTCACAACAGACGACGACTTGGGACGGGGACGCTTCCAAACCTACTCCCTTTTTCAACATTTTTACCCGTTGGGCTAGTTTATTGCTCGCCCTGTCCTGCCGAAGCAGGTGGAATCGAGACTTATTCCTGCAATCCTGCATCCAAGCAAACGTCAAACAGCACATGTATACATATATATATAACTCAACATCCTACCGTGAGAAGGAATCGCAGTGTAGCAGGGCACTCATGAACGAGTGATGCTACCTGTCCTCTCACCTAATCTACTCTAACAATTACAATGTCAATAGTAACTAACATTTCTAATCCAAATAGATCATAAGATAACATTATACTAAACTACTGCATCATACTAATTACTAAACATTTGCATTATAAAGTAACACATAATTCTAATCATATGATCATAGAATTATCACATTGACATATAAAACATTCGAGAGAAAACATTGCATAGTAAAATAATCCAAACTCTACATATAGAGTATCATAATAATAATATCAATTGTAGCAATCAATTAAACTACACAACCACACACACCAAAACGATGAATCCATCACCAACACAATCCAGTATCACACTAACAAATAAAAGCAAACAATAGTAGTAAATAGTATCAAAAATATGGGGGTATTACACACATTGTGAGAGAGAATTGCGGTGTGGCAAGGCGCTCACGTATGAGCGATGCAACACCATCCCCCTCACCCAAACCTCAAACAATAGCACATCATCATAAATATCGTGAAGCGAGTATTAAACAATTTGCATAACCACACAATATAGCATAATCAGTTAAAGATGAACACCATGCATCATTATATCATTAACATCATAAAATAGTATCATGTGCATCCAAGCAAGACATATAAGTCAAATAGATGAAACAATTACCAACGTAATCACGAGTATGCATCAAACATAAGCAATATCCAAACAGAAACAACCAGATGCACAAAAAAGTATCATAGGAGTATAATAACATGAGAGGCATTACATCCTCCCCCCTAGAACTAGGCTTACTCCTGGAAGCCAAAATACAAAAAGGGAAAGGTTTCTCAAATGCAGGACACATCCTCCCAACATAAGTGTTGATCCATCATAAAATAACCATCAATCAAAAATTTCATAATCGTCAGAGTCATATAAGTTGTCATCCAAACAAATACAAAATGGTAAAATGAGAACCAATAAGGTCTCAAGGTACATAATATATTATAATGAGTATTAGTGTAGTAGAAGCAACATAAGAAGCACTACATCAGTCTCCTATATGGCAGAATTCTCACGGGCTCCCGAGTTAGCTGCATGTCTGCTACCTATAGTCTCCACATTTGTGCTCTGATGCTCTATCGGGTAGTCATCAACTACTTCAATTGCTCTGTGGATCCTACCCACATCATCCTCGGTTGGCTCTGTGACTGTCGGTCTCTAACTAAATTCAGGTGTGCTCCTCTGAGGACATTGCCTAGCTACGTGGCCCTGCTGACCACAAGAGAAACATCCTGCATTTCTACCATTTCCTCTACCTCGAGGAGGTGCACCATCCTACCAAAGTCGGCCCCTCCTAGCTACAGTCTGAGTGCTCTGAGTTGACTGGTCAAGCTAATAAAGTTGGGCTTGCAACCAACTCTGGATTCTCCTAGACAAAAGATTCCCACCAATCCGGATGCCAATCATCCAAGTCTCATCCTCCAAACCACCACTATGACTATGGAAGGTAGGAGAATGTTCCCTTAAGAGGTCCATTATAAGTCTTACTACAGATGAAACACCTCTTCTCCTAGGGAACCTTTCTCTTTCCCTTTCCATTTGTCGATTGCTCTCTTGTCTTGGGCCAAGCCGGTTAAGAATTTCCTCAAGCAAGGGGCGTAATTGAGGGCTCAGATGTTCCTCATGACCACCCTCATGGACATTTAGAAAAGGAGTGCTCTGATGACCATGCCTATCAAGATTGCGACCTCTAGGCATTGTCCTACAACACTATCGAAGAACAAGTCCCAAATATTAGATGAGAACAATAGAAGGGAAGTAAACAAAATCTCAAGAATCTAAGTACTATATTCATGCATTATTCACATACACACAAACTCACATCACCGGGAATCACATAACGAGGCTACACAAGGGTCCATCTGGATGCCGGAAAGCAGCATACTAATCCACAATACATAATCCATGAGCCAAGAGCCAAAATCCATCTCACATAAACCATACCTCACACTCAGTGGCTTGATGGAGTTAGGCCACACACACATAGTGAGACCATCCAAGCAAGGCCACAATGATCTATCTCTTGTTGTATAAGGTGGTTAGCCTCCAAGAGATAGTCATCACACATAGGTGGGTAGTGGGTCCTAGCTGTAAAATAGCCTCACATACCCCCATCCTCAAGGTTCCCTATGTATGCTTCCTCGTATACACTCACCAAGTCCGCCTCATATGTCCTTGGAGAGGAATCACAATACGACACATGGCCGACCTCGAAAACAACAAGGATAAACTAGTTTAGCCACCAAAGTCATAAAATAGACATCAAATAAGATTCAATTTCAACAGTAAAGCAAGAAATGCATGCAATTTCAACACTAAATCAAAAGTAACCATGAGGGATATGAGAGAATAAGTCACAAAGTGTGGCTAAACCATTACAATCAAACATAAACAAAATGTCAGCCTTCAAGGTTAATTGAAAATCATCAACAATCATATAGGAAGTCCTCAATCTTCAAAATTGCATAATACAACACTACGTGACTAGATACTAGCCACCAAACGAGGAAGGAGGGAACATCATCCAGCTATAACAATAGCCCTCATGTGGTGCGGAGTGATCATGCCATCCACATGACCCAAAGTGTGCTCCTCGGCTACACCCTGCCTTGCGTCGTCACACGACATGGTCATACGCTAGTCGGAGAAGGAACGCACTAACGTATGCCACATGGCGGTGTGTCTGTGGCTCCGTGGAAGTAGGCACGGGCAGACACACCCCGCATAGCGATACCTCGTGGAGAAGGCACACACAGGTACTCACCGTCGCTAGAGGTATACATGGCTAGGACATACCCATATGCTAACTGACCCAAACACTGTCAAAAGCAAACATGAGTATCCCTCTACAAGTGTGTGAGGCCCCATTACGCTCATCACACAAGTAGGCTATCATAACACAATCTCATAGTGCGCCTTCACATGTCTATGCACGTGGCATCATGTCCTCGAGCCTAGCTCGCTACCATCAGCAACACAGCATCATCACTAGCACTGTGTCAGAACATCAGTGGGGTGTGGCATCGTATCCATTGCATCATGTCGGAACATGTGTAGATACGGTGTATGCAATACATATATGAGCATATCAACTACTCGAGCTTCACCTCTCATACAGACGAGGTTGACTCGCTAATGCCAGCTCAACGCCCTTATGGACGGCCAGGCATAAACTAAGAATCCAATGCTGCTATAATCAAAACTAAGGGGTTTAGGCTAGCACATATGGATCAAGTACCCTGATCCATCATAAGGGGAAGTAGTGAGTACGTTTCCTCAGGATCGGTTGAGCTAAGACTACTTTGCATCGCAATATGCGTACACTGCACACTCCGCCCAAGGAACTTTGTGGCTGCTACTTCCCCTTCACAGATTGAGGGACTAGAGAACCAAAAGAAAAGAATCCATGAAACTAGCTTTTGGCTACTCTTATAGGTATAGATTTTCAACCACACGTGGGTTGGTCCTCAATCAGGTAACAAACATACAAACACACATAATGGTATGGTTGATCCCACACCAAATACAACATATTTTGAATGGATGGGTACATCGTATCTCCATCCTAAGACCTATGGGTTATGGGCCCACAAAGCAAGTACGGGGTATTCACAACACTCAACCAATGCACAATTACTGGTTTCTCACAATTACAAGGGAAGTACAATTACATACATAATTCCACAAGTACTCTTATTTTCCAACAACTACATGGCTCAAATCTTTACATCCTTTCCACAATCCAACATGATCATCGTGATCACTTAAGAACTTCACTTAACAAATTCACTAGGACAACATAAGGGGCTCATATGAAACCAGAGTGCCTAGTATATGAACCTAGTGCTCTGATACCAATGTTGTAACGCCCCGCCGTGTGAACCCCAAAGGACAACAAAATACCACACTAATTTTATTTTTTTGAAGGTGAAACATTACATAAGGTGAATATGTATAAACATTAAAATGTGATCAAATATATATATATATATATATATATATTAATTAAGTCCCTCCCCTTACTCTTAAAATTTTACTTAATAAAATACTTTTAAATATACTTAATTTCCTCCTTAAATCCCCTTAACTATTGATTCGATAAACTGCCTTTTATTAAATCCCCCTCTTTCTTTTACTCTGTCCTTTTTAAGAGTAGAGGTTTTTAACAAACTATAAGGTGAATGCATGGTTTTCTTAAAGAAAAGGATGATTTCCATTAAATATGGAAAGGAGGATAAAAAAAAAAAGAATATCTGCATGGTAAAAACAAAACAATTTTGGTAGACAATAATCATAGCATGGAGAAGGGCATTAACTACTGGCAGAATGCCTAAAAGAAATGTGATCTCCAGAAATGCAATGATTGCCGGATAAGTGCAAAGAAGACGTTTTTGGGTTTCAAAATTTTGTAGTTGTAGACAAGTAACTCCAAAACACAGATTTATTCATTGTTCCCTGCTCACATTGAGGTTGCTAAAGATTAAGGGATAGAAGAAGCAACTGGGGTTAGCTCCAGCGTATGCACTAATGTTGCATACTCATATAACAACGATGATGATAAAGAGAAAATTAAAATAAAACAAATGCTAAGGCTGAGTTCAATGGAAGAAAACAGGCATCTCAAGGAATACAATTATCAGGTTAAAACTTTGCAACTTCCAGAGCTACGGCTGAGACGGGTTGACCATGGCAACAGAGATTATTTAATCTTCTATAGCCTACTAAATTCAAGTGTTGCTGCTGTGATAGGACAACAATGGAACCAAAGAGATTATTTAAGCCTCTGCCATATTCTATTCTCAAGTACAGCAGGTGAGACAGATTGAAAACTATCAGGAAGATTATATATCAACAGAGAAATACTCAAATGCCACAGGTAAAAGCAATAAAAGGGTTTGCCACCATCAAATAAAAAGGGTTTAAATTAAAATAGATCGACCATATTTTATTCTCAAGTGTTGCAACTATGATAGATTGTCAATAAATCGAGGAGGTCATTTAAACCTTTAACTTCCTATTTGTTTAAGTGCTACAGGTGAAACCAGTTGAAAATGGAAAAAGAGAGATTATCAATTTACCCTAGAGTAATCTCCATGAATCTTTAACCTAAACATGACCATATATATATTTATTTATTGCACAAATATTGGAGAAATATGGGGACACATTCATCAAATGCAGCCAAAACAAAAGTAGCAATTTATTTTACGGTGAAAGAAGAAAACCCCTTGAAATCTAGGCAGGGTTAATTCAGTGGTAAAAAAAAATAATTGCATTAAGAAGATAAACTTTTAAAGTTTAAAAATATGGAATTCAACGATTAAAACTCAAATTTACTAACTTGGATTTGATAGTCGTGACAGAATCTTCTCTCTGTAAAATTTCTCTTCTCTCTGTAAATTTTCTCTTGCCTCTCTATTTTTTCGTAACTCCCTCTTCCCCGTTTTCTCTTTTTTTTAAAATTCAAGACATTCTTTCCAATCACGATGAGCAAGGTATAGGTGTCCATCAACACAGTTTTCAATTTTACACCCGACACCTATTATTTACCTTGTTTAACACTTGGAGGAATTTAGTAAATCAAGAAATCTACCTCTCTAATCTTGTTTGCGTTATGAAACAATTTCATCCACCCCTTTTCTTTTCTTTTTTAATTGTTATTTTAATAGATGCCACATCATACTTAATTAACTCCCGAAATAAATAAAATAAAATAAATCTCTTACGGAGGGTGAATTTTTTGAATTATTTAAATATCCATATGTATACACATAATTATTATTTATTATTTTATTTTGTTCGAACTTTACTTTAGATTGATATTTCGTTGCATCCCTTAAAATAGTTTAAATTAAATTTAAAATTTATCAAATGATTTAAATTTAAACTTTAAACTTCAAATATCCATTATTTAAAATACAAATTTGTATATCATTTGCATTTTAATATAATTATAACCTTAACATTAATTCAATATTTTTAATTATTAAGATTCCCTTAATAATTTAATAATTTAATCTATTACTATAATTAAATTCATATTATAAAAATAAACTATGAAACTTAAAACAAGGACCAAATGAACATAGAAATGACTATGCCTGATACTAGAAACACCTCAATTGCTAATAATGATACACATCCAAACAACACAGTAAACACATCAAGATTTATGACTTGAAACGATCAACATAAAATAGTACAATACCCTAATTGGACGAAGTACTGACGGATGACAAACACGGACATGGACACTTCCTTGTTAAATCCTTAAACCACATCATAACCATTGGGTATGTTGGGCACGCTCAGACCCGATAGTGCGGGTGGAGTCGGTGCTCGGTACCTGCAGTCCTGCATAAAAACAAGTGTTGGAACAACATATATATCTAATGTCAAACACATTGTGAGATAGAATTGCGGTGTGGCAGGGCACTCACGTATGAGCGATGCAACACTGTCCCCCTCACCCAAACCTCAAACAATAGCACATCATCATAAATATTGTGAAGCAAGTATTAAACAATTTGCATAACCACACAGTATAGCATAATCAGTTAAAGATGAACAGCATGCATCATTATATCATTAACATCATAAAACAGTATCATGTGCATCCAAGCAAGACATATAAGTCAAATAGATGAAACAATTACCAACGTAATCATGAGTATGCATCAAACATAAGCAATATCCAAATGGAAACAACCACATGCACAAAAAAGTATCATAGGAGTATAATAACACGAGAGGCATTACACCCCTTCCATTCTTCCACCCACAACTCCATTTCACAACACCACCATTAATTTTTTTTTTCCTCCACTCCCATATCACACATTTTCAAAATTTGTTTCACATCCCCAAGAGAGGCTCCACGCCCTCCTCAACCCCACATGAAGGAGGCTCTCAGCCTGCAGGCAAGATTAGCTCTTGAATCACACACACAAATCCATAACACCAACTAGCACAACATAAAATGTAAAATAGAAAAATACAACACATTAGTAATATTTCAATCATTGAACATGAATTTTGAAAATCTTATCAGGAAATAAATTCCTACCTCATCTATCCACGTTAGGATTAGCCCAATCCAAGGAAACCTTCTAACTCTTTTTCCAATCCTACTATTTTTGTTTTAAACCAAAGAAAACAACCATCCTTTTTGACTCCTTTTTTCTTACAAGAAAGCTAGCAAATTTTTGAAAGCAAAGGAAAGGAGTGGAAAACCTTAGCACTCCCAACCATAAAATAAACTCCCCCAACTCTTCGACTTCCAATTAAAATGAAAGAGTATACAAGTTAAAACATATTCCTCAATAATAAAATAAAATCAAACAACTTCCAACATCCAATCCCTTTCCCCACTTGCAAAATTTAAATAAATTAATAAAAGAACTCAAATAAATTTATGGACTTTTCCTCCAATATTAAAGACCTGGGCCTACACAACTCAATAAAATTATTAGTACCTTTTTTGGATTTAAAATCAAAATACAATATACACAAACATGGAAATTTTCTTAGCATCATAAAATCCACCATATAAATCTAAAACCATCTACTATTACAGAATTAAACATCTATCTAAAAAATTTCATAATCAACACCATATTAACTAAATGAGCATAATCCAAAAAGGCATGCTATCAAGTAAATATATCACATCATCCACAACAAATAAATGTCTAGATATGCATATTTAATGTATAAGTCCAGAAATTAAAATAACAATATCTGTCTCCAAACACCACAATACATAAATCACAAATCCAAACCAAAATCTCAAGCATAGTACTAGAAATGTCCTACATCAGTAACCAAAAATATACATATAGTAGCTTCCAACAACCAAAATCAACATATTTGAACTATACAAACATAGGAGAAAATCTCAGAGAAAAACCCAGAGCAACCACTGAACACCTGCAACCTTTCTTCAATACAATTTTCTCAATATCCTCGACATGAATAGCCAATAACTTGCAACCATGAAATCAATGACAACATCAACCAATTGATAACCAATTGATTAGTTGACATCAATGACAACACCTTCATTCTTTTCATTTTTGCAACATTATTGTCAACTAAAAACTTGGTATTTGCTAAGTTAAAAATTATAAACCCTTCCTATTATTATTTAGTTGGAGATTTTGAATAGATGGTGGTTATAGAATTACTTAATGAATACCTTAGTTAACATATAAGAGTTAATCAAAGAATGCAATATAAATTTTATCTTCAATATTTTAAGGATAAACTTACTTGGGTTTTGGTCTTGTAGCTAGAGTTATTATTTTCAAGAGTAAGGTTTGTCTAATTAAGTTTTATGCATTGTGAATGATATAAATTGACTAATATTATTAAATATACTCAGAATAATGCAAGAATGGTTTTCATCTATCATTTCTCATAAGTAATAGAACACTCACTAGTCATTATCTTCATATGACCATGACATTGTTTGGAAGATTATTTTCTTATTCATTTTAGTGAATATTTTAGATGTGTATTTTATTTTGTTAAAAATTTATTGAGTTTTTTAATTGATCTTTAGATCTACTAATCACTCACTCATCACCCTATTCCTAGGAAAGGAGTTGGGATAGGCCAAGTATTTGCTAGTGGGGATCTTGTAACATAAAATATTTAGGTGGGTTGTTTAAAAAGTGCTAGTGGGAAACTAATTTGACTTGTTCAATTTTTTTTGTACCAATCAAGTATATTATTCTCTAATGGATAATTATCTATTTTATGATTGTTGTAATATAATGAGTTTATATATCAATAATTTTGTATATTTTATATTATAAAATTATATATTGAAAAAGGAGAAAGAAGGAAGGTCAACTTGAAAGGAAATTTATACTTATTTATTAGTACTATCTATATTGTTGTAGTAGATGATTAATAAAAGTATATAACACAACTAAATTAATTGGTATAACCATTCACTCTTTGATATTATTTTATTCAAAAAATATATTTAACATTATTGGTTTAACTTCTTATTACAAACATTATTTAATTATTCTATAATATTTATTGTACTTACTCTATCAAAAATATCATTATGTAACTTTTTGATTGATGGTTCTTTATGTTAAAAGCATAATTATTCATCCATGTTCAAAAGAAAAATGAATTCTTATGTTATCATATATAGTGTCATGATAAGTTATTAATAGTTCTTCATTTATTTGAACTCTTCAACATTACTAATCTTACTACAAATTTGATTAATGTAGAATCATTGAATAGTTTCCTACAATAAAAAATAATTTATTGTTCACATTAATCATAGTAATGAGAATTTAGTTTCATGGATATTCATTTCTAAATCAAAATAAAGTTAAATAATTTGTTTGAAGTTAACTCTAATTAAAGTTTAAACGCAGTTCACAAACTTAAGTTAATCCAATACTAGTGCTACTAGTAAGTGAAATCATTAAATTAAAATCTATACATATGTTATAATATAAGGCTAAGAGTATATTAGATAACTTTAATAAGGAAAATGTAGCAAATTAAATATTCAATATGTAGTGCCCTCCATTCTCACTTTGGATGTGCAAGTAGTATGGCTAAGAAACCTAAAGATGAAGGATGCAAGCTATGAGAATATTTGTACTATGGAAGTGCCTTGGTTATCTTTAGGATTTTCACATGATTCTGACATATTGTTATTATGATGATATGCTATTATGATTTTTATTATGATTATATTTATTATAATGAAGAGGTATTGACTTGTGTTCAAGTGTGGTGGTTGCAGATGGAACATGAGCTTTTGTTAGTACCTTGGTGATTATGATGCATATTGTTATGTTATTATTATTATGCAGAGATTTGATTGGATAGTTAGGTGATGCAATAGTATGTTGTTTTATAGGTGGAAAGGGAGACATCGTACCATTGGATGTATGGGGACATACGAGAATCCACCTTTACCAATAAAACATGTGAGCATTCTTGAATTGCCATGTGCAGTTATCTGACCAAATCAAATGTTGACCCATTGCAATTCCTTTTTCCTGCAAGAACTCAAAAAAGTTTTCAAAACAATGTTGTACAAACTCGGATGAATGAGATCTATCATCACTCATGTAAAAATGGTACTCCTTGATTATCTTCATGTCCTCTTTTGTACTATCAGGGGCATGCCTATATGTTATGTGGACAAAAATAGCAATTTGAATAGAATTATAATATTGTGATTGAACTTCATTTTGTGGTTGCAATGTGTAATTTTCAGTAAAATCAACTACAGATACAATAGTTCCAATGGGGAAAGAGTCCTTACCCATCCTGAATTGTTGATCCAACCAATGCGACCTATGGCTATGCCTTGCATACTTATAGAAAAGATTTTTCTTAAAATTTGAAATAAAATCAGCAATACTTACCTCTCTTGCAACCAACTCGCATCTAAAACCCTCACCTCCACTCTTTAATGTGTATTTCACTATCTCATATTTGTTTTTCTCAACAATTTTGTGATGCAGGAGCATCTAGTGGTGTGAGGGAAATCTTGCATCACCCAAAAATATGATTTCTATTTGTGTTCCCGTTTGTTTTTTTGTAGATGTTTTTGCATTTTTGGATACCCTTTTCGTCGAATAAGAGTTTCCAACTTTCAGAACTACTTTTCTACTTTTTCTGCTCAACTGCTATTTTTAGCAGTGTGAATTTGAAGGCATGGGAAGATAAAAATTTATGGGAAGGTTCAGGATGAAAAAATAAGCACTTTGGCGAAAGAATCAGGTCAAGATCATTCACGGTTTGAAAGTTATTCAAGTTCCAGTTTCTGCTTTTTGCTCTGAAAAACCTTCCGAGTCCAGTTTGAGGCACTAAATGGTTCCGAATGGGCCCAAAAATTTGCGAAAAATCCCAAAGTAGTTAGCCATAGGCCTATTTTGTGCCACATCATCTTTTTAAGAACTTTTCGAAAATGTATTATCATTGAAAATCCGACGGTCGGATTAAAAGTCATGGCTTCCAAAAGTTGGTGCATTTTTAGAAATGAGCTAATTTTTGAATGTGAATTTAAATTTGAATTTCAAACTGTAATTTTTGGCGCCAAACCACCAAAACTCATATCTCAAATTTTTTTTTTGGCTCCAAACCAAAAAGGGGCTATTTATGAGCTAGTTTTTGATTTATGGGTAGCTTTTTGGGGAAAGAGTTCGCATGCTGTGAAAAGGGGATTTTCTATAATTTCTGTAATTTTTTGAAACTTCTGTAGCTTGCATGTATCATAGAGCTCGAGGATTCGAGATCCTCTGCATGTAAGAAGTTCCATATTTTTGAATAAAATATTATTCTCTATTCTGTGAGTGTTGTTCTGTGTATCGGGTTTGCTCCCTCGTCATTTTGTTATCAAAATCATGATTGCTTCCCTCATGAAAGCATGTTACAAACTTCGATAAACCACCACATTGCAAAGACATTTCATTTAAACAATCATTTTTATAAAATAAGCAACCATCACCTCTAATGCATAAAAATGAATCTAACAACTCCCTGGATGACTTGGGAAGTTGCACTGCATGACACTCCTGCAACATTTCGTTAGTATGCATAGTAGAACAAATATGGCATAAAAATTCATGATACATTGAAAACTGAACATGGTATTTACAATATGTATTACGAACCTTAATAGGAACACAATAAAATGGTTTGCAAGAATCAAAATCCCTTTGCGAGATTTGCAAATGTGGATTTTCTTGACAAAATTTTTTGTACAAAATTATTTGGCTACATTCCAAAAAATGTTTAGGATGCGGTGTACAATCTTGATTGCCAATTCGTAACTTTAAAACATCCTTTACATTCGGTGATACTTTAGAGTGAGAATTCCAATATTGTTCAATTTGCATCTTTACATTATTGGTTAGCTTTTTATCAAGATGTGGAAGCCTCCCACTAAAATCCCACGTATCATTTTGAAGAGCACTATCAATTCTTCCTCTTCTTGATAGTGCTCTATTCAATGTTTTACGATTTAAGTTAAAATCAATACAAGTTTGCCTCATTAAATGAGCATTTTTCAAATGATGGCTTACTAGTGAGGTTGTGATCACTCTTTGAGCAGCCCTTTTATCTTTTTCCTTACTAGTCTTTCCAACATAAGTTAGAGCATTAAAAATATTTTTTACAATAAGACTATTTTTTTTGTTTTTTGTGAGACGAATCTTCAATTTTTTTAATAATGGTCTCATTTTGTAAATCTTAAGTAATTGCACAAAAAATTGGCATTGTTTGGTTAATGTCTTATTGGAAAATAATTCATTGAACAATTTCATAGCCCACAAACAAACCATTCATTGTGACCTTTTTCCTTGAAGATTATCAATTATGTTCTCATCTATTTCAACCAACCATTTAGGGGTTCTTTTGTAATTAGGTGTTGCATAAGGTTCATTTTCAACATTTTCAATAACAATATCATTTTGAACAACATTTTCATTGTCAATAACATTTTCAACAACATTTTCATTTTCAATTTGCACATTTTCAATTTCAATGTTTTTATTTTCAAGTTGAATATGATGTTCAATATTTTCAATTCCTATTTCATCTTCACTTGAATTAACATTCAGTGGTTTAGAAGAAGCTTCAATTTGAATATTTTGCATACCTTGTCTTCTTTTCCTATGACTTTCTCTATCTTTTGCTCTATATGCTTCAATTTGATCTACTGTAAGTTTCCTTTTACCTTTTCTCTTATGTCGACTGCTGCTCCCCATTGCACAAACAAAAAAAACACACACAAATGATTGGAATTCTAAAAAAAATGTAAGAGAATCTTTGAAAAGCTGAATGTCATCTGATGCAGATAGAAAACATGAGATTTTAGTGACAAAAAGAATGTAGGGACCTTTGAAATACTCAAAACGGTCCCTTTTTTTTTAATATAACTTGCAAAATGGATATTTGTTATTAAATGAATATCCATTTAGAATGGATATCCGTTATGTGAAATAATTGACATGGCAACAAGTCTTAACAATTAGCACCTACAAAACGGATATCTGTCACCTCTAGGATTATTACAATGTAATATGTTATTACAATGTGATATGTTATCTAATATATCTAATATATCAATAATATATATATATATATTAATATTAATTATTATATATTAATGTTAATATATTTTACTACTCGTCCAAGTGCATAAACCACTAATACACAAAACGGATATCCGTTATTTGAACTTTAAGAATTATGATTTCTTTTGACATATGATATATATTTATTATATATTAATATTTATTATGTATTAATATATATATATATATATATATATATATTAATATTATATTAATATATATAACAATATATGAATATATATTATATATTAATATTATATTAATATATTTAATATAATAAATATATAATATAAAGTATCCCATTCTATAAACCCTACACCC